>OX388309.1:5369417-5969417 GCA_947579605.1 Athripsodes cinereus
GTATTCCACTGGGAGACATAACATGTAAAATAATTTAGAAAGTAATAAACTGCTACCGTATATGGGACTGTATAAAATACGGAATATAAACTTTACTATCTAACATTCAGAATATTATGCTCAGTGCACTGGCGTAGGTGGATGTTTAAATGCAAAATATCAGTGGCTTAAGCATATTTTTCAATAATTTTTATGTATTATCATTACTTGAGGTATAGGCCTATACCTCAAAATAAAATCTAACCAACAAGTCATTTTTCAAAAGGATAGCCAGTGATTATAATAATAATAAAATATCTAAGATATTTAAGATGAATATATAAATATATTTAATATAAGAAAATATCTTGATCTTGCTCACGAAATCAAATATACATATGTGGAGAACACCAACCACAATCATCGTGCCTATAGTGTTGTCTATGAATGGTTTAATACCTAAAGTCTGTCAAGCAATCTCAGAAAACTGGGATTAGATGACAGGCTCAAATACAGCATGTAGAAGGCTGTTCTTCTATTATCCACCAAGATAGTTGGAAGGTTTTTGTCTCTGTAGCTCTGTAAGTGATCTCCCATGATTGTACTATTTTCATAGGACATCATGGAAGAATTAACTCGAATAAAGTTGGGGTTCTACATTTGGAATATAAATTCATTTCAATATTTTATTGTTTTTATTATTTAATGTTATATTTAAATTTAATTGTTAATCTTATTTTGTGTTCAAAATGTAGACTTTAATTTTCTTTTGTTGAATAAATGAATAATAATATTAAAAATAATTGCACATATGATGACGACCGGTGTGGCGAGGAGGCTAACGCACTTGCCTTTGAGTCACGAGGTCCCGGGTTCGATTCCCGGCCAGGGCAAAATGAAGAATGACCTTTTTCAGATTGTCCTGGGTCTGGGTGTTACATGTATATGTGTTTAGTGCATCGTATATGTGTATCGCCGTGTTAGTACCCATAATACAAGATTCATATCTTAATTTGGGACTAGCTCGGTCTGTGTGAATTGTCTATTCGTGTTATGTGTTATGTGTTATGATCATATTGTATGTTTAAATCATACAGGTCATCCTAATCGTACCTAATAAATCAGGACAATCGGGATGGGGTAACACGTAGCTGAGAAAAGACGTGAAATACCTTGTTCATGATGTCTTACGTTTCTTGAATATTTCTCCAAAATAAGATGTAACATGTTTCTGAAATTCTTATGAAAATTATTTACTTCTTCAGTTGTAAATTGATAATTTATATCGTTTGGTTTTCATTTCATTTAATATGAACCCTTCATATTAAAATGAATAACCAATCAAAAAGTTTCTACGAATTTAAAGTTACCTTATATAAATTTCAAATATTTGTTCTATTGTTCAACACACCCAATTCAAGTTATATTATTTTTGCTTTGTTTTTTTTTTAAAGTTACAATGGAAATAACAAATGTAATGTGTATTTTCATTTTTCTATGCAAAACGCTACATAAAATATAATTTTATATTCATTGTGTCGATGTCGTTCGGAGAAATTCATAATGAAATTATAAAAACAAATGTTTTCTTCTTCTGAGACGTCTTTCGTTTTGTTAGGACATTGTAAATCTCAGTACTGACAATGATTGTCGAGTCTAATTGATCGACAATATCCTAATAGCGACATTGTTAACTTGTAACATTTGAGCGACTAAATTAAGAAGGCCACACAGACTTCACTACACTGGGCCTTGTATATGGCGGAGGATTGCTCAAGGTGGAGACAGATGGTCTACAGAATGAGACATGATGTGGTCACGATCCTCAGGATTGAGGGACCGATGGAGATGAGATGATGATGATGATGATATCAAGACGAAAGACGTCTCTCTCAAGAATAAATCACATCGTAGAAGAAAACATTGGTTTTTTAATTTCGTTATAATTTTATTTATTTTTGCTAATATATTATTATAATTGCAAACGATTTATACATATTCTTGTAAAATTTTATTTAGGGAAGTGAAGAGTAATTTCCATTTACAGGTTTGATTCCTAAATACAAATTATTTCACGGAAACTATAATACTTAGATCTAAAAAGGTGGATCTAAAATAGACCACATGGTTCAACAATAAAGTATAACCGTAGTGAAGAGCTTTATTATATAAACTTAAGTCAAGCATCACTGAGAAGGGCTTTTGTAAAATCATTTACTTACTCTTAAGTGGCCACAAAGGGACCGCCACCACTGACTATAACAACGGTACCGCAAGACGCTTAAAGGTATTTCAACTTTATCTCAATTTCTTCTTATACTGAGATGATATGCCCGGAGCAAGAGAGTAACAAGTACTCTGTGTGGATGTTATTTCGCGTAAAGTTTTCCAATGCTTTCGAACAATTTTTTATTGTACCTATGCCGTATAAAATAATAATATTTAATACTATTTACCTACATAGTAACATATTATTTAGATAAAAAAGAGGACTAGTAAATTTTGAAAAAAAAATTTAGAATATTGAAGAAAGTATATCAAAAGGTATAAACAGTTCAAATTTTATACATAATGCTTATTTTGTTCCATAAATTTTGAAGTGTCTTGTAAAAGGCAGGCGTTGAAAAAAATAAAAACATGTACAAATATAAAGAGTTACAATCCACTGGATTGGTCTGCAACGAGTTTGGTCTTTCCTCTCCATTCGTCTCTATTCTCAGCCAGTCTTTTCAGCTCCACGTATGAGCCACAGTTCATGTCCCTCTTCAGTTGGTCCATATACTCGTCTCTTGGTCGGCCTCTGCCATTTGTCCCCTCGGACTTACCCTCCGCGATGGCGATGAGTAGTCCTGGATGCCTGATGTTGTGGCCAATCTAGTTAGCTCGTTGTTGGCTGATTCTCTTGAGAAGTTGCCTTTTTTCGCCTACCCTGGTTAATACTTCTTCGTTTTCGAACATGATGCATCTTTGATTCAGCGATGAGGATTTTCACCCACTCTTAATATTTTTATTTTGGTGGCATGGAGAGGAGAGTTTAGATGTTTATTTCATGTATCTTGTCTGCGGGATATCTGATTGTGGGATATGCCGTGATAGTAAAGTATAATTTTTTAGTGACACATAAAACGCATTCTGTTTGCTCCAGAATTGTAGTGTGTCTGTTGAATATCCCAATTCTAGGATAGCTTTGGTAGTATTATATAGGTTAAATTATGGAAAAACAGGACAGTTATTTAAGCTTTTTAACTAAGTACTACTTCTTAAAATAACTTGAAAATAGCTGGAAAAATGCGATTTTAAGATTATCAGTATTGTGGAGTCTTTTTGTCGTATATTAATGTAAATGATATAAAAATAATACCTACTTGCTATTGAGAGACTACTCCATTTAGTCTCAAATATTTATCTTGGAACAATAAAAGCAAACTTGCATTTATCAAAATGTTTTGTAAAAATTGAGTCACATTTATTATTCATGACACTATTGATTTTAATGCCATTGTATTGAGAAAAGAGTTTTGTTTAAATTTATTTATTTATTTATTTATTTATTTATTTATTTATTCAGATATTCACGGCCGAAGCCTTTTACATGTAAAAAACTAGTATACATACAATACATGCATACAAAAAATATTTTTCTTTTAAAAAAAGACACAAAACAATTAATTAGACACAAAACAAGAGTACAATCAAATAATAGAACAATGTTGACTCAATTTAAAAAAAAAAAAAATTAAAAATAAAATTTGGTCAAGAAATAAAATTCAAAAAAATAATTTTGAAATTGAAATGATATAAATATTAAATGTCAAACAGAAAAACAAATGGTCAGTTAGTTAAAAAAATCACAAATTAAGGTCAAATAATTTTATATATATACAGCAAGTTATAAATAATATTTTATAAATAAGATTTCAAACTATACACATGGACTCATCCCACCAAAAATGATAAATATTACAGAAAAAAACAAGTAAACTCTGAACCTCGACTACCCGTTGTCAGTTTATGCACATAAAAATTTGATGATGTCAGATCTGTATTTGAGGAAACTGTCGGCAAAAATATCTGTGTTTTCACCAACCAGATTACCAAGTCTATGAAGTCTGTTTATTGGAGTATGGTACGTATAGTTGTTTCTAGTATAAGACTCGTGAAAAGTCACAGATTGTCTGGTATTTCTAAAAGGGACATTAAATTGGATCAGTTCAATCAGTTCAAGAGAATCGATTGCACCATTTAGAATCTTGTGTAGGAAACAAAGGTCAAACATCTTCCTACGGTTCTCGAGACTGAGGAGACCAAGCTCACTCATTAAGACTGGATATTCAATATTCTCAATAGGTATTCCCAGTCTGTAATTTATCAATCTCAAGAACCTTCTCTGTACCCTTTCCAAACTTTTACAGTGGATGGCATAGTTTGGGGACCATACTGTGGTATTGTACTCTAGTAAGGGTCTCACAAGAGAGACGAAAAGTAGTCTACAAGACTGAATAAGTTGAAAGTCTTTAACCAGTCTAAACACAAAACCCAGAGTCCTCATAGACCTACCAACAATTTCCTCTATGTGTAAGTTGTAAGTCAGATCCTCAGAGAAGGTGATGCCTAGATCCTTCAAATTTGTGACAGAGTCAAGTACAACGTTATCAATTGAGTAATTGAAAACAATTTTAGATTTGGTTTTATGGAATCTAATGACCTGACATTTTGTGATATTTAGGCAAAGCTTATTTTTCTTGCACCAGTCATTTAGAGAATCTAAATTAGTTTGTAGTATTGTACAGTCTTCCATATTACCAATAAACTTATATAACTTTAGATCATCAGCAAATAACAACACCTCTATGTCCCTGAAGATCTGAACTATGTCATTGATAAACACATTAAATAGTATTGGTCCCAAGTGCGAACCCCGAGGCACACCACTGTAAGCAAATACCATTTTAGAGACACAATCACCAACCCTGACTCTAAGTGTTCTCTCTTTGAGGTAACTTTCAATCCAGCGATAGAAAACTCCGCCGACCCCGTACCCACGTAACTTACAAAGTAGCATGTCGTGTGACACCTTGTCAAAAGCTTTTGAAAAGTCAGTGTACACGGAGTCGACTTGACCTCTTTTAGCGAGTGAATTGACAATATAATTATGATATATAAGTAGGTTAGTAAGAGTGGATTTCTTAGGCATAAAGCCGTGTTGCTTTGTGGTGATTATATTGTTTATTGATCCTTTTATTTTACCAACAACTATGGATTCGAAAAGCTTTGGTATAGCAGATAGTATACAAATAGGTCTGTAGTTTGTTACTTGGCTATTGTCTCCCTTCTTAAAAATAGGGTTAATGTATCCCGTTTTCCAAATATTAGGAAAAATACCCTCAGAAAGAGACATGTTGAAAAGGATAGCTAGATGTTTTGCCAAGACCACGACACAGTTTTTTATAAAAACATTAGGTATACCATCTGGACCCGCTGCTTTAGAAATATCCAAGGCAAGGATCGCACTTCTGACCTCGTCAACTGATATTGTTATGCTGGGCATGTCGATAGTTTTGTCGGAGAAAAAATCACAGTCAACATTCATAGATGGAGCATCGTAGACTTCTTGAAAAAAAGAAGCAAATAAGTTTGCAGCACTCTGAGGTGAGTCAGAATGCTGATTACCATAATTTAATTTGGATGGTATATCGACTAGACCCTCCCTCATTCCATTTACACATTTCCATAGGTTCCGAGAATCCCGAGGCAAATCTTTCTCAATTGACTCCATATGTTGTTTATAACAGATTTTAGACAATGAAGAACATTGAGAACGCAAATTAGAAAAATAATCATAGTCTTTCTTGTCCAATGTGTCTTTATATTTTTTATGAGCCAATTTTTTCTTTATTACTAATTGTTTCAGTTCAGCACTAAACCATTTAGGATAGTGAGAATATTTAAAAGATTTCTCTGGAATATAAGAATCTACACATTCTTGTAGTTTAAAATAATACAGTTCAGTTAAGTTATTTATGTTGCTCCCAGTGTGAAAAGACAAATCTATGCCCTCCAAAAATGCGTTTACCGCGGAATAATCGGCCCCATGAAAATTACGCCTGACCGTCGATTTTCTCTCCGATTCATACATTTGGGATGAAATGACAATGTCGAGAGGAGGGTGGTGAACATCGACCGGCAACAAGATCGAAGAGGAGATACTAACAGATGTTAAATCAGAATGCGATGTGAAGACAAGATCAAGGATTCTATCATGACTATTTTTTACATTATTTAACTGTAAAAGACCGAAGAAATTAGCCATATCAACAAGTTCTGCGGCTTTTTCACTATTCAAGTTGTCAGAAATTTGTAGTCTAGCAGGTCCAATATCCTCATCAATCACATCAAGCGTCCTCCAGTTACAATCAGGCAGATTAAAATCACCAGTCAATATTAACTTGTGTATTGTGTATTTTGATTTGATGCATTCGATCACCTCGTTATAATCCTTATAAATTTCAACATCAGAACAAGGTGGAATGTAAGTGCAACCAAAAATTATTGATTCGTGTAGCAATTTAACTAAAACGAATACCTGTTCTATCTTTTTGCTTTTAATTGACAATTTTCTACTAGTTAAGGATTTCTTAACAGCGATCAATACCCCCCCACCTCTCGACTTGCTGCTGGTATGTGGATTACGATCCAACCTATATACATTATAATTTAAAAAACCCAATTCGGAAGTTCCAATACAAGAATCCAGCCAAGTCTCTGTTAAAAGGATGATATCATGATCAATAGATGGAACTGACTGGCGGAGATCACTTAATTTCGTTTTAACGCCCCTGACGTTTTGATAGAGGCAAAATAGTTTTTTGAATTATTAGAATTTACTATTTTGGGGCTACCTTTAATGAATTTGATCATAAGATTTTTCTCACCGTTTTGGATTCTCGTATTCAAACTTTCCTTTAATCTAATATAGTTATTTCTTTGTATTACTGTCTGATCCCTATATATCCTTACACCACCTTTCAGTTTTGTGCTGTTTTTCATAATATCTCTGACCTGATTTTCGTGTTTTAATATAACTTTTATAGGACGGGGTTTTCCGTCATTTCTTTTCCCCAACCTAAAACACTTCACATCACTAATTGAAACTGTCTGATCAACCTCAGTTAATAAAGTATAAACACTGTCTCTATCATTCTTTAGAATATCCTCTTGTCTTGTTTTCAAACTTTCATCCACGTTACATAGAATAATATTTTTTCTTCTTTTACATCTCTCTTCAATCTCGTTAGCTATAGAATCCATCTCCATAATGTCATTACTTGGACCACCTATACCACTCTCCACTTTATTTTCCAAGATTGTAATTCTTTCCTTCAGTAGTATATTTTCAGCAAATAATTCATCTATGAACGAGAGCTTACTAGATAGTCTTACTAAATCTTATCTTAGAGCTTACTAAATCTTATCTTCTAGGTCATTGGGAACCTTTTGAGTGATATTTTTTCAATCGAAACCTTCCCAATGGCAAAAGTTGAAAAAACATAAAAAAGAAGCAATAAAACGTTCATACAACATAATTGTTCGTTTCCTCGAAATTCGGTGACACACTCCTAACGATCGATCGAAAAACATAAAATAAATGGAAAATTTTTCTTTGACTTTCATCAGCAGTAAAAAAATACTAAATTTTTTCACGGTTCGTTTAATATGTAGGTATGGAAGTTCTATAAAGTGATAGAGGAAGGCGTAGGTATACTGCCTTCCCAAGGTGTATAACGCGTGATTACGACTTGTTGAATATATTTTGAATAAAAACTGTATTTTTTTCTTCGCGTGGATTGTAAAATTCAGTATTTTGAAATGTTAAATCAGATATAAGCTGACGCAGGTAGGTAGGTATACATAAATTAATATTCTTCTATCTGCCATCAAGTCGTCTCTCGTAAGTGAAGTAGCCATTAGAGTACGAAATATGACGTCTAGAATGATTGCCATATTTAATCGCTGTATCGAATCAAAAAATTAAATGCCTCATTTTGTGATGATTTATGAATAAGTTATTAGTGTAAACGAGAAACTGGAAATCATACCGAAAGAATAGTGAAATCTTTTCATTGCCGGGAACTTAACAAAGCGTTAAAATTCAGTATGATTTTAATCTGTATTACCTTTTTAAAAATATTTTCAGCTTCAGGCATCTTATATTTTCACAATTAGTTATTTCTCATGGTAGAAAAAAGAAATAATTAATCTCATTATTACAAGATTATTTAAGAAAGTTTTTGAAGATTTTCCAATGCCTCCAGAGAAATTATCAAAGTCCAATTTAATAAGTATTATTTTCGATTGTTATAGGAACAATATTTTTTTACTTAAGATTATTTACTCATAAATAAGGTACGTACCTACGTATAAGATATTAAAGCTCTCCTTATTCACTTATTTTAAATTTCAATAAGTAGATAGAAACAAATATGATACATGATATAAAAAACAAATCAAAATAAAACAAGATGTTTAGTAAAAATTGTAGCCATAAATAATATTTAGTTATTCCACTTAATTGGCGAGCCAGCTTTCGAAGGCTTCTGTCCTCACCGTCAGAAAAATGAAACGTGAAGCTCTTGTAATGTAAGTTGACATATTAATACATTATAATAATAAATAGACATTCTATAATGCGTCGTTTTGTTGAACTAATCCACTTCGAGGGCGCATAGTATAGATACATAAAAATACAAACACTCTACTTCTACTATACTATATCCTAACTCTGTATCCCAAGTGGAGTTTCCAGGACGGAACACCATATGCTTAGGTACTTCTTTCGCTTCCTCCACATTCAAAAAATTTCTCATAAACGCACGACGGTTTCCCTTTCTTAACATCCTTGAGATTTTTTTGAGATCAATGTTGTCAAGCCATGAAGTTCATGAGCGTTTGCACTTTTTCACAACTTTTATTTAGATAAATATGTATATTATAAATGGAAGCTTTCAAAAGCTTAATCGAATGTATAATAAGTCACAGTGCATCGATTAAATGTCTTGTTTTACTTAAATTTCTTCTTAAAATGAACTTTCATCGAGAATTGTCGGTCGATAAGTAATTTTTTTAGTAAGCAACTCATTTCATATCTAAATTTTGTATGTGAATCAAATTAAGACATGAAAAAGTATGTAAGACTTTATAACATTTTCATTTCAATGAGAACAAAGATAGTTAAGGTGTAAAATAAATTTAAAAAGCTTTTTTGAGTTGCATTATGAAGATATATAAAAGAACGCATATAATATTAAAACCTCATTCAACCGAAAACGAAAATTGTCTTAAGTTTGAAATTGAAATTAATATATTTTTTATTTCAAGTATACAAATACACAGCAACTCGTCCCCGTCTTTATGACTTACTTAATTTAATAATTTAGTCAAGAATGATTGTTTTTGAGTCTCATGTCATAATTCTGTACATTATTTTGAAATGCAAGAAGACATACAATGATTTTTGGTTGAATAATATTAAAATATGAAAAAATTAACATAAACTGGGCAATATAAATGAAACAAAATATTGTATTTGTTAATTCACTAGTGATAAAAACTATTGAAATATAAAGTTAAACCATATTTTGTTAATTAATATCAGTAAAGTATGATTCAGTGCGAAATACAGTCAAGTAAAAGTGTCAAATATTAAAGCTACAGGATAAAAGATTCAAAATCATTACACACATTTATCTACAACTGGATCAAAAAGACTAATTGAACAAAATAATTACTCATTTTGGTAATACTAGATTAAAGAAATGTAATTAAGTGATAAAACAAAGTAAATGGCTTGCGTGTTTACTACATGTAGCCGGTCTGCTAGCTACCCCACATGTGGGATATGCAGTGATGGTATAGAAGTAATAATATTATCTAGAGTTAATTAGATGCAATCAATCAATCACTCACTTCTTAACGTTTCTCTTGAGCACACAGGCCAAAAAACCAGCCTTCTCCATTCAGATCATCGTTGCGCCATTGAGTCACCACTTCCAACGAGACTCCAAGCCCTCTTATGTCATAATAATAATAATAGACAATTTATAATCCGTTTTGTGGAAAAAATCCATTTCAAGGGCGCGTCCTAAAATATTGTGTTAATACTTGTAATTTAATCCTAATACATATGTATTTATGAGCAACGTATATTATAAACTACACATATAAAATAATAACAACGAATTATACAATTTATCATCTTCATAAGAAAGGTGTATCATGAAAGAGTTCAATTACATAATAGAAGAATTAATATTATGATAAACATTTTTTATTCACCCCTGAAATATATCATCTACATCGACATGTGTGAAGAATGATGTGTTTGTACGTAATAAAAATATAATGTACTACATTCTTGTTGTACAATCGTGACGAGATTTTTTTGATTGAAATTAGCCCCCGGAGAATAAAAAGATTCCGGAGAGGAAGTTTCATGTTAAGTATTTCAATGCTGAAATAGGAATAACTCAGAATGGAAAATGTACGAGATCACATTAGTTTTTTCTACAATAACCTTTCTATGTTCGTAATATAAAATTTAAACAATGTACAAAGTTTTATTCTCGTTTAATTCCCATTTTTAAATGTCTTTTTACTAGGAGCGTCATTAATATTTTACATTTATGATTTTTTACTAAACTTTTTTGAATTTTTACCTACTCATTCACATTCAGCTCTTTCATACTTTTGGTGCAGGTTTTTCAATAGCGTAAAAGATACATTTCCACGAAGTCTTTGGTAAAGAAAAAGTCTTTTACTTTTTTTGAAATGTTTCAAATGTTCTCTAAAAAGCAGATACCATTCATGTAAGAATTAAATGATTACGATTCAGCAACGGTCTGCAGGTTCAATCGTGAAATTCTCATTATTAAATCGGCATGGATAGAGCAATTTGTGACTACCTCATTTGTGGGATACGCCTTGATTTACAGACACGTAAAAAAACAAGTTTTGGTTTCACAGGTTTTTGAGTATTTATAAATATGATTAGATTTATTTCTTTTGTTCAATTTCTAATAATATTATATTATAATATTTATAACTCGAATAATATTATATTGTTTATTTATTCAGGTATATCTGTTTTACCGATAATATTGATTCATATTCTCAATAATAATTCCTATCGGTTATTCACTTAACAGATAATGAGGACTACTTTCTGTCAAACGATATCCACGCCTTCATATAATCATATAGATCCACAATACATTCAATTGATTGAGCGGTGCCATACTTATCTTATTCAATAGGTACTTAATTGTTGAAATAATCGATTCATCCATTTAATACTAGCAAATGCTCTTCATATAGCCGGGTTTTCACCATGACACGGGCTCAATCCGAGTCCTCTCAAAACGAGTATATAATTATACAGTACACTTGAATGATAGTTTCACAATTCGAGCGCATACTGATAGAATCACCAAAGCAATAAATTTCTGGTAAAACTTAGTAGGCATTATTTTATGTTAATGAAATGCATTTGGTCCATTCATTTCCCCACTTGAGAGGTATACCGTGATGGTATAGACAGAATAAATATGGAGTTCCGTTTTCTCTGTCTAGCCCACCTAGGATACGGAATGAGGATAAAGTTGAGTTTATACAAATATGTAGATGTATTTTCTGAGAAAAAAAAATAATCTGAACAAATCTCGATTATTTTACTCGGCAAATTACTAATTTGGCGTCATTTTGAATAATTGATAGAACGTAGAACACATTTTCATCCGAATGCATCTGAATTAGATATTAGTTCAATCGATCGGTCTCGTTCTTTTGTTTGATCCGTTCTAAAAAAGCTTCTGTATTTGTTTTGTAAATGTAAATCGTATTTTGATTTTCACGTTGTTCTTAATTAATCAGGCATGTAAAGACGTAGTCATTGTGTCTCTGTCCCACCCACTGCGTTCTCAATAAGGGGATGATGTGAATTGAATAGCTTAGTATTTTATTTTTGAGTTTAACGTAACACACGATGGGTATAATGAATAATAATATAATCAGTCTAGGTTCAAGATATAGGTATATTCTATTACGTGATTTAATTTATTTTGTGTAGTGATCAGATAAGCTATATTGCATAATTTGGTTAAATAAATTAGATACCCTTATCTGACGATATGTTGTGGAGAGGTAACGCTCTTGTCTTTGAGTCATGAGATTCCGGGTTCAATTCCCAGTCAGGGCAAAGTGAAGAATGACCTTTTTCAAATGTATTATATAATGTTGGGTGCATTGTTTATAATATGTTTGTCGTCGTGTTAGTATCCATAGTATTAGGTTCATAATTATATTTGTTTGGGACAAGCTCGATCTGTGTGAATTGTCTATGTATGGTTATGTTGTCTTTCTGTAAAGTTTCACGTATAAGACAAATTACATAATATCAACAATTCAGCGATGAGACCTAAATGTCTGAACGAGATCCATCCTGAATGTTTTGTTTTTTTTACTGTCACGAAGAGAACTGTCTACTATAATTAATTTCTATGTGTATCTCATTAAAAATATATGAGATTGTTTTTACTAAGAATATGCTTTTTTCTTCTATCAGTATTGTTTCGAAAATTCAAGTTTACTTAAAATTTATATTTTTGTTGTTTCAGGTAAGGATTAAATTACTCATTAAGGACACAACTAAGAAGTCAGCATCTTTGAAACAATATTTTGGTAAAAGAATATGTAAGTAATAATGATATTGAATTATCACAAAAGAAAAATTGTAACTTCAGAAATTTCTCCATTCAAGTTTTATCGTACTTTTCAATTTCTCAATTCATAGAAAGAATACTTTGTTTGAATGTACACAACACATTTATTTCAATATATACCTTATAATATACTATTTTTATTTACTTTCTTTAGTTTAAAACAGTAAGAACTTTTTCGATAAAAGTTATTATCTACTTTCTTTTCAGTTTTTTTATCTCCATTAATTTAGTTCGTCGTACTAAATTGGACAAAATATTTTTAGAATTGTAGTTAAAAAAAAACTATAGATCTCGTGTGTAAGATATACATTTCATTTAAATAACGATATGAGTCGAATGTGGAATATTGAAAGTAATATTTGTATTATTTTCGTTGCGGTTTTGCAATAGACGTTTGTAGGTTACGGAAAACTACCAAGATAATAATGCCATGAAAAAATATGGGGAACTGAATGCTTGATACGATATCGTCCCACTGGGACGATCGCATCACTTCATTACATACATTATTATCAAAAGAGAAATTATCAAATATTAAAAGAAATGAATTTACATGAATTGTACATAAGAAAAGTATATAAATTGGCTCGTAACCCCCAGCTTCGCTACATACATTTTGCAATGTACGTAAGCGAAACACATAGAAAATTAATTATATTATATAGAGAAAGTTACAATTATATTTGCAAGTAAAACAGATTAATATTTTGGCTCAAGTTCATGTCTAGGGATGATTCTATTTGGTCTGTACAAGAGGAATGCATTGTGTGTGGGTGTCAGTTACATACTTCAATTATACATATTATACTTACGTAAAGTTCAGAGAATTCTTTATCCTTCGGTTTCATCATTTTCTTATGGTCATCATATCATTATAGAATACTTAGGTAATTTAAGCAATGTTTCTTCTGTTAGCATACTCTATATTGCAAAGATTCTACTTATATCTTTCCTTGAGTAGAATTATAGATATATATCTCCAAGTAAACAATAAAAAATTATATCAAGTGGAACATAGATTATCATAAGTACATCAGACCTTTCCAAGAAAGTGGATATATTATTTCCATCAGTGGAGCCATCCCTTTAACTCTTTGTTGCTTTCATAGTAAAATAATAGGGTCTTTCATCCATTGGTTGATCAAGGAATTGAACCTTTGTGACATAACTACTCCAAGTATAACTAGGTTATTGGAAGATTATATACAAGGAGGCGGAGAGATGTACTTTAGTATTATTAAGAGTATTGAATCTACTGGCGGGTATATATAAAATGGATCTCAACAGAAAGATATCGGATGGTAAGTGATTTACATTTATTGTGTAAACATATACATTACATAACAAGACAGTTATTTTCAAAGTAAATTTGTAGGGAATAACATTCCGTTCAATATACAAAGTTATGAAAGTTATACCATATTCGGACTGAGACAATAAAACAAACAAGGGCAATTATCAAATACACCATCCTTGGTATTACAATATAAATCAATACCTGGTTTATCAAGTGATTTATAAATATTTAATTGGAATCATTCATTCTTCATTCAAACTCAAAATCTTAAATTATTACACAACGGAAAATTAATATACACAACGGAAAATTAATATATAGATAGTTCAATGATAATATGAACTCAGTTATGAAAAAATTATCAATATATATACATCATATACAGTAGTAATATAGTCACTTACAGTTAGACTGGCGAGCAGGATAAGAATAACACAAAGACAAGTATGTTATTGTTAACGTATTTTGCACTCATAGACGGAAGATGGCAGGATCGTGAAAGAAACATACCCTGATGCTACTATGGCGGTCGCTGGTTATACTCAAAGACGTACAGGGGTGTGGTGGTGTCAGAATCAGATAGATCCTGTCCTCAGGACGAAGAGATCACTACTTCTCAAGTGATAAGAGCAATATTATACGTTACAACACTATTCTCAGTGTCAAAGGAAGAAGGCGTCACTATTTCAATATTCCTTTCAGATATACTCAGCTAGTCTTTTAATCACTCTTTTGACAAGGGTATGGACCGGAGAAGTTACTAGAGTATTACCCAGTTCACATTGTAATGCGAGTTATATCGGTAAATCACCGCTACGCGATATACTGACTATCCGAGGTGAAGCTGTACACGCTGAAGATTTAGGAACACATTCGCAGTTTCAATCAAATTCACAATACTGGGAAAGTAGAAAGAACAGTTTATGTGACTGTTCATGATTCCTAACATAGAATATTTGTTCAGAAACAATGGATTATCTAATTTCACACGGTTATGAATAATGGCGGCAACAGCAAAAACCACGCCCAAAACCAACATATATTGTTATTATACTCAAAACTTCCAATTATTATCATTATCACCACATGAATCGCCATGTATATATAACTCAAAGAGAATATAAGCTTGTCCATAACATTATTCAATTTATTAATTACTATTAATTATTAATCGTTACTATTGTTCCTTGATATTGGCGGTAAGATTGGTCGCGCACGTAAAACTAACACAGATATTTAAAGTACATTATTAACGACACACAATAAGAATTGTTTTACGTACAACAGAGGGCAACACACTTGTTTATCACATTACGAAGTTAAGTACTATTACATAATTATTGTTAGTATTATTATTGTGTCGGAGTTACGCACATCGCTATTCGCGACTAAGGCGGGAAGGGACAAACCCTTCTTTCGTCCAACCTATGCCATGGTTTGCGGGTAACTGAATTTGCTTGCAAGCGACGCGAGGAGGAACAGGCACGTTTAACGGTTATTCTTCAAGGGAATGAGCATCATACGATGTGGTGCCGTGTGCAGATCGAAGCATCAGCCAGTCACGTGTTCCTTGTAACGTACAATTATTATTATTATTACGGAAGACTCACAGACAACAAATGACTGTAGGAACATTAGTCAGTATGAACTTTTCACACCGCGATTATTTAATGCGTAGCATTCTCCCTTTCGGCCCCTCTTGAAAATTTGAAGAGAAGCGACAAATTTTCAAGTTCCTCAATTATACAAAAAAAAGTTGAGAACCACTACAAAAATTGTTGAGAACCACTGGTTACATGAAAAGATTGAATACCACTGGTCACATAAAAAAGTTGAGTACCACTGGTTACATAAAAGTTGAGAACCATTGGATACATAAGCAACCATATAGGTACCCAATTACAGACAAACAATTCAAAAAATGGTAGCTTATATACTATTACAATGTTTCTTACATCCTATAGCCCGTTCAATTATTATTAAACACTCGCGGTAAATTGCCCATAGTCAAAATTGATGCGAACTGTTTTCATATTTTGACTTACACTTCTTAATAATAACACAAAATTCACATTGGTTGTTTTAGTACGGGGCTCCTAACAAAAGTTTGAGAGCTACAATCATAACAATATAATAGTACATAGAGGTGTGTATATATATAGACAGGTGCATATGTGCATGTATATGAAAAACACAGGTCATGAAATCAACAACTTTAAACACTTTACAATACAATTTTAACGAAACTCAGGATCGTTACTACGTTACAAGCTACGGTTCGTTCTACATTGGTGATAAAATTATTCTCTTCAATTTCTCAATATACGTACGTTCCATTGATGGATTCCTTTACTATGATCGACGACAAGTTAATATTTTAAACATGACAAACATATAAAACAAAAGTTACATACTTAAGAAGTTGGTTTACATCATTTTCGATTCCGGTTACATGTATCCAACAAGGGAAAAGCAACATAAAGGAATTTAAATAATTATAAACAATTTTGTATAGATGGAATTAGAGATACTACAATTTCGCTTCATTTAACCCATTAAGCTTAATAGCACTCATATACAAGTGATTTCATGTACCATGTACCATACAAAGATATTGGCAAAGCACAGAAAGAAATCATACATAATAAGGACATATACATATTAGAAAAACAATTTACACGCAGACATGACATAATGGTACATCACGACGACTGCAATCACATTTACAGTAACCGATATTCATTATTTGGCGTCAAATCCTTCTACGCATATTACATACGACACAGTTCTCACACAGAGACAGATTTCTCACATAGAGATAATCTCAGAGGGAGCTACCCTCACACAGGCTTAATACATGACAAATACATTGAACAACTTTCGATCTTTGCTACACAATATACAAGTTACAAGTTCAATAAATTCTTTACATACATCATTATTCAAATTCAACATTTACTTCTTCATACAGGGCTCACCTTTCATAAACAGATTCATACATCATCTTTATTCACTAACATACAATTAATCAAAATTATCCCATTGAATATCTGCAGCCAACATTCCACTACAGGTTTTATTCTGTGTCCTTCATAAGCCATTCCGTTCAATGTCAAAATGTTCTATCACATTTTCCAATGTATTCAAGCAACATAAACAACTTTTACACAAAGTCACAAAATTATTTAATTCAACAAGGATATACTACATCCAAACATTTCCAATTACAATTCATAAGAGATTACTACGTGTCCTACGCGGAATTAAACGTCATATAAACTCAAACTTCAAAATAATAGGCATGAACGATTAGCAATCACATTGTCTACATTCATCAAAAAGAGCATTACGATTTATCTTTCACACATTCCGATAACATCGTCTCTATATTGATTACACAAAAAGTCACACAAAAAGTATTTAACACATCTCTCCTATCACGGCTTTACATATTACATAAACATAACTCATTTTTATCAAAGAGCGTTCGTTAGTTTACCTTTACGGAATAATTCACTAATCGGACTCAATTCTCAAATAAACAAGGCATAGGTTACTTCAATATTTCACGATGGTAATAAGCCGCAAAAGTCACATTATTACATTTCAAGAAAATTAATTACTTCACAAAAGATAACAAATTCCGAACACAAAGGGTTAATATTCAACAGCAAAAATTCTACATCGTTACATGGTTACTTCTTTAATTTCAAAAAAAAATTTACAAAACATCATTCTACTATTTACGTTAATGTCAAAATTTTCAACGATGGTCATCAAAGGGTTAACTGTTTCTTAACTAAATTAAAAATTCAGTTACAGTTCACAACTTGACATTAAAAAAATTCAATTACTATTTACAAAGGGTTAACAAATTCGGTCATGTTTCACTAAGGGTTAAGTGTATTTTTTTTTTTTTTTAATTTCGTGAACGGTCGTGAAGGTTTAACATAATTTATTTCGATTTATTTTTAACTTTAATTTTCTTAAAACAAAAATATTTGTTTAATATTATTCATCATTATTATTTCGTCACATCACTACGTACGCACATTTATATTCTTATCAAAACTCTACTACGCATAATTTTACACAACAACGATCATTTAATATTATTTCTCCAAGAGTTCAATAAGGATATTTATTCCAAATACAACATTTTACTGTTTCAAAAAATTTAATTCAATTTAATATTTAACATCGATTTTTACTCTCATCGTTTGAAAATGAATTTACTATTAAAATAACATTATTGTTTACCGGCAAAGTTCTTTGTACACTTTGGTTTACTATACACAAACAGCATGGGTACATATTATTTCGTTTCATTCAAATAATATTTCGTTCTACCAATACTCTGGACTTCCGTTTCGCGCGTGAATATTTCTATTACATTGTTGCGGTAGGTCTGTACGCTGTCTCTCTTTCGCTTGCGACGTATAGGTACATACTATACGTTGCATAGATATGTATACTACTTGTTCGCACACCGCTCGCTTCTCTCGATGCACAACTACGGTATAACATTATATCTATCCGTACGGCGTTCGATATTATAGATACACACTATATCTTCATTATGTTATGTAGGTCGGTTTTCGATGTCTTGTTTACCGCTTAATACGAGACATTTACAACAGAATATTTTCACCATACAATTCTTTCTATACGGCATCGGTTTTTTACTCCACATTATAACAATACTCGCGACAAACGTTTGCGCTATACACCAATACATTTATTTTTTAAATACGGACATTTAAATTATTTATCTTACGATTCCCGTTTCATTTTTTTTTAAATTGTTTTCATATACATACACACATTAAATTATTACATTTTCAATTAATATCAATACACATAATTACACAACAAAGATAAGAATTCTGAACTTCACGATTAGGTATATTCATCACACAATACATTTAAAATTTTAGGGTCTACAACTATGCGAGTTGTACGATCCAGGACGAGCTGCCCAAATTGATACGATATCGTCCCACTGGGACGATCGCATCACTTCATTACATACATTATTATCAAAAGAGAAATTATCAAATATTAAAAGAAATGAATTTACATGAATTGTACATAAGAAAAGTATATAAATTGGCTCGTAACCCCCAGCTTCGCTACATACATTTTGCAATGTACGTAAGCGAAACACATAGAAAATTAATTATATTATATAGAGAAAGTTACAATTATATTTGCAAGTAAAACAGATTAATATTTTGGCTCAAGTTCATGTCTAGGGATGATTCTATTTGGTCTGTACAAGAGGAATGCATTGTGTGTGGGTGTCAGTTACATACTTCAATTATACATATTATACTTACGTAAAGTTCAGAGAATTCTTTATCCTTCGGTTTCATCATTTTCTTATGGTCATCATATCATTATAGAATACTTAGGTAATTTAAGCAATGTTTCTTCTGTTAGCATACTCTATATTGCAAAGATTCTACTTATATCTTTCCTTGAGTAGAATTATAGATATATATCTCCAAGTAAACAATAAAAAATTATATCAAGTGGAACATAGATTATCATAAGTACATCAGACCTTTCCAAGAAAGTGGATATATTATTTCCATCAGTGGAGCCATCCCTTTAACTCTTTGTTGCTTTCATAGTAAAATAATAGGGTCTTTCATCCATTGGTTGATCAAGGAATTGAACCTTTGTGACATAACTACTCCAAGTATAACTAGGTTATTGGAAGATTATATACAAGGAGGCGGAGAGATGTACTTTAGTATTATTAAGAGTATTGAATCTACTGGCGGGTATATATAAAATGGATCTCAACAGAAAGATATCGGATGGTAAGTGATTTACATTTATTGTGTAAACATATACATTACATAACAAGACAGTTATTTTCAAAGTAAATTTGTAGGGAATAACATTCCGTTCAATATACAAAGTTATGAAAGTTATACCATATTCGGACTGAGACAATAAAACAAACAAGGGCAATTATCAAATACACCATCCTTGGTATTACAATATAAATCAATACCTGGTTTATCAAGTGATTTATAAATATTTAATTGGAATCATTCATTCTTCATTCAAACTCAAAATCTTAAATTATTACACAACGGAAAATTAATATACACAACGGAAAATTAATATATAGATAGTTCAATGATAATATGAACTCAGTTATGAAAAAATTATCAATATATATACATCATATACAGTAGTAATATAGTCACTTACAGTTAGACTGGCGAGCAGGATAAGAATAACACAAAGACAAGTATGTTATTGTTAACGTATTTTGCACTCATAGACGGAAGATGGCAGGATCGTGAAAGAAACATACCCTGATGCTACTATGGCGGTCGCTGTTTATACTCAAAGACGTACAGGGGTGTGGTGGTGTCAGAATCAGATAGATCCTGTCCTCAGGACGAAGAGATCACTACTTCTCAAGTGATAAGAGCAATATTATACGTTACAACACTATTCTCAGTGTCAAAGGAAGAAGGCGTCACTATTTCAATATTCCTTTCAGATATACTCAGCTAGTCTTTTAATCACTCTTTTGACAAGGGTATGGACCGGAGAAGTTACTAGAGTATTACCCAGTTCACATTGTAATGCGAGTTATATCGGTAAATCACCGCTACGCGATATACTGACTATCCGAGGTGAAGCTGTACACGCTGAAGATTTAGGAACACATTCGCAGTTTCAATCAAATTCACAATACTGGGAAAGTAGAAAGAACAGTTTATGTGACTGTTCATGATTCCTAACATAGAATATTTGTTCAGAAACAATGGATTATCTAATTTCACACGGTTATGAATAATGGCGGCAACAGCAAAAACCACGCCCAAAACCAACATATATTGTTATTATACTCAAAACTTCCAATTATTATCATTATCACCACATGAATCGCCATGTATATATAACTCAAAGAGAATATAAGCTTGTCCATAACATTATTCAATTTATTAATTACTATTAATTATTAATCGTTACTATTGTTCCTTGATATTGGCGGTAAGATTGGTCGCGCACGTAAAACTAACACAGATATTTAAAGTACATTATTAACGACACACAATAAGAATTGTTTTACGTACAACAGAGGGCAACACACTTGTTTATCACATTACGAAGTTAAGTACTATTACATAATTATTGTTAGTATTATTATTGTGTCGGAGTTACGCACATCGCTATTCGCGACTAAGGCGGGAAGGGACAAACCCTTCTTTCGTCCAACCTATGCCATGGTTTGCGGGTAACTGAATTTGCTTGCAAGCGACGCGAGGAGGAACAGGCACGTTTAACGGTTATTCTTCAAGGGAATGAGCATCATACGATGTGGTGCCGTGTGCAGATCGAAGCATCAGCCAGTCACGTGTTCCTTGTAACGTACAATTATTATTATTATTACGGAAGACTCACAGACAACAAATGACTGTAGGAACATTAGTCAGTATGAACTTTTCACACCGCGATTATTTAATGCGTAGCATGCTGAAACTGTGATATTATGAACTTGAAGCTTATAAGGTTGCACTTCTTTTGCGGAATATAAATGAAGCCGATTTCAATAACACTATGCGCCAATAACGCGAGAAACTTCACCATATCTTTTGTATTATAACATTATCATTTTAAATTTATGTAAAACATGTTTCAATAAGTGAAAAGTACCCTATTTTAATTCAACACGTGTCGTTTTTTTGTAAACCTACATACTTCATCTCACAACATGAGAACATTTTTTGTCTCTCTGTCCATATATTATCATCACATCATATTTTTTTAAGAATGATTTCATTTAATTAATACAGAAATCGTTTTTTTGTGCTGTTAAAATTATATATTAAGGATAGGTGGCGTGTTTTGTGTAAAGACCTGAATGTCTAAAAAATGTTTTTACAGAGGTTTTCGTATCCGTTTTTAAAGTACCTAAAATCCTTCAAAACTTATGCAAAAATGGAAAATATAAACTATTCCATGGAAGAAATATTTAGAATATAAAATTTGATTTTAATGAAAAACTATAATAGGTATGTTTGGCATACATTGTTTGGAGAGGCTCAATGATTTTTTGTATCCCAAGCGGTATTAATAAGCGATATCTTAAGCCTCACAAATTATTGCACATACCTACTTCAATATTTTTTATATTATTAATTTCTTTCTTAATTTGTAAATACACAGACCATAATATGGATTAATTTCATATTTTAGAGTTAAACTGAAACAAATAAAGGTGAAGAATATTATGTCTCAAGATGATTGACAATTCATTCGATGAAAGGTGAATTGAGTATTTCTTTACAAGAATAAAGAAGAAATATATCTGAAAATGAACATAAAGAAATTCTTTTTGAAATGTATGCCAAAGTTCACACATTATACAATGCCTAGAGCTTGACATGATTCAATGGAAATCAACAGACACAGCAACACAAGTCGAGATAACGCTGAGAAATGCCAACGTAGATTTTATCGCTGGGTAGAAAAATATATCATTCAAATAAACAAAAATTGCGTGAAAAGCTAAAAAGTTGCAAAATATTTTTCTGGAAATCGTTATCTGTCATAGCTACATATAATTTTTTTATTGAAATAAGTTATTTTTAGGTCTTGGGAAATCTTTCGACATAAAATAGTTTTACATAAATATCAGTTTGGTTTTTGTAAAAATGAAATATATTGTATTATACAAGTATTTTATATCTAACTCCCCTTTCACGACACAAGCTTTTAGCTTACTGTGAAAGGTGTATAAGGTTGTATTTGGGTTTATAACAGATATATCTTTTTAAAAAAAAAAAAAAAAAAAAAAAAAAAAACTAGTTGTTGGTACATTGAAACAAAAAAATATTTTGTTTTTGGGTGATTCATTATTTGTTTAATGTTTCGTATCGGTATATACTTTCATTACGTTTTAATGACACAGAACAAGATTGATCAACTCCATTCATTTATAATTATTATTATTTGCGTTACATTTTCCTAAAAGCGACGAATTCTTAATTATATTAGGGTAGATAAATATGTATTACCTACTCTACTATTAGGGGTGAGGCTAGTAGAAGGCTTAAATCTAGGCTTTAATCTTTAAGAATAGGTATGTGAAGATGTTTGTTATATTACTAACGTTATGGCTGGATTATAATAATGTACAAACTGAAAAACTTAAGAGTGAAAACAATCTTAGTATTATTGGTCGGTTAATCTTATTTGAATGAGTTGATTACGCTGTGGACAAATTTATTATTTATTTAATTATTTATTAACAATTCATGGCGTTAGCCTTTTACATGTTATATATTTACATACATAGTTCATATGATGTATGCACAAGTATAAAAAATTAAGACACAACAATCATAATAAAAAGTCAATAAAACACAAAAAAAGAACAAAACAATTATCAGTAGGTATCACAGCAAAACTAATGAATGGAGAAAAAAAAAGTCAATGGATCACAAGTCAATTCGATAGTGGGTTATATTGTCAAATTTTCAATAAACGAGTATTTATGAGATTATTTCAAACAAAAATAAATGGCACGTCAAGTAGCACACAGTCTTTAAAAATGGATGTTGTAGAATTAATAATATTTAGTGTCAATAGAAATTGAGAAAAGTCAAATTATTGAAAAATGTCGAAACAAAAACAAATATTTAGTGTGGTCAATTTGGGTGTCAATGAGTAAAATGTAATAAGGTAATTGTATGAATTGGATAAAAATGTACAATTAACAATGGTGGAAAAATTATGTTCTATGCTTAAGGAAAAAATATGCACAAAAAAGTTATAATAAAGTTCCTTTTCTTTTCAAAGATAAAATCTTTATAACTTACTTTTCTTGCCAGCGAACTAATTACACGTAATAAACTTACAGGTCATCCTCCTTATAACACAAAAAATAGGATAGGCTGCATACCTCAAAACTGAATATAATGAATGTCTTAAACGTGATGTGTCACGAATTTGTCACGTCACCAGCTTTTTACAGGACACTTGAAAACTTACAGAAAAGCACTGGGAGTCCTATTCTTTGTCTGGCAAATAATGTAGAGTGTCTTGGTCTCTCATTTGCGTGATGTAAAATGGATTTTAGTAGATGTGTTTCACTTTAATTCCAACATGTCGCAATCTGTCATTGCAAAGTAAACATTAATCTTCGGATGTCACTTTGTAGGTGGAACTAAGTCCACATTATAATAATTCACTTGGAAGGTTAAGACAAAGTTACTGCATTCTATATAGTAATTGTCGTTCTTTTGACATTGAAAATAATTATCATTCATTCGCTCTTGAATCTTGATCTGTTTTCTGGGAGCAAAAATACTAAAAATCTTTATCTTGATATTTCCATAGCTCTATACAATCAAAGTATATTTTACAAGTGAAATAGTCAATGGGATAGCATAAAGATTAACTCTATGTGATGATCATAAAACAATATTTATCTCTGTGCTCGTAAAATTGAGACATTCATGCGTAACGTTCCTTAAAAAATCAAATGATCAAATTAAATTCTCTGTTAGCATAAATATTTAAAGATGGTTGTTAAAAGTTATTTTAATATGAATCTCGAAATGCAAGAACAATGTGAGAGATATTACGTAATAACCTAAGGTAACGAAGTATGTATTCGCTACTTTTCAATTGTTTTGATAATATATTGTGATTTATGCTATTGTAATTTTGATATACCTTTTGGTAGAAATAATTTATTCTGATGTTTAATGTAGTATTTTTTTGATGAAATCTACCCAAAACAGCTGAAATGAAAGGTTGTGTAGTGTAGTTTTTGCGGTTACATTCTAAAGCAACGATAGAGTTTTTAAACCAACGCGATTCAGATCTAAATTAAATATTTGAACAAGTTTTCGAATATTTTACATACTTTTGTTTCAATGCGGTTTTTTGTCGAAATTGAATACGTTTCAAACACGCATATTGTTCGGTTTTATCACAACTAGTGTAGTTTACCTTAGCTTAATCAGAAAAATAAACATTAAATTGACACATTAACATTCGTAGACAGATTTTGAATTGAAAAAAAAAACAAATGTTTTTTTCTATTATACCTATAGATTTTAATTGTGAGAGATGTCTTTCGTCTTTCAGGGACATGATTTATCTCTTTGGCAATCCAAAGACGAATTATGTTTTTCTCAATTATTATTTATACAGTAGAAAATAGTATTTGATTTTCAATTTCAGTATGATACTCTACTAAACTCTACTAAATTTTACTAATCATTAACTATATAAACACCAACACAGTGAATAGAATTTGATTTCTTTTCTAAGAAATGAAACAAAATTGATGAAATTGGTGTTAAACTAGCAATACCGTGACAAAAATATTTAAAACACTTCTCACCACGTTGATCGGGTGTAAAATATTAGTAGGTAATTATTTTTTACAAAGTAGATACCAAATAATTTTTTGTAATTTCGTCAAATATGTTTTTATGCAAATACATATTCTGGAAATCATCCTTCAAAAAAGGGATAAATTACATCAAAATATAAGAATAATTCATTAAATAAATTGAGATAAATTTAGGAAAAAAGTACTTTTAATAAAAAAGTAAATTTTTTTATCATTTAGTTAGATAGATTAAATTTAAACATTGTTTCTTTCACTTAAAGTTACTGATCGAAAAAAATCGTTTTTCTTAGCGAAAATGATGCTGAATTCTGTACAAATGTTGTATCACGATTTCATATGAGAAAATCCAATTTCATTGCAAGTATTGCTTCTACTAGCCATTTGAAGCAAGGAAACAGATCGAAAAAACTATGTTTCAAAATAAATGTCTGCCATTTGATCCTCTTCGTCTATTCCATGTGAGATTACGTGAGAAGAAAGATTCTTATTCAACAAAATGAGATCTTATTGAACATAAAATCTTAAAAAAATAATGAAATATTGAAATCAATGCAGACAAATACGTAATATTATTTGAATAATTTAATTTATTTATGAATGTGCACATGTAAATATTTTTTATGTGGGTAAATAAATATAATATATTATGTTCACAATTAATAAATTATGTTTTTTCCCACATTTTTGTTAGTAACACTGAAAAAAGGTCTAATAATGACAAGGTTGAGATTTCATAGATTCTGTGAAAGATTTATTATATCACTAATGACTACAAAAACTATTTTTTGCTGTAAAATTATTACCTATAATAATGTGACTATACACAATAAAAAAAACAATTCTTACAAACATAATTTAAACACTTTGTAGAAGTCATCACAGCTGGAATTCATAAAATATAAATGAATACTTTACTCAAAACAGCTGAAATGTGTTGGTGATTTTAGCGGCCCTAGAGAACGGTCTCCGTATGATTTTTGAAAAAGTTAAATAAAATCGATTCTAAGAACTTAAATCCAACTTTTTTTTCATAAATAGTTTACTGACAAATCATTCCAGGAATACTAAAAATTATTTGGCGATAAAGTGATATTTAGTAGTATTTTTATTGATTTTTCAATCGATTTTGCCGCGGAGGCCCCAAAAAACGGATGGCGGTTAACAAAACATCCAGAACAATAATATTCAATTTCCATATAAATCTGATGCCAAAATTTCTCGCACAAATATCTGTTTCGATATTTGAGAAATTTGTAATAATTTAACCCTGAAACCTGCCTTAAGAATGAAGCTTCGTATAGAGCACACTATTATTTTTCTTCTTCTGAAAGTTGCATATCAGATCCCTCAATCGTCGGCTATCACCCTGGCGTAGGCTTCTCTGGCCTGTGCTAGCCAAAACAGCTTATCCATCCTTTGGATTTGGTCCATTCTCTGATTTTTTTGCCTTGTCTAATTTAAGAATCTGTCCATAAATAGATACAAACTGACTTAGATAATTATTACTACAATGAGGTCGTCAACAAGGTGTTTATAGTCTATTTTATCAAATATTATAATTTCTTTGTCCTTTACTTTTTTATATTCTTTCAAATTGCTATTTTCGAACACTGTTTGTTGTTAATTTCGTACAAAACATTGTCATTAGTACTATGTTTCCGAAGGGCGTCGCGTGTAAATGTGAAATTTTGATGAACGTTTCCTCGGCTGACGATGACTATTTTTATAAATTATGTTTCGAAAAAAGTCAAACATAAAACCAACAGAATAGTGTTAAAAAAAACTTGATTGTAAAAAAAAAACATTTGTTAGATTAGGCGTGAAAATAATTCTAACCATAATCTTATTTGTACCTCAACCTATGCCTTTTCAAAAGAAGTGCGTTAGTTGGAATATAGAAATGTAGTGTTTCATTTTGTTCTAGTTTTATGCATTTAATAGCTCAATATTTTGTTTAAATTGAATGGTCACATAGATTTAAATACATTATTCAGTATTTAAAGGCTTTGATATTTTGTGTCTAAACGGTTTGGTAGTGATTGATTGATCGGTTCATGTAGGTCGCAAGAAAGTGATTGATGTGTGAATCAACCAAAATATCTCGAATGGATATAGTCAACATAAACATCCTCCAGGGTTCAGAATTAATAGAGAATTGTTGACAAATGCCAAGATTCGAGTGACGGGTTAGATCATGCATATAGAGGAGTAAATTAATAATATTACAGTTTCATATTCTCTAGGATAAACTAGATGATCTGAAAGGTGTGAGTTAGAGGCAGTTTTAATAGACATGATTTATTGGATGAAATATTGACCGCTCGTGTGATGCGAAGGTTACGTTCTTGCCTTTTAGACTTTAGACCCGGATTCAATTCCCCGACAGGGCAAAATAAAGAAAAGCCTTTTTCGAATTTTCATGGGTCTTTTCAATCATTTATAATTAAACCTCTCTTTTGTTTTATATTTTGTATATCGTTACATAGGAGCAGCTAGCGGGGCATAATCCGCATAGGAGCAGCTAGCGGGGCTTTCAACAACATGAACAAAGTTTGGAAGGCGTCTGGACTCAGCATCAGGACAAAATGTCGCTTGTTCAATGCGTGCATCATCCCAATCCTTCTATATGGCTGCGAGTCTTGGCACTTAACCAAGGCTCAAGAGCGGAAGATACTAAGCTTTGAAAACAAGTGTCTTAGAAGGATTTTGGATGTCAAATGGTATGAACATGTTACAAATGATGCTGTCCGCCGGCGCACCCAGCAGAGACCTGTAATCTCCGTAATACAAAAGAGACGATGGTCCTGGCTGGGACATGTTTTGAGAATGCCCAATGATAGTTGGCCAAAAAGAGCACTGTTCTTCCGTCCGCAGGGGTTCCGTAGGCCCGGGCGTCCCTCTTTCACAATACACCGTTCCTATGACAACGATATCAGAGCGCAAGGAATGTCGTGGGAAGAGGTGACGCAAACGGCACAGAGACGCTCTGAATGGAGGAGGCTAGTTTCTGCCCTGTGCTCCCGAGAGGAGCGTTGAGGGCGATGATGATGATGATGATATCGTTACAACATCATTAATTACACATTGTCAACATAGTATCACACATTATTTTGGTTAGCTGGAAGATATTGCCTCCAGGCAATAAGCTCGCCAATTGCTCATGATTTTTTTTCTGATCAATAAAGTGTTCTTATTATTATCTCTGTCCACAAAAAAGGAACATTGAAGTGAGAGTAGTTGTTTAAAATATTCCCACGACGGCGGTTTTTGCCGGCAGCTTCTTAAAGCCTGTCCAATGACCCGCCCATGAGCACAATTTTGGTATTAACGTGCAGATAAATAAGAGTCTTTGACTCCTGAGATATCTGGGTGTGAGTTGTGTCTCTCTTCAAAGCCCTGAATCTGGAAGTTACATGCATACGTGTTTCGTGCATTTGTATAATCATCTCGTTAGTACCCATTATACAAGATTCATATCTTAATTTGTGACTAAGAACTCGATCTATGTTTATATCTAAGTTTAGGACTAACTCAATATTTGACATGACTGAATAACATTCCATTCATGTTATAGTAACGTATTTACATATAAAACATAAGGAGTTTTGCAATAAATATTAGGTACTTATGAATGAATGAATTATCTTCTAAATTATTCTGTACTATCAGGTCTTGGGACGTTACTTCTTATGGCTGAGTTTTTGTAGATAAAGTTTTTTTTTTAATGAAAATAATACATTGAATAAGAAATATATACATCTTATGACAATGAGTCACGCCAAATCTAAAAGATTTGTCGGCGTGTTCTCTTATATTATTATTATTATTATTATTTGGATGATTTGTAAAGCGCCGTTTTGTGAAAAAAAAATCCACCTCAAGGGCGCTCAAATATAATATACTATATACATAATATATTAACCTAATACGACATTAAACGACATTAAGTACGAGTATATGTGGATTGATATTTTGTTAACTAAACACCAAGTTTATTACGAATAGGTACTTACTACAAGTCGTGCTAGCAGCTAGATAACTCCAGTTGATTCCGCGCCATCTGTTCATTTTCTTATTTAAAAGAATGTTATACTATGTACGTACAATATAAATGTTTCAGTAATGAAGATCTAGTACAACAACAAGTATACCTTCTCCACTGTCGAGCCACAGAATATAATTATTTTCATTTGAAGACTCTACAGATACCTATACTCTGAGTAATTATGAAATATTCATAATATTAGATTGGAATGACTGATGAATGAATACTGTTTATTACACGAGGTTATTTTATAGGTAAGTGCCTAGTTTTTACATCATGTCTGATGTTATAGAAAAATGTGATGAAATTTCACGAAGTCACGAATAACTTTGAACGACTTCATATTTATATAAATTGTCCAGGTTATTGTTTTTTTTTTAATATTTCATAAATAATCGAATTAGCAACAGTGCGCGTATACGTAATTTTTGTTTAACGTTTGCCTAGGGTGGGTTTTATTCTTCGTTGCATACAAATCATTCATGGCTTGTAGTAAAATTCAAGAGCATTTGATGCACAAATCTATTCGTTATCGTGTTGATTCAATAAACAATATGTGTGCTTAATTGAATGAAATTTATAAATGTATTTATGCAAGTACATGAGAACACTATTTCAATTCATTTGACAAATTTCTATTTACAAAATCGTTTGATGATGCTTGTTGAACAATTTCGACGTATTCTTGAATTTGCATTTGATTTTGTATTTACACTAAAAACATGTTTGTAGAATGGTTATTTTCTCTCTTTAAACTAGAAAATCTTAATGCAAGACTAATTGTATAGAGTATCAGAATCTACCAGGTGGAATGAAACGGCAACCCAAACTACATAATTCTTGCATATTTTTAAATAATTTTAATGTTTTGGTGTTTAAACTGTGAAAATTAATTATTAAATTTTAAGTAAATTAATTAAAAAAAACACTGTACATTTTCACTAAAAAATGTAATTGCCACAAACGTTTTCGTCTACACTAATAGACATTTTCAAGAGGAGTCACATTATTTAAAGTACTTAATGCAAAAAAAATGAGTGTTTTATGTACTAAGAGTGTGATTTGTATTATGTACGACTTTCGTATTCTTAATTTCATTTGTAATTTCTGTCACAAGGCGTTTTTCTGACATACAAATTACATAGAAAAATCACTAGTTTTTATTTTAATGTGCAATTCTACTAACCAAGCTCCAATAGAGTGAATAAAACGTATTACTTATCTTTACCTTACTATGTATACCAGAGGTTCCCAAACTTTTTTCCCCAAGTTTTGAGGGTCAAATATGTAATAAATGTGTTTTTTTTAGTAATAAGGTGTGTATTTACATACAAAATTATATTACACAATTAAATTGAAAATTTGTTTAAATAAAAATATTTGAATTTGAAAAAAAAAATTGTTTAAATTTCTACCCCCCCCCCACCGCCGAATTTTCAAAATGGTAGAGGAATTTGAAATATTTCCTCAGAAATATCCCTCGGTTTTCTTAAAGAATATTTTCTCCCAGTACCTACTTTAACTGTGGATTCGTGGACTCCCATCTTTTAGTCACGCCATCGTTAACCACTTTAGGAATCATTGGTGTATACCATCAAGGCATCACCCACAAGTGTGGTAGTAACTGCATGTTATAAACATATTAAAGTTTGTCATGTTCAAAAATTGACAGAAAAATCAACATTCAGTATGGATGGTATACCGCATCACTGAAATAAAGTTTAATTTTTGCATTGTAGAACTGCATATCCTGGAAATCCAGATTTAATTTACTATAGTTTGTCCTCACATTGTTTATAAGAAAATTGGAACACCATCTAGTATTGTAAGAATGCGTTGTGTCACACGTAGTGAAATTCAAGTCCATTTAATACTTTAAAATATCAAAAGGGTTGATTCGTACTTATATATGTCTGCCATTTTTGCAATATTTTTTTAAGATTATCCTCTTCATGGAATAAGACATAATCATTCATGTGGGTGACATACCTACACTTAATCGAAAATAAAATGAATTGTTCACTCGTTTTAATTATATTTAATTACTAAATTAAACACTCTAGCTGTTATTCTTATTTTAATTTAAGAGATGTGTGTATCCAAGTTGATTATTTAGTATATTGTGAATAAACCCCTCTTGTTAATTAATAAACAACCTACAGTAATTCATTTCAGCTTCAGTCTCTGCTTATCTGCTTAGATAAATACTCCATCGTTGTCGTTTCTCACTTCAACGTGTATATTTTATAAGAAAATCTTCACGGAAAACAACTCATTCCTTTAATTTACCTAACGAATCCTTCAAGATGTTTTGCTAAAAGAAATTCATAAGTTTCATGTAGTTTATATGTCTACTAGTTTTTATCCAAGCGTCACTCGGAAAAAAAATCATCTAGTTGATCGAATCAAAATATTCTAATAAATTTTTGAATTTATAATATTATAGATATAAAAAAATATCGATTAATTTCGTAATTTTTTTAAAACGACTATCGATAATACCAGTGCATCTCTTTTTCGGTGAATGTAAATGAAATTCTATAAAGTAAGGCGTATGTTACAAATGATGCTGTGCGCCGGCGCACCCAGCAGAGACCTGTAATCTCCGTAATACAGGAGAGACGATGGTCCTGGCTGGGACATGTTTTGAGAATGCCTAATGATAGTTGGCCAAAAAGAGCACTGTTTTTCCGTCCGCAGGGGTTCCGTCGGCCCGGGCGTCCCTCTTTCACAATACACCGTTCCTATGACAACGATATCAGAGCGCAAGGAATGTCGTGGAAAGAGGTGACGCAATTGGCACAGAGACGCTCTGAATGGAGGAGGCTGGTTTCTGCCCTGTGCTCCCGAGAGGAGCGTTGAGGGCGATGATGATGATGATGAGGCGTAAAATATACAGGTAATATTTTTTCAAACTTTAGTATCATAATATTTGACAAGAGTAGTAAAACGTCTTAAAAGAAAAAGGTGAGAGCATAATTTTAACAATGTTTTTACCTACCTTTATTTCATACTAAGAATGTTTGTCACTACTTAAAAAATATAGCTTTGAAATAATTTGTTAAATGATTGTATATATATGTACCTACAAGATGCATACATTTTTATTATTCAAAACACGCTCAAAAATGATGATTTACATTAGTATTATTTTTACGTGACTCGTTTATATTTTTTTTTGTAAATGAAAAAAGACAGATTCTAACATATTAATGAACGAACGAAATTAGTACAAAATTGTGCGAAAATTTCTCAACCAAGTGAAAATATCAATGAAGTGGATATAGCAAATGATAGACCGCCGCTTTAGTTTTGGAATACATACTAATGTCTAAATATTACTCCTTAATTAATCTATACTTTGCTACTTATGTATACATACTCGTATAGGTATAACTTGAATGTTTCAGCAGTAATGTTTTCATATGCGTAGTAAGATTTGGGTAAAGTAATTAGAAAAGTTGAACCACTTGAGTAGGTGGTGTATTGTATGATGCGTAATATAAATTATTTGCCTACGTAGGATGTAAGTAAATTGGACTAGTTGAGATTATAATATGATATAGGATATATTCCTGATGGATTAGTTTTGATAAACACGTCACAGGAAACTATTTGTGTGATTTTATTAGAAGAATAAATATTAAATTTATTTAAATTATTTTGAATTAATTAAAATAAAACACTTATTTGTAGTATATCCACGGTGACTTTTTATTGGACGCGAGCCGGCTTTCAAGAGCTTCCGCTCTCATCATCAGGCTGGCGAAAAGTGAAAACTTTTTAAATTATTTTATATAACGAAGACATTCAGAATAGGTACCAAATTTAATCGTTTAATTCAAGATGTAAAATGTTTTTATTTTTTCGTGCACCTCCCTTTTTCGGTATAAAACTTCAGATAAAAGTTTAAAACTCTCCTCCGTTCTCTCTGTCTACCCCATTTGGGATACAGCGTGAGGGAACAGATTGGAATAAAAGTTTAAAACATCATAAAACAGTTTTATACAAATAATTAACAATTAAAAAATTCACGTATAATTATGACATAATTATACGTGAATAATTATACGTGAATACATTGTATTATCATAACGCAATGCAACATGCAAAATTTTGTAAATTCACATTAATGTAACTGAGATTGGTTCAATAAATCACACTCGAATCTCGAATTTCATGAACCCATGATTTTAAATACAACATTATGTGTAGGTATATGGCTGAACACCACTAAACAAAAATACTTCACATAACAAACTTCATATCTCCATGTTTTCATAATATTATTCAGTTAAGTTATTAGCCAAATGTACTGAAAAAGTACACTACGTTGTACAATACTAATGTTCTTGAATTACTTACCATATTTTGTAAGAAAAACAGCCCACTGTTAGAATAGACTTCGTAATTTTATTCTTATACACATACCTTCCCACATTTCAGCATTTCAGTGGAACGGCAGAAAAACATTTGTTACTGCAAGCAAGTTGAATGAGAGGGAATGAAAAACGTAAAGAAATGATCCAGGGTAATAAAGTTGATGGCGTGGCTTAAATATCTTGAAATCCGTCAGTTTTCCTTCATGAAAGAGGTTTTCATTATTGTAAATGCCAATTTGTATATTTTCTGAAAATGAATTGTTATTTTTAATCCATTATGTTTATTTAATTTTATACTGAATTTTGAATAGATAAAAGCTCATAGAAGTATACATAATTAAAATTGAAAATTGATTTGAATGCCACAAACTTATATCTTCATAAAAAGAGTTTTGAATAAAAAAAATCTTCTTTTGTTGAATAGGATAGGCCTTTTTGACATTTTTCGTTCTTTTCACAATAATTTGTAGCTTCCTTTCTTAATATATTCCTTTACAATTCTTTTTGTGTCTGATTTTCGTTCCAATCAGTTATTTGAACAATTAGGTATAGTGACATGTTTTTGAAGAAGAATTATTGATGTACCTTTAGGTTCCTTTATTTTTTCTTAGAAAAAAGCACCTTTAAACAAACACACCGTTTTGAAAGTCGTTTATTTTTATCACTAATATGTTATTTTTATCACATGAATGAACAAAGTAAGACAATGAACTACGGAAACGAATACGTCAAAGAATTTTCTTTATAAAAGTTTTGATAAATCTTTTTTTCGATCTGCAGGAATTGCGAATAAATATAAAAAAAAAAAACTTTTTTAACAAATGTACTAATAAAGGCATATTAGCGATAATATGTTTTTACTTTAAACAATTTTTTTTAAGTTTACACAAGTATTCACAAAAAATCCTACTTTGTAATTCACATCAATATGATAAAAAAAATTATCAATCTAAAACTTGCGTTCTCACAAAACAATTACTTTTTTGATTCACTGAAAGTATTACACCGATTTTTTCCAACGGTTTCCAATAAAAATTGAATTTTCTAGCGTTATTTTTTCATTTGAAAAATAACTAACAGCTTTTGTTGTATGACCAAAAAGCGTTGAAACGGAAATTTATTTTAAAGACAGATTATCAGAACCAACCGTTAGTGATTTTCCAACCGTAAGTGATTCCAAGAACGGATGTGTAAATCAATTCCTCAATCATAAAAATATGATTGCAAATACAAAAATCATATTTTTAAAATATTGTGATAATCATTAATCGAATAAGTATTTACGCATCAGATAATATGTAGTTATAATATGAAAATGATATTATAGGTAATCAAGGAAATGCTTCTTAGGTACATCACTTAGGATGAGTATGTAATCAGATTATATTGTTAGTACTATGATTGATTGGTTGCCATATCATGCTGCGTCATCAAAATTGTTTGATGAGCACACAAACTATTGTTATAAAGAAAATAAATATTTATTTTATTCAATCAGTTATGGTTCAATTGATTCAAAGTATTCTATATAATTATATACCATATGAATTATTAGTGATCAGAAATATGGATATTTAAATAAAAAGTTGGTGTTTTACTTAATTAAATAATAATAATTATAATTTAAAGAATCGTTTAAATATGTACACATTACTAAACATACAATGCGGGAGAGCTCACTTCACGGGGCCTTACACATGGCGGAGGATCGCACAACATGGAGACAGATGGTTTACAGAACGAGGCATGATGGTCACGATCCTCAGGATTGAGGGACCGACAGATATGATGATGATAATAATTATATGTAAATGTAACACATAAAAATACCATAAAGCTTAGAAAATTCACATGGTATTTATATGATTGTTTCACGTGTTAAATTTCCATAATTATATTACCTTATTCAAAGGTTTATTGTAAAAATAACATCGACATTCTTTAAACCCCTGTTGACCCCGGAGTTGGCTCTTTGACTTTACGTTATTATTATCTTCTTATTCTTTTCCTTAAAATCTTCGCGTGTCTTTTGAAATGCAGGCCTTCGTAAAAACATTTACCCATTCGTTCATTAAAACACTTACGGAATTTTATACGGATGGGGTAATCAGCAGACGAACTGCAAGAACTAAAAAAATGCAAGTCGACCCTTCGATGTTATTACAAGTTAAGAGTTCAGAAAAAGTGACATTCTCATCGCTGAACTAAAGAGATTAATTTTTTTGTCTGATGATACAGACGAATTAAATACTTTTACGTAGGTACAACATCATGATGTATATGTTAATATAATATATTTGAGGTGTACAATTCTGAATATTTTATTTTTGCATGTTTAGGTATCACATGTAGTGGAGCTCGTTGGATACCACATTGATGATAGATGGTATAATCGAATAGTACCTACTTAGCAGTCGTGTTATTAAATTACTGTTTTTTTTTCATAATGTTCTGAGAATGCCCAATGATAGTTGGCCAAAAAGACCGCTGTTCTTCCGTCCACAAGGTTTCCGTCAGCCCGGGCGTCCCTCTTTCACAATACACCGTTCCTATGACAACGATATCAGAGCGCAAAGAATGTCGTGAAAAGAGGTGACGCAATTGGCGCAGAGACGCTCTGAATGGAGGAGGCTGGTTTCTGCCCTGTGCTCCCGAGAAGAGCGTTGTGGGCCATGTATGAAATGAATGAATTTTTTCATAATTTGGTATATTTTTTTTATCGCCACACTTTTTAGTTATATCTCATATTATTTTTTGTTAAGACGAAGGGCAAATATTTTCTTTTGCAGTGATACCTTATTATATTTTTCAGAGAGAAAGTACAAATTACATTTTTTGCTTCATTTATTTTCTTGCAATATCTATCTCATTTTGCGAAATCCTTATTATATTGATGAAAAAAAGAGAGAGATATATTTATTAATTGATGACTTGCTAAGATATCTTTCAGACATGCAATTTTTTACTGATATCCCTTTGTTCATTTAATGGACTGATTAAATACTTTTTATAGACCGTTTCAAACATTTTCAAAAAAATATGTTTTTATCTTTTACAATTTGACTTTCGATACTTATTTACTAGGTATGTTATTAACGTTGACAATATTAGACAATCACGCGATATGATTTTATAAATAATTTTCAACTCTGATAATTGAGTACATTGTTGATAAATCTTAAAAATTAGAGAATCATTTCTACTATTTTAATAATTCAGTGACCCGGTTTCGACTTAGGAAGTCATTCTGAAGCTTCTCTTTTACAGGACATAAGAGAACTAATAGGAAAGAGTAGGAGACGAGAGAGAGAGACTCTATCTCTGATCACTCATAAACGATTAGACGGCCTGTAAAAGTCCCTATAACAAAATAGATCCTTCTATATTGCAAGTATGATAAGACCGTTAATAAGAGTCATGGAAATAATCAATTATTACTTTTTTTTTATTTTTGTACAATTTATCTATAGTTAAAGTTGTTTTGGTTAGGTCAATAATGTTATTTAATATTAAAAAGGTAATAATTTAAATAAAAAAAAATAAAGTTAATCGATAGTTTACCAATTTTAATTTATATCCAGAGTAACAACCTACCAAAAGCTTTTATGAATTTCATACTGTGATAAGTTAATTAATTTAATAGAAAATCGTCGACTTATTAAACTTAAAAAGGATATAATATCTAATAATCATAGAATAAAAGCTAATGAATGAAAACTGTGGCTTTATATTGCTGAAACTCAATTTCAGTGATATGTAAAAAAGACCACCGTTGATTAAAAAAATTGCTACGTTCAGATCATTAATACATTTATACACGTTACAGTTACATAATAATGATTGTTTTTTTTTATAGATGGAGGTAAATTAGTCTACTAAAAATATAAAGGTTATTTTTATAATTAAAAAGGTGAAGTACATTTTCCACCCCCTCACATTATTCCAGTTTATCAAATTATCTTCATCCTCATCTCGTCCCTCAACTCTCCTCTCGAGAGTACAAGACAGAAACATGCCTCCTTCATTAAAAGCGTCTCTGTGCTTATTGTGTTACCCCTTCCTAAGAGATTCCTAGCTACCTAAGACACGCCTAGCTTTGATTTCATTGTCATTGTAGTTTGTTTTGTGAAAGAGGGACACCCGGCAATCGTAGCCCTTGTGGATGATAAATCAGTTCTCTTTTTGATTGAACAACCGTACATTTTAAATTTAATTAAACCTGTTTTCCTCTCCGTTCCAGTGAAAAAATATTTTTTGAATGTTTTATGAGTATTATTTATCAATGAACTTCTGTCACTTGATTGAGTATAGATCTCGATTGATTTCAACAAACCGTTGCCATTGACGAGCGAAATGATACTAATATTTTATTGAAATATCAAAAACAAAAGGATTTAACGACTTTCTGTTTTCAAATATTTTGTAAATCGATCACGGTCTCTATATTATCAAGTAACAGAAGTGCATTGGAAAATCCTCTTTTAAAACATTCAAAATATGTCGAAACTGTTACTTATTTCATCCTTTAAAAATATAAAAAATACACTCAAAAGACGTGTAGTAAACTTTATCGCTAATTCGTAAACGTTTAATGTCTTGTGATTGATGATTTATTAAAATACTGTCTTTTACAGATCACTCTGAAACTAATACAAATGAGTTAAAATCAATTCACCTGAAACTGTATGGAGAGCTTCAATCACATTTTAACATATTATTAACGAACAATTAATGAATTTACAAGTTAATGTCTACCTGTTATTATATTTTTATGTGATGTCTTCAATTTCATTTTACTTATTTTCTATCACAAGTTCTCGTGGTATTGACAAATTTGTTGTTCATCTTTTTGATAACACAATAATACTAATTATTTTTATAAGATCAATAATAATAATTCTTAGCAACTTGCCAGACGGTTGGTTGCCAAGACTTCTGTGATAATAATCATATTATTGATGTGTATAAACTCTAACATAATATTTCAAAGATATAATAATACATATAATTATTAATTGATAAGTCAATGTAAGATAATTAAATTGACGTCTAAAGCTCGTTGAATAGATAGATATATTCAGTATCAATTTATTGAGAAAGTGTATGATTAAATTTTCGTTTTGAATAAGATATTCCTAATGACCAAGCTCTATTTGTTTTTCATTTGCAAATTTTACTTCGTCGAACAAACATATTTGATGAATTTAATAATATTTAATTATAGAACGTTGTATTACGCCCTGTGTTTATAATATGTTTGTAAGGATCACTAAATAAAACTTTTAAAATGATGAGGTACCAAAAATGCATTTAATTATTTGTTCTAAGACAGACTCAAAAACATCTTCCTTATATTATAGGAGAATGAGTGAGTGTGAGAGAAGTATTGAAGATGGAATGCGTGTAAAACTGCAATGTTTGTATATGTCGAACAAATGGAAGAAGAAAAGGATCAATCCATCTGAAAGACGGGGTATGAGAAAGCGTTGGCATTCGAGATCTACTTAACTTGATCATGTGGATCAAATTTCCAAAGACGGCCGTGAGATGAGTAAGAGAAATTGGCAGGCGTGTATGAGAAATTGTATATATGTAAAAAAAAGCGAAAGAAGTTTGTAGGGTTAGAGCTGTGCGGCGATCCGTCCTCTCAACCTACCCTGCTTGGGGTTCAGCGTGAAGATAAAGTATAGTGTATAGTATAATATAGTATATTATGACATTAATATCAGTAGGTATACATACATATCTTTCACGAGCTGAGCATTTTATTGAATTAATTAACACTGGCATAGTGGTACTATACTAGAGAGAGTTGAAATACAAATAAGTTGTCACCTAAACGGATAAATAGGGGTCCTTGGACTCCTGAAATATCCGACATAGGTATAGTAATTATTTCAACAATTATTGAATTAATATTTTTTGGTTCGAATCATTTTTGTTTGTGTGAGGGCATTGACCTGTTGTCCTTGTTCTCCACTTGCTTGTTTCTATATTCTCGTCTCATTCTGGCTTGTGGACAGGCGCTATTTCGACCATTCCATTAATGGTATAGGGTTGTTTTTCATGATGTTTTGCCAAATGAATTTGTAACATGTATCCTACTGTATAATATCGGCATAATTCACTCGAATTCGGGTGCTTCGCCTTAAAACAAACTAAGATGAAGAGTCATTTTTGTTGTTGGGCCTATGTTACAACTGTTCTCATGCAAAATAATGTAATTTAACATACTTATGAATATTTGTAAGATCTATACAGACTTCTTTATTTATAAACTTATTTATATAATAATTGGTGAAGTGTAATTAGTCAAAAATGCAATTAGGTACGAAAAGGTTTATGTTTCCTCTCTTTTTCTGTTCATGGTGCTCGCTGTTGGAATAGTTTGCCTTCCAGGATAAGGTTGCTCCCCACTCTTCAAGCTTTCAAGCGGGCGGTCAAGGGCCATTTTATCACACAAAATATGGCTTCTGTATCCTAGTCCCTTTTCCTACATATTCTTCTCCTTTTTTACCTCCTCTTTCCTTTCTTTAAGATTTTTTTTATGTGAAAGTTTTATGAAATTGGGTTAGTTGGAAGAAATCGCGCCTCTGCAATAAACTCGCCCTCTGTATATTGATTGTATGATTGTCTTTGTTTGAAATGTATTTTTGTATGAATTTGCTTGTTTTCAATGTACAGTAAAGAATAAATAAATAAAATAAATAAAAATTTATTTTATTTATTTAAATTTTTTGACACAATTGGATGTCGAGAACTGGATTTTTAACTTACTAGAAGGTACGAAAAGGTTGTCACTATTTTGGAAACATCCGATATTTTAGCTTTCGTTTGTTTGAATCAAGCGATTCAAAAAACATAAGTTTTGTCAGCATACTTTAAAGCTAGATATTAATAATATGTACTATGTGCTTACTGTTTGTAACATTTCTGATACGCAGTTTGTGATCAATCAAAAGTAAAAATACACTATGAAGAATCTTTTTGATAGAAACAATAAATTGTAACGATTCTATGTAAAATATATGAATGAATATTATAAATTGAATATAACCTTTTTGTTTTTACACTTCATTGGATAATGTAAACAATGTCCCTTTGATTTTTATTATTTTCTGTTGATTTTCCTTTAAGAAGGCATATACATTTATGATGTGTATCTACTTATTATTAATATCTATACGACATTGCTTTTTAGAATGAAATAAATTTATGCCAAAGGTATGGTATTCAAAAAAGGTATGAAATATTTTATGTCAAATCATCAATAAACAATATTACACCTTTATTTCTTTCAGGTTACAAGCTTTTTCTTATATTATATTGTTCAAGTTTACCTCATACTGCAAGTTATTTATTTAGTTGTTATATTTTTGTATGTAAATTTAACACACGGTACTAAAATTTGTATTAAAAAGACAACGTCACCTTATGTTAATTACACATATGCCTACAATTTTAAACAATGGTTACTATATTGTAAAAATAACATCGATAATCTTTACATATTTTGTTATTTATTATTTAATCATGTTGAATATAATATTATGTTGTTTATTTTAATTTCTTTAGTCCAGAGTCCAGCAATTAGGATAAATAATTGTTAAACTGGCAGTAGTATAATTTATTAAAATAAAAATAAAATTATTCAAGAGCATGAGGTTAGATATGAGTGCTATCACTCAAGATCTCAGGTCTCTTTAATACAGGAAAGACGGTGGTTCTAGTTGGATCATGTTTTGAAAATGTTCAGCGATGAATATGCCCGAAACGGGCACAGTTCTTTCGCCCACTAGTGTTCCAATGACCCGAAGGTCACTATTTCACAGTACAGCTTTTCTATGACAACGACATCAGAACGTTATGAATGTTGTGGGAAGAATTTTTTTAAAAAAAAAATTGTGATAAGTAAATCAATAACCCTCTTTCACAGTGCACCGTTCTTATGATAAAGACTTCAAAGATCTATGAATGTTGTGGCATGAGATTTTTGTCAAAAACGTTTGTGATAAGTAAATTAATAACTCCCTTTCACAGTGCACCGTTCCTATCAAACTACTATGAATGTTGTGGCAAGAGATTTTTGTCAAAAACATTTTTGATGAATAAATCAATAACACCATTTTTGTTACTATTATTTCTATCTTTCAATATTGTACAGGTGTATGTAGGCATCATTATATTATCCCTCTTAAGGTTATGACGAAGAAGTCGATTGTTCCAACTTGATGAAATTATTATTGAGTTGATTACATACTAAGACAGTCGACAGGTTAACTATAGATAATAACTTTCTTAGAAGTGCCAATAACGTAGAGTAGAGTACGTACTTAGTTCTCTAGTTATCTGCCTATATTAATAGTATAAATACTTCATATTATGAGAAGTAAGTAGGTACCTACCAGCAGGCGCTAAACTGTGTCAAATGAATCAATGAAACCTCCATACACCTTGATACAATGATACTTCTATTATTCAGATATCGTTGAGCGATGTGTTATATTATATGAGGTTAATTAATTAAAGGATCTTATATGAAGGCTATTTTAGAATTCAAGATGAATTTTAAAAAGCCTTTGTTTGATGATGTGGAAGGAATGACCAAAGTTGGGCTGACAAAACCAAAACTCCTAGCCAAAAAAAAAAACAATAATCCTAGCATGACCACATCCCCAGGGTCATGCTAGGATTTAACGTTCGTGTAAGATGGGTCATGCTGAATTTATTAAATAGGAGAAACAATATAGGGACTGTATGAGTGTTTAAAAATAATGAAATTATAAAATAAAAGAAAGATAAGAAGTAGAATATCCGCGATTCTTTCTATTAAACTCACAGAGGAAGCTACGTAGATCAATATGTGTAAAGCACTTTAATGTGGGCTTGCAAAATAGATCGTGCGTAACTTATTCATTGTGTCGTACTAAAAAGCTTACAAAATATAGTTTTATTTTATCATGTGAAAAGCTTTTAAATAATGACAGTGATTAGACGTGAATCATGAAAGTCCTGTGGATATAGGATTAACCTACTGAAGGTATTCATTACAAAGCTCCTGTTCGTAGGTAATAATGTTATAATGCCTCAATAAACCCAAAATACCGTTGCTAATAAATGCCAATTAATGCCGTACCTACCACTACTACCTACCATATTATTTTACCTAGGCATTAGTTAGAATACACTACAAGATTATTCACAATAGATTACCTGCAGAGTTATTTATACAATTATTAATACTCTATAACTTTTGAGGATAATTAATAGTATAATTCAATTCTGACAGGTTTTATATATACTTATAAATTGTTGAAATGTATCTATAATGAAAAAAGTATCATTAAATTCAAAAGTATGTTATACCGCATATTTTTTTTTAATTTTATCTCTTGCAAACAAACAGTTAAACAAAAACATTACAAAATATGAGTTTCATAAAAAAATTAATAAACAAAAACAGTTTGCAGTACCTACTTAATATAACAAATTTTTGTTGACACATAAATATTTTTTAAAGTGTAAAAAGTGTTATTTCTTAATTAAAGTATATAAATATGAATCAAAACTATAAGCAAATACTTTAAGATTATAGAAAAAAAGTAATTCAATAATGAAGCGTTCATGAAGGAGAAAAAAGAAGGGGAAGGAAAACCGTTAGCCTCTTATCAAAGTCACAAATATTTGTAACTTGAATTTTGCCTTTGTATATTGGTGAATATGAATATCCACCGCACTAAAAAATGAGTCGTAGATACCACAAGCTCGTTGTATGTAAGAGTTTTTGCAGTAATTTGTGGCATAATAGTTGTTCTTTAAAAAGCAGGGAACTGTTTGGATTCTTTCGTTATAGTTTCTCCACAACTTTCCAATAGAACCGTCAATCAAAATGTTATACTTTTGTCAACCATTGATATGCTTACACTTTCACAAATCTTTTCTTGAAGCACGTCTATTGATATGTGACGTCTCTTTTTGGTGAAGTTTTTTTTCCCGATTTTTAACAAACACGAAACATTCCTTTACATCACATCATTGTACACAAGTGAGGTGAATATTGAATCAACTCGTTGCATGCTTATAGGTTGTTTTCTTCGTGTCAATAAACATTCAGTTGAAGGGGCAATTTTCAAAATGTAACATTTTTCAAAAACTGATAGTTGCCGTTCATAGGATATTCAAACGCTCATATAAAAGAGTGAAAAATCTATTCTTTACTGAAACCTGCACGGACTACGTAGCATACATAAATAGACGATGCATTTACATAAAAATGAACCTTTTCTCGTACATAAGTAGGTTCACATAGTTCCACCATTGTGCATATATATGATCTTTATTTACATACATTGCTAATGTCTCATTAAGCCGTGACTGCACTCTGTGTTAACTCGATTTTCCCTATTTACACAACCCCTAGACAAATAATAATAATAATGGCTTTACTCTGCACAAAATGTCCGAACAACTTTATATACGTAGTGCATAAACTCTGAATCATTATTATTATTATTATAACGTGTATATATATGTATAATATAACTCAGTGTAGTTTATCATAAGAGAATTATATATGTAGGTATGTATAATAGGTTATCGTTTTTTAAACTTTGTAAATACTTCATGGAAATGTTAGTGAATGCTGTGCGATGTAGTGATGAAGAATTTTTACAAGAACAATGATTAATTTGTCTCAGGGTTTATTTCATTTCCAGCCTACGTCCAAGCACTAAGTCGTCAATTATTTATTTATTTATTCATACTTTACTGTACATTGATTACAATGCATACAATTTTATAGAGAAATGCATTAAAATAAGATATAATCAATATACAGAGGGCGAGTTGATCGCTGATGCGCGATTTCTTCTAATCATTCCAATTTCATTCAAGAATCACAAAAAACCTGTAAGGAAGGAAGAGAGAAGGTACAAGTGAGGAGAATAGCTAAAATACAGATGTGAAATTTTGAGTGTAAAATAGGTGTTGCGTCTCATCTTCTCACTTAATTCCTAATTTTTTTTATATTTTATTCATTCTTTACTGTACATTGATTAAAAACAATTACATAAAAGGTATACATTCAAATTAAATACAATCAATATACAGAGGGCGAGTTTATCGCAAAGGCGCGATGTCTTCCAACTAACCCAAATTACTCAAAACAAAAAATTATTTCTGCCTTCAGTCAACATCTTCTACATGAATCCAATTTTTTAAAATCACACTTAATCTTGTCGGTTAACATCTCTCAAGTAAGTTATTACTGTCGAACTAAGTGGAAATTCATAATTTGGATTTTAAAAATATAGTTCTTACACTTAGTACTTCTAAAGTGACTTTAAAAATCGTGATCTCGTTTTCAAGAGCTTCCTCTTTCATCATCAGGCTAACGCAATGTGAAGAAATTATATTCGCAACATGTTGTTTGGGAAAAAAAGAAATATGTTACCAAAAATTCTTTTTGTGCCTTCTTTGTCTTGTAACATCACTTCATTTAGTAACTGATATTGTGATTTTATTAATTGACAATTATTTAGTTTCAAATTCACAGTGATTTCATAGGTATAAGATTAACAGACTGTTAGTTTATTGCACTCTGTAGAGTATGGTTATTGTATCTCAAAACAATTTGTAAATCAAAATGATTTTCAGAACTCTTTTATTGTTTATAATGCAAATTTCTCAACTTCATTATCATTCAACAACGATGCAAAAAACAATATAAAAAAATATACAAATGGTTACGAGTAAAATATAGACGTGGTTTAAGAAGAATGGAAGTGGAATAAATGCTGTGGAGATGCGATCGATGAGAAAAATAGTTTGTAAAATGTTGCGAGATAGCCGTTCGGAATAATGATGGAATATTTTTTCAATGATTATTTGATTCACATTTCTCCGTATGTGCCTATACCTTTTATTTCTAATACTGAATGTACGAGTACACACAAAGTTGAGGAACGTTTTTCCTTTACACTGAAGGAAGTGAGAAAGTTTATGCGTTCGTCGTAGGCATCAGCTGATGATTATAATGGAGAATATTGATTTTACTATATCGTAAATTATTGCATACCTTTCCTTGTATATTTACCTACTTGGAACTTAACTATGCGATAAATGTTTTAGTTGTATCCCCGTTCTACTGTAGACTTTGGTGCGCCACGGAAATCGCAAAAGCTTAAACTTAATATTGTAAAGGGGTTGAGAAAGTTACACATACTTTTAATTGGAAAATTATGTCAAAAGTTTCATCCTATCAATGATTCATTAAGTTTCAATCGGAATTATTTCTAATTGGATAAGAAGAACGAGGAATAATCAATGCATAACTGTGATGGGAGATAAATACGTGAGTAAAATATTGATTGGTTTTTATGTATTCTCGTACTCTCTACCTTCCTCACTAGAAATGTTGCAATGATACTACTACTTCTATACCATCCTGGTTTGTCTCATAAATGAAGAAGTCAGCAGACCAGATGTAGAATACACATGCATCTGGTGCAAAACTCCTTGCAAACACAAAACAAACTCTGTATATTGATTGTATCTAACATGAATGTTTACCTTTTATGTAATTATTTATAATCAATGTACAGTTGGTAATGCATGAATAAAATAAATAATAAAAATAAGATGTTTTGGATGGGGAGCATATCGCATCGCTGAATATAAGATGTAAAATACGAATAAAAAGAGATGGACACTATTATGCGGAACAATATTCACTATGCCGTGATGGTATAGTAGTAGTAGTAGTAGTAGTATATTCACTATTTATTTTACAGTCGCGGACATAGATATATGAATAAATTTTGCCTACATCTAAATTTCGTATTGATATAAATATTTATATTATAAAAAGTTGGATAGATATAACCAATTATTTTCCTACGGCCATGCGACCGATAATTTTTTTTTCCCAATCGATACGCATAAATGTTGGAAAAGACGAAAATATTAAAATTGCTTACTAAGGGCGATATTATTATTGGAACAGAAATAACATTTTTATTTATATCTACTACGTGGAAATAAATGAGCAATATTAAAATCTCGTTAAAAAGAAAAAATAGCTTCGCGCCCGTTTAAAGGGAGCTTTATTTAAAGCTATAAAAATGTTCATTCAAATAGAAGAAAAAAATACATTCAGCAAATTTATGTTTCAAATGTTCATTTGCACGTTTTTTCTCTTTTTTTGTTTTGCTTTAATCATATACAGTTTGATCTATGAATGTTTTTTTTATTTAAAAAAAATGTTCTTCTTCTTCTATATTCATTTGCACGTTTTTTTCTCTTTTTTTGTTAGCTTTAATCATATACAGTTTGATCTATGAATGTTTTTTTTATTTTAAAAAAATGTTCTTCTTCTTCTATATTAATTTGCACTTTTTTTTCTTTTTTGTTAGCTTTAATCAAATACAGTTTGATCTATGAATGTTTTTTTTATTTAAAAAAAAAATGTTCTTCTTCTTCTATATTCATTTGCACGTTTTTTTCTTTTTTGTTAGCTTTAATCATATACAGTTTGATCTATGAATGTTTTTTTTATTTAAAAAAAAAATGTTCTTCTTCTTCTATATTCATTTGCACTTTTTTTTTCTTTTTTTGTTAGCTTTAATCATATACAGTTTGATCTATGAATGTTTTTTTTATTTAAAAAAAAAAGGTTCTTCTTCTTCTATATTCATTTGCACGTTTTTTTCTCTTTTTTTGTTAGCTTTAATCATATACAGTTTGATCTATGAATGTTTTTTTTATTTAAAAAAAAAATGTTCTTCTTCTTCTATATTCATTTGCACTTTTTTTTTCTTTTTTTGTTAGCTTTAATCATATACAGTTTGATCTATGAATGTTTTTTTTATTTTAAAAAAATGTTCTTCTTCTTCTATATTCATTTGCACTTTTTTTTTCTTTTTTGTTAGCTTTAATCATATACAGTTTGATCTATGAATGTTTTTTTTATTTTAAAAAAATGTTCTTCTTCTTCTATATTCATTTGCACGTTTTTTTCTCTTTTTTTGTTAGCTTTAATCATATACAGTTTGATCTATGAATGTTTTTTTTATTTTAAAAAAATGTTCTTCTTCTTCTATATTCATTTGCACTTTTTTTTTCTTTTTTGTTAGCTTTTATCATATACAGTTTGATCTATGAATGTTTTTTTTATTTTAAAAAAATGTTCTTCTTCTTCTATATTCATTTGCACGTTTTTTTCTCTTTTTTTGTTAGCTTTAATCATATACAGTTTGATCTATGAATGTTTTTTTTATTTTAAAAAAATGTTCTTCTTCTTCTATATTCATTTGCACGTTTTTTTCTCTTTTTTTGTTAGCTTTAATCATATACAGTTTGATCTATGAATGTTTTTTTTATTTTAAAAAAATGTTCTTCTTCTTCTATATTCATTTGCACTTTTTTTTTCTTTTTTGTTAGCTTTAATCAAATACAGTTTGATCTATGAATGTTTTTTTTATTTAAAAAAAAAATGTTCTTCTTCTTCTATATTCATTTGCACTTTTTTTTTCTTTTTTTGTTAGCTTTAATCATATACAGTTTGATCTATGAATGTTTTTTTTATTTAAAAAAAAAATGTTCTTCTTCTATATTCATTTGCACGTTTTTTTCTCTTTTTTTGTTAGCTTTAATCAAATACAGTTTGATCTATGAATGTTTTTTTTATTTAAAAAAAAAATGTTCTTCTTCTTCTATATTCATTTGCACTTTTTTTTTCTTTTTTGTTAGCTTTAATCATATACAGTTTGATCTATGAATGTTTTTTTTATTTAAAAAAAAAATGTTCTTCTTCTTCTATATTCATTTGCACTTTTTTTTTCTTTTTTTGTTAGCTTTAATCATATACAGTTTGATCTATGAATGTTTTTTTTATTTAAAAAAAAAATGTTCTTCTTCTTCTATATTCATTTGCACTTTTTTTTTCTTTTTTTGTTAGCTTTAATCATATACAGTTTGATCTATGAATGTTTTTTTTATTTAAAAAAAAAATGTTCTTCTTCTTCTATATTCATTTGCACGTTTTTTTCTCTTTTTTTGTTAGCTTTAATCATATACAGTTTGATCTATGAATGTTTTTTTTATTTAAAAAAATGTTCTACTTAACATTATGTTTGATTTTATTCTGTTCATTTAAGTCAAAGTTGTGACTATTTGGCGGACACAGAATATAAAAATAATTATTTAAATAATTCCTACATTATTATTAGATACCTTGAAAATAAATTTTATGCACTTTAAAAATAAGTAATAACATACATACATACCATCACGCCGCTTCCCTAGGCAGAAAGGATCGAGCGCCACTTTCTATCCTTGCATACATCTTTCGATTCCATCACTGTCATACAATTCCTCATACATGCTTTCCTGTTCAATGTGCTCAACACGTGACCGTCCTGTAGGATTCGATTAAAACGATCTTGCCATTTGATCCTCGGACGTCCACGTCTTCGAGCACCATTCCTCTCAGCCAAATATAGTATTAACACTGTTATATTTTCACTACATTTTTTAAGACTGCAAGTTTTGTGAACCAGATAAAATTTTTAATTTGCATCGATTTTCCTGCAGATTAAACCCACCTTTCTACAAAATTATAACAACTCCCATATTTGTGGTCACCGCTAGGCTAATTGATTAAATTTTTGAGTCCCTAGTTTTAAAAAATACTAAATTTATTTAAAAAATGATAAACTGGTGCGTAATATATCAATTTTTCTAATGCTAGTTCCCTTTTTATACCTCTGTTTGAGTACATTATGTGTGTGCATAATTTCTTTGTATGAACCAACCCGTATATCCATGAATATAATTTATTGCTAGACGCAATAATTTAGTGTCCTTTAAATTATTTTGTCTGGCAATTTAAATTTTTAATATTTTTTGTATGCGCATATTTAGAATATAAATAATTCCAATTAAAAAAATATGTGATGTTTTAAATTATCCTTGCTTATTGTTTTAAAGGTACCTAATTAGTTTTATGACTCATGTGTTGACTAATGTTAAGACAAAACGAGAACTAGTAAAACGCATAAGTTTTTAACTTCACAATATTACCCAAATGTTGTTTGAATCTTTTGGTAAATAGGTAGGTACAATTAATATTATTTCCATTTTTTATCTACATTTTTATGTACACGTATCTCTTCAGTCGTTTTTACAATTCTGGGAATCATGATCTCCAAATAGCTCTCATGGACATCCTCGTACCATACTTTTCTGTTTTTAGTCATTTGCAATTGCATATAAAAATTGTCGGAGTCACGGTTTGCAGGATTAGATTGGTCCTACGCATTATTATGTTATCTCTGGGTTTTTGACTCAGCTTATTTCTTGTCATGATTAGTTGATTTTACCACCTTCTCTGCGCTCGTTGTGTCAGAGGAACTGAAAGTATTTTTTAAGTGAAAGAAATGTACTTATAATTGATGCTCGTCCATACTTTTTGACTTTGACTTCCATGAAAGTTTTCTTGTGTTTTGCAGTATTTTGAAAAAGGCAGATACTCGTAAAAAATTGTTATAAAGATGTTTACACCTAAAATTTACCGACAAGATAAGCTACATACTTATTTATGGCATGGATAGGACAACTTGCATATTTGCATGCATTTATTTTGACGGCTACCCCACTTGTGGGGGAATACCGCAGTTATAAAAACTTTATATTAATTATATTATATGTATTCAGTATATAATATTTACAAAATAATATGAAGGTTAACATGTCAACAAAATATAAGCATGTTTTATACAATTATAAACATTTTTACATCAAATTTCCATAAAATTATTAAAAAGGTGTATTTTTCAGTTTTATTTATCAAATGAATGAAGTGAAATTAACTGTATTGACACTTAAATTTATTTAACCTATGTTTGGATGAATACAATTTTAGTTTACGAATACTTGCCTCTTACAAGGTATTCGAAAACTAATCGAAAAGAGGACGAGCCCTTTTTTATCAGAGAATACGTGAAATATTATATTATTTTCAAATGTTTCATTTCTGAAAAAGTCGAGACTATTACTTTTTATTTCTTATTATTTATAACGCGTCTGAATTCTCATCAGTGGGAATTGGGTTTAAAATCGATTAATTTTTTCACATCATACGAGATTCTCACACAGCATAATCAAAGCCTTCGAAATAATAAAACTAATATTATAATCCTAACATTTATTCTTTCAACAAGCATGTTCGCAATCTTGCTTTTCTCATCTTTTCTCAATTCCCACATATTGTACTGTGGGGAATTTGTTCTGTAGACCGCACAACAAAATATATTTGTGCTTACAATATCTTGAATGAAACATTCTTAAAAAAGCACTTGTTTCAGTATACATACTCTACAAAAATTTAAGCAATGTTAAAATATGTTGTAGTTTTTATTAATTAATAATATGACATTACATTCATATCACTAGGTATATAAAAAATAAATAATTGATTTTGGCAACGTTTAAATATACATCAGCAAATAACTGTACTGAGTCTGTTTAATAATCCTTGAATTTCCTGGTCTTTTGAATGATCAATTTATTATTTTTATTCATCTACTGAATCAAAGGAAACTTTGACCGTCTACTCGTTTACCCAAAATTAGAGTGAGTTGAAGTCAAATCAACTTATTTGTGTGTATTATTTTCATCTATCCCTTGGGTATCCAAGTTGTCTGGTTTTCAGTTCTGATCCAAGGGAATATTATTACGAACACAATATTACGTAAGATATTATTATTATTTTGTTCATTGGTGAATGGTTTTGTGATACCTACTTGATATCTGAAAAGTTTTAATTTGAATTGTGGATTGCTTGTCTTGTTCGATTTTCTATACTACAACTATCTATGTCTGAAACGGTTTATTTATTTCTCTATTTCTCAATGATATTTTGCATTAATAATAAAAGTGTGTACTTAATTTATCATTGTTTACCAACTATTCATATAAAACACTGACAAGGAGGAAAGATACTCGGAACTAGAAAAATACTTGAGAGAATGTCATTATAATATAATACCTACTTATTTTATAACAGTTCTATAGAATAACAAAATATATATCATACTGTATGATAAAAAATATGGATTCTTATACCAATTGAATGTAATTTATTTACTCTTACAGAACAAATTGTTAAATTCCTTTCTGGTAGAGAACGAACAAATAAAAAACCTATTTACGTAAATTTTTCATTCACGGAGTAAAGAAATATTAGTACTGCATACTCAACAAGTGGAGTAGCCAGCTAACTAACCGCATGTAATAAACAAGCAAAGTGTCCTCTCCGTGCCAACGAAAATTATAATTTTTAGGACGGGTGGCAAACCTCGTTATTGAATTTAAGATAAGGAAAGTTTCTACTTTTTCGAACACCAGTCTTTTACGTGACACTCGAAAACTTACGGAAAAGAATTTCCGGGCGCTTCACAGAAGAAAGCTCCTCGTGAAGAAGATTGCAGAGGATATTAAATTTTTATATGCGACAATATAAAATGTCGCTGAGTGTTTAAGTTCTAAAAAATGTTAATGGGATGGTAAATATAATGTTTAGAATCTTTTCACTTTCCAATCCTTTATTGAAAATACTTAAATATAAGTATCAAATCACTCGATTTGTTTTGTGTTTTTATGTGATTTCTCCTTATTCTTTGCGAAAACATCTATTGCCAGGATATAAATAAGACCATTTGTGTTTTTTCTGGACGTTTATTGATGAATTTAATGTCTTCCTTATGTATTTTTTTAGACATATCGTCTTTATACGACAGTTACTGGATTGAAGTGACATTCAGAGACCACATAATGCACGATTATGTCTTTGTTTTCCTTTATTTTATTATACAATATTACTCTTGGGCAAACACGAACCTACCTAAATACCATAAGATATTGCCAGAAAAAAAACAATTCTCTTTGAATATTTTATTTACTTGACTCATTTAACTTAGAAAAAGCTTTGTTGATTTTTCTCACTATGGTTCCACACATACTTATAATTTTTATTTTAATAAAAATTATTGCTCATTTACTTATGCAGCTTTTTATATCCACTGCTGAACACAAGCCTCCCCCGTATGTCACTAAGCATCTCTATCCTGAGATATTAGTTACCAGCGATTCTTTACATCTCGTCAGACCATCGTGTGAGATTATTAAATTAATTATTGTCATGCTTTGATCTTCACCAATTCGGCAATGATGTTCATCATTCACTATAAATATATATTTTTTTATCTTCAGGCACGATGAAATTAATTTTTATTGTATTTTATAATACCCATCCCACACAATTACACGATGTTGTGATATGTTATAGGTATATCAATCATAATGTATGTACAAATGTACTTATATGTGATGGTAACGTTTATCCTAGTGTTTTTTTTTTGCATAAAGTTCTGTATTGTTCACAGTTGTCTGTTTATTATTAAATTGTCTGAGCAACTTCAACGTAACTGAATATTGTTTGTGGTCTTTATCTATGAATATTGCATATGTAAAAATTTGGCAAGACTTGTATTATTATTTGAAAAATTTTTTTTTTTGCTTTTGTTGCGCATTTTACTAATTGATTATATGCTAGATAGTATTTTATGTGTTTTATAAATGTGCATCATCATCATTCCTTGCGCTCTGATATCGTTGTCATAGGAACGGTGTACTGTGAAAGAGGGACGTCCGGGCAGACGGAGCCCCTGCGGACGGAAGAACAGTGCTCTTTTTGGCCAACCATCATTAGGCATTCTCAAAACATGTCCCAGCCAGGACCATCGCCTCTCCTGTATTACGGAGATTACAGGTCTCTGCTGGGTGCGCCGGCGCACAGCATCATTTGTAACATGTTCATACCATTTGACATCCAAAATCCTTCTAAGACACTTGTTTTCAAAGCTGAGTAACTTCCGCTCTTGAGCCTTGGTTAAGTGCCAAGACTCACAGCCATATAGAAGGATTGGGATGATGCAGGCATTGAACAAGCGGCATTTTGTCCTGATGCTGAGTCCAGACGCCTCCTATGCGGATTGGTAATTCCGACCGGAGATCACCTTCTGGCATTATGGTTGCTCCCAGGTACCTGAATTATGCATAAATGTATCTACATATGTTAGCATTATTATTTTGTTCAAGGTTATTAGCCATATAATGGTGAAATAAATGTATTAATAAATGTTAATAACTGGCCATTAGTTCACTGTATTCTTCACCTGTGAAAATATCATGAGAATTCAAATACAGTGATTGTAAAATAATGTGAAGTTTGAAAAAATAAGATAATCATGTATCTAGTATTTGTGTTTGAAATTCTCTTACAATTATAAAATAACAACAGTTCAAACAATTCAGGAAAAACAATAAAGAAATATTAAAAAAAGTCTTTGGTAATTGAAGAACCTTATAAGATAGTACTATTTAAGCTACGACTTGAAGGAGACAATAATTTTGTCTTTGCCTTTTCTCAGTTTTTTTGTGTCGCGTCAAATTATCGATTTTAATCAGACAAAACTAAGATAGCATGGGAAGTTTTATTGCGGATGAAATTCCAAGAAACGTTATTTGGCGACACAATGCTTTTCATATTTTTTCTTGTATTGTATTTACTTCAATAATAATGAATTTATTATTTACATTTATTCCTTCGTACACAAAAATAAAAGATGAAGTCAATACCGACTTTCAAAACACAAAGCGTGTAAGATTGATAAAAATTAAAAAATATAGAAAAGAGTTCAATTAGTCATTGAAGTTAAAAAAAATTATTCAAAGCGACACTTTAATGACGAAATAAGAAACACATCTTTCATGTTTCATCTTTGGCACAGAGAGGACAACTTGCATATTAATTATTTGAACCTAGTCAACTGACAACTACCCCACTTGGAAGACGTCGTGATGGTAAACATAGACAGAAAGATTTAATTGAAAGTAAATGCCATGCATGATAGAATCTAGGGCTTTTAATGGAAGAACATTGGTATCAAATTCACTGAACTCTGATATTTTCAACCTCTAAGACACTACAAATTGTATCGTTTACCATGAGATCATTTCGGATAAATTGAAATTTATTTTAAATCCAGATTCACTTTAAAAAAATCACATCGATAAATGACATAGGTATACTCTGGCAAAATGATTTTTTTGTGATACGGGTAGCCATGTTATGAGGATATAACAAAGACTAACGCCATAAATATATTTATGATAAATAAATAAATTAATACATAATACGTTTCATTTAAATGTTCATTCTGATTTATAATAAAATATTATGTCAAAACAACAAAGATAGTTAATTCATAATTATACAATATAAGTAGCGTGGGTAATCAATAAAATTAACAGCTTTTTAATAATATGTAATATGTTTTAAAAACCTAACTACTTCATTATATAAATGAATATAAACGTGTTTCATACAGTCGGCTTGTTTTAATTGATGAATCGAAACTGCAATGTTATTATTATTATACTAACCAATTAACGATACTAATAATGATATTTTTTTACATTATACATAATTTGATTTACAGTTGCGCGTCGAGTCGTACGTGGGTAAGACGAGTTTCAGCGCTAGTGTTACTTCTACCTGCATTCGCTCACGGCAGCTATTTATAAACATAGTACAGCCGACGCACACAGTTGTAGTTAGGACTCAATCACACGGTTTTTCTAGTGTTCACTAAACTTTAAAAATTTTTTTCCGGTTATTGAACTTTTTGAATTTTTTATAGTAGTTTATTTTAAAATCCAACATATTTTAACGTGTAGTATACAATATGGAGACGGACGATCCCCCAGATAGGGGACCGGACCCGGAACCAAAGCGAAGACGAGAAGAAGAGACTGCCAGCCAACTACCTGACACACAGGAGAAACGTCCAGAGGATGAGCTGACTTATTCTCCACTAGCCCCGGGTCCTTATATAGTAATAGTTCAAGGAGAGAAGAGGCTCCATCCACTCACTTTTGGGGGACTACTACAACGATCTAGCGCACAAGGCATTATTCCTGATGGGGTAAAAACCGAGGGTGGAGGTAAAGTCCTGGTGACTTTTTCAACCCCCTCTTTTGCAAATAAATTTCTCAAATCAGATTTTATCAAAATTAATAATTTGAAAGCTTTTGTCCCAAGATACAAGGCAACAAAAATGGGGTTAATCCGTGGTGTCGCCACAGACATCACGATTGATGAACTGATACAAAATGTAATAGTCCCTCCTCAGTGTGGCAAACTTCTAAAAGCCAGAAGGCTTAATAGAAAAGATGTTTCTTCAGGAACTTCCACGTGGGTTCCTTCCCAAACTGTGGTTTTGACCTTTGACGGACAATATCTTCCGAAAAACGTTTATTTTTACTATAATTCAATAAAAGTAGAGTTATACACATACCCTACAATAATGTGCTATCTATGCTGTAGGTATGGCCACACAAAAGACAAGTGTAGGTCCAAAGCCCGTTGCTACAAATGCAGTCAAGATCACCTAGGAGATGACTGTACAGCCAGTGGAAATACATTGAGATGCATTAATTGCTTAGGCTCCCATACAGCTAATAGTCCTCACTGTCCCGAATTAGAGAGGCAGAAGAAAATAAAACAAACAATGGCCAACGAAAATATTTCGTATTTTCAGGCCAATAAGCTTTGTATCCCTCAACCAAAAGCCTATAGTGAGGTCGTTAAGACATCACCATCTTTAACAAATGCTACAAAGAATAGTCAATTAACAAACACTTCATCATATAGACAAACTGTCCTTTCTCACAAAACACCTCGTAATATCAATCAAAGAACAAATTCAGATAAAAAAGACCACGAATCTTTTTTAGCATATAAAAATGGACAAGCATCACTTGCAGAGGATGAATGTGCTCTTAGCTATCCCTCTGCCCCCGAAAATTCCCATCAAAATTTCATAAATCCTGATAAAGACTCAATGATACAATTATTGTTCAAGGTATTAATGTCAATCATATCATCTTATGAAGAATTACCGTCCAACGTTGCCTCAGCTCTTCCAATATTAAATCTTATCCTAAACAATGGCTCAACATCAAAATGAAAATTCTTCTGTCACTCATTTTTTTAAAAATTCTATTCCTATCCTTCAATGGAATTGCAGAAGTGCTGTTCCAAATAAAAGTGAATTGATTTACTTATTAAACAAATACAACATTAAAATAGCTGCTCTTTCAGAAACTTGGTTAGGAGCAGACAGTTTATTCAAAGTTTCCGGATTTCAATGCTTCCGATGTGACCGCTCCGAAAGAAAAGGTGGAGGAGTTGCTCTTTTGGTCAGCTCAACCATCCCTCATGATCTCATTTCAATTCCTCATAACCCATTCTTAGAGGTCGTAGCAATGGTCATTGACGGTATTGGATATGTATCCGTATATATACCTCCTAATTCTGGTTTCGATCTAAATTATTGGAACTCTATTGTACCACTGTTGCCTTCTACCTTTTTTGTTCTAGGAGATTTCAATGCCCACTCACCTGTCTGGGGTAGTTATACCTCTGATAGAGCTGGGAACTGCATACTCTCTTTCGTTGATACTAACAATCTATGTGTTTTAAACGACGGATCCCCAACAAGACTCACATCTCCAAACCAACACCCTAGCGCTGTAGACATATCTATCTGTACCAGCGATATTTCATCTTCTATAAATTGGTCAATACTAGATGATTCTTTGTCTAGTGACCACTTTCCCATTATTATAAATATCTGTACAAAGCGCTCAGTTCTTCCTTCCAAAAGCAAACACTCGTATAACCTTAATAAAGCTGATTGGAACCTATTTGCAGAAATAATTAAACAAAAAACAGTATTATTGTTACAAAACACAGATAGATCGGTAGATGATTTAAATACTTTTATAAACAAAACACTAGCAGAAACTGCCAATGTCTGTATTCCCCAAAAACGGAAAGGTACATATCATTCAACTCCAAAAAATGTACCATGGTGGGATAAAGAATGTACGGAATTGGTTGAAGAGAGACGATCTATTATGCATAAATTTAGGAAAAATATGAATATGGTAAACTTCCTCGAAGCCAAAGCTATCCAAGCTAAGGTTAAGAGGAAACTAAGATATAAAAAGCGTATTGGATGGAAACAATTTTGTCAGTCACTGTCTCCTAATTCTACACCATCGTACGTTTGGAATATGATTAGACGTTATAAATGTTCTTTAAATATAACAAACGTACCACATTCCCCAGCACTATGGATAGAGGAATTCACTGACCGAATTGCCCCCAATTATGTACCTCATATTAAAGAACTGGAGGTGCCAATCATAGAAACTTCTCCTAATACACCAACCCATCCAATGGAACTTCCATTTTCTTTTGATGAGCTCATTAACAGTTTACATAAAACAAAAAAATCAGCTCCAGGAATTGACAAGATTTCCTACATATTTCTTAAAAAATGCCCTGAGATTTTCTTGTACCGATTGCTTGATATGTTTAATCAAGTAATTCTGTCAGGAAAAGTACCCCACGAATGGAAACAATATCTAATAATACCGATATTAAAACCAGGCAAGGACCCCAAATGTGGAGCTTCATATAGACCAATTTCTCTAGCTTCATGCATATCAAAGGTCATGGAACGCTTGATAAAAGCAAGAATGGAGTGGCATGTGGAACGTAATTGTCTTTTGCCTCCTTTTCAATTTGGTTTCAGAAGGGGCTTGTGCTGTATAGATAGCCTGAGTACTCTTGTGACTGATGTTCTATTATCATTCTCCCAAAAAGAATTTACTGTGGGTCTTTTCCTAGATATTGATTCAGCTTACGACAATGTAAGCTTACCATTGCTTCACCAAAAACTTCTGAAATTACAAATTCCCCCAATCATTGCTAATTTTATTTTTAGTCTTTTTTCAGAGAGAACCATCGTCATAAAGGAAGAAACAAAAGATATCACGAGAACTATTAGAAAGGGCTTGCCACAGGGTTCAGTTTTGAGCCCACTTCTGTTTAATATCTACTGCTCAGATCTACATGTTCAACTCTCAGAGCAATGCAAAGTTTTACAATATGCAGATGACATTGTTATCTACACCTCTCATAGCAAATTGGATAAAGCCATTGAAATCATAAATTCCTCCGTGCAAATATTGAATGCCTGGCTCAATAAAAACTCAATGCAGCTATCACCGTCAAAATCTAAAGTCCTTGTATTCTCAAGAAAACATCAAAACCCTCCGGTCACAGTTACCATTGATAATGTTCTCATTCCCCAAGTTACCGAACATAAGTTTTTAGGTGTTACCCTAGATAGAAAACTATCTTGGGGCCAGCACATTAACAATATTTCGACAAAATGTGAAAGAAATATAAACATTTTAAGAAGTGTGGCTGGAGTGTCATGGGGATCACATCCATCTACCATGAAAAATATATATCATGCCATGATAAGAAGTCATCTTGACTTTGCTAGTTTTCTATTAGATCCCATTCCAAGACATTTGGAAAACAAACTTGAAAGAATTCAATCTAAATGCCTTAGATTGATAACCGGAGCCATGCACTCATCTCCCATAAATTCATTACAGGTTGAATGTACGGAGATGCCCCTGACACTGAGAAGGCAATACCTAGCAGAAAGATTCTTGCTCAAAAGAATAGCTTTTATTGATCATCCTCTATTAATGAACATTATGAAATTGAAACACGTATGTCTCTCTAACAGATATTGGTCTTCCAAAAAAATGCCTCATCTTTGTGCTGGATTTGCAATGATTTTCCCTTTATTTAAAGGAAAGCGCTATCCATTTCCCTCCCCAGTATATGATTTACCCTTCAGAGCCACTTTGTTGTTTCCCAATGTTCACAAAAACATCGGTTTGTACAAGAATACAAAACTCCCAAATAAACCAACTAATCAAATTTTCATAGATGAGGTTGAAACAAATTGGCCAACTCACACTAGAATATATACTGATGGATCTAAGCTTAGTAATGGAAACTGTGGAGCTGCTATATTTATACCATCGACGAAACAAACATTTGCTCTTAGAATACCCCGCGAATCTTCTGTATTCACTGCCGAGTGTTTTGCTATGAGGGTAGCCTTAAAATGGTGTTTATCACAGTCACAGCTCAATGTATCTCATTCCTTGAATAATTTTATAATTTTTTCAGATTCATTATCTCTTATACAGTGTCTTGCAACTCCTTTTGGTGGTAATTCCTACGACCAGTTATTGTTAGAGGTAAGGAGACTACTAGAGAGATTGAGAGAAGAGGAAAAAGATATTGTGATTGTATGGATTCCAGCTCATTGCGGTATTTCTGGCAATGAGGAGGTGGATGCATTGGCCAGAGCAGCGGCAGTGAGTGGACCCGATGTCTCGGATTTCTCAGTCACAGTGAGTGATCTTTTGCGGGTTGTTGCAGCAAAGGGGAGAGAAAAATGGAATTCTCTTTGGGACATAACCTCAAAAACCAAAGGGGTGTGGTACAAGAAAGCTCAAGAACACATTCCGTCCAAACCTTGGTATCATGGCAAAGGATTGACAAGGGAATTTGTTACAACAATATCACGAATGCGCATAGGGCACACTCGTCTAGATAGTCATTTGTTCAAGATTAATATTGTGCCCTCCCCATTCTGCGAGTGTGGATTGGATGAGGAGACGATGGATCACGTATTTTTTGCCTGCCCGATCCGTAATGCTGAAAACAATTACCACCAAGTACCTGATGTCCCTCACCCAATCAACATTGCTTTTCTTCTCACGCTTGGTAGGATGGACATTTATAGATGGTTGTTTGAGATTGTGAAGAAGGAGTTTATAATTATATGATTTGTTTGTTTTCTGTCCACATTATGTTTTTTATATACACATGTTAGTTGTTTAATGGCATAAATCAGCCCTAGTTGGCTGGGTTGCTTAATAAAAAAAAAAAAAAAAAAAAAAAAAAAAAAATAATTTGATTTACCTGCATGTACTTACATATTTTATTTTTTATAATCAGATAAAAGTTAAAATTCTTCTTGATATAGGTATCTGCATGTTGTTTCATACGGCACTAGAAACTTTTCAAAAAACGGGTCAGACTTATCCGTTGACGAAGCTTATGTGGTGTTCTCACTTTGGCGAATATCGCCAGGGCACCTATGTAAATATCGCCAGCCATTTAAACCGTGTGAACAAACTGTCAGCTAGTCTGAAACGATAAAAACCAGTAGAAACGATATCGTCTCGAGTTGATCACCTTCCAACTTTTTCTCTGGTTGAACTATTTGCGCATGCGTAGATGTGCGCGGCATCCGTAAAAACTTTCTAACCTATAAATTTTATAATGTTTCCCGCTTTGTGAAAGCTATTATCTTTGTTGTTGGTTTGTTTCCTTAATTAAAAGGCGCCTTTAACCTCTACTATAACATTTTCGACTAAAAATAAACACTTCGCGATCTCCATCTCGACGTCCGCCATTTTGAAAACAATGTCAAAATCAAAGCGCATCTGACAGATCGTTTCTATATCGGTGGACTGTGTGAACAGGTGTGACGATCAATGGGCGTATGGCGAATTTTGTTTTTTCGCCTTGCGTTATTATTTTGAAATTCGCCTGTCGATATTCGCCAAATGTGAACACCTCATTAGGACAAATACCTCATTATCATACTGCCTTTATGAAAAATAATAAATGTTTATGATTTACGTACATAGTTTTCATATTTCACTGGATTTTTACTTACATACTTATTTTTACAACTTTCTGTGTAAACTCCAACAAACAAACAAAGTAGCACTCTAATTAGGAGAACAGTATTGTTCTCTGTTGCCATCTAGTGTTTTAGTTTGAATATCAACGACAACTTCGAACACGATCTTAGGGATGGTTGCTGTCAGTTGAAATTAAAGAAACAAATATTTTCTTCTACTATAATATTATGTTCTTTATTGAGAGAGATATCTTTCGTCCAAGAACATTGTTAATTATAATAATTATGTTCGTTATCAGTTGACATAATTATGATTTAACAAGGACGTTGACAGTTGATATGTGTGCTCAACAGATGTCGAATACAGTGGTTTGAAGCAGTAGTTGTTGAGATTGGTTAATGTTCCATGGGTAAAGTGAAATACCTTATTTTCTCTCTTTTCAAGAGAGCTTGCACAGTATATTGGTTGAATATAGGTAATCATTGAACTGTGTACTAACATACATATTTACGAAAATTGATACTTTATTGCCGAAACAATATTCGCAAAACATTCGCATATTTTTTTGCGAATACGAATGCGAATGCGAATACTTTAAATATGCGAATATTCGCGAATGCGAATGCGAATACGAATATTCGTTACATCACTAGTACGTACTATCAGATTAGGACCAGAGATAGTACAAACGATTCATTAGTACGAATCTATCATATTAACCTATCGCAATCAAATTGTTGGTAAATATACCAACGACTTGTTTGCGAATAGTTGTAATGGTCCTAATCTGATAGTACGTACCAATGATTCGTTGTGAGTATTTTTCTCAGTGTAATTCCTTTGTATTTAGAAACAATCTGTATCGATAAGTTAGAAAAATGCTTGATAAACTTAAATGATTCTTTTATTATTATACTCAGATTGCATTTAAATATTATAAAAATTCACGTTGAATAAAATTGAGTCACACAAAATAATCACCATGAATTGTTTTTCTTAATTTAATTTATTTGGATTTCAGGCATTAAGCATAAGCTTTGTAAACAAGTAATTCAGATTACAAAAACGCTTATTTATATAATCTACAATCTATTTGCGATCTATGTAAGCTATAAAACATTAAGCTCTGATCATTATCCCATTGGAACGAATGCTTCTAATAAATTACACTGTAAATAGAGGATACCTCAAAACAACCACAAATAAATTTTAACGCAGAAATGCTTTATTTTATCAGTGATATATTATAATATCGATATAAAATAAACTTAAAGGCTTTGCGCTGCTACAAACTGGAATTGCCAGCTTTTATATATTAAAATGAATAGTACCTATCTAGGCATGCCGTATTATATAATCGACATTGGTATAAGTTGAACGACCTATTATGGTGCTCTGATTGTCCTTCATAAATCTTTTCTAAATTTATAACTTTGGCCGTAAGGGGTGGACCATATGTTGCCAATTCTTAAATGTGTAATTTTTCACCCCATTCACCGTCATTTTATTATATATGTGCCTATCTAAATGAATTAATTTATATTGTATAAAGCGAAGTTACTGTCATTTATATCATATATTTGAGCGCCCTTGAGGTGGATTTTTTTCACAAAACGGCGCTTTACAAATCGTCCAAATAATAATAATAAATAATAATCATAGATATATATGATCACCTTTTGTTGAATATAACATTAACAATATTATTATAATAGTACTCAGTCTATCATTGTTTCGTACATGGGTACTAAGTTACTGAGGTAGCGGCATATTAATAAAACATAAATTATCAATCACGACGAACTGTCAAACGGATCTACATAAGTATTTTCATTTTGAAACAATTCACAACTATATCAAAAATGAAATGAATGATTTATTATTTATGCCAAATTTAATATCTCAGTGTCTTTTCGCCGCATTCCTTAATGACAGAGCAGAGAGGACAGGGTGCCTGACGATCTGTTTCGCTTTTCCATACTCATAAATTTCCTCATGCCAATTTTGTATTACTGAAAATGTGGCCTGTTTGAGAATTTAATTTACGTGGTCATAACACGTAATTCTTGAACATCGCCTTTCCTCGATTCATCCACAATGAAATCCAAACGTTAAAAATGGTAGCCGACAATTATTTATCCACTTTTTGTAGTTTCAAACGTGCCATGTATTTTATAGCCCAATATTTATTGTCTTTATTGTAGTTAGATTAGCTTACAAAGTGATTGATTGCAATTTCATTTGTTATTATTATTATTATTCGAGTCCTTTTTTTTGCTTCCAGCTGTTCCATAAATTTTAATCCAGTTCTGATTGCTGCCCATTAATTTTAAATCTTTACAGATTTATAAAACTAACGAAGTGAGAGAGACAAATAATAATAGAATATATTGAAACCATTGTTACAAAAGAGAAAAAAAATGTGATCGTTTTCATTCTTTTATATTGGATTATCCCGATACTAATAATAGAGTTAAGTGTATCTAGAAGTGAGAGATTTCGTATTTGAATTTGGCTGCCAGACTATTCACAAGGCTATTTTTTTACTTTGACATTTTTTTTTATATGACTGGATGCGATATTTTTATGCAAAAGTTAACTTAACAAGTATCCTCCGCTTATCACATACAATGTAAATGTGGCGCAGTTCAGGATGATAGCCACTTACTAATATGCCCACTGATGGGGGACGGCTGTAGTCCTGAAGACCTTATCATAGCTAACGACAAGGCGATGAATGTCGCCGCTTATTGGAGTGGGAAGATTTAAAAAAGACCGGACACGTAAAGTAAGTAAGTAAAGTAAGTAAGTATCACCATCCGGGGTGAAGAACAAAAAAAGTTGACAGTTTTTGGGGAAGATGGGAAGACGTGGTAAAGAACGCATATAAACTACTGCATATGACAGACTGGAGAATCACAGCGGAAGAAAGGAGGAAGAAGGGTAGCCAGCAGACTGATGTTTTTTGCTACGGAAATGATTGAAAGTTCTAAATTACTAAATCGATACAACGCGAAACAAAGTTAAAATACATTTTCGTATACACAGCATTGGTATTGGAAACATTCATGTACTCGCTTACAATGTCAGCGGAGGTATTTATTTAATTTAAAGAATCGTTTAAATTGATGTTAACATCAAATCGCTCTTTTCTGTTCCAGTTTTTTAATACATCATTGATATTACCATATAACATAAATATGTAATTAATTTAGTTTTCTCTCTTTGATGAGAAACAATAAAAATAATATATCTACATAATAAATCACTCTTAAAAACTTCACATGAGAGGGTTTTTTATGTTTATTAATGAAAATCGGTGAAAGTGCTACCATTTTTATTACTAAGTACGCACTATATGATGAAATGATGGATGATTTATTCTTTTGAGGTCATTTAATACTTCATCTCAAGGACGGCTGTGAAAAAGGCAGGTTTCATTTTGGTTTAAGGGTCGGTGATGTCTTTTGAACACTGCAGATCAGGAGGAAGCCTGAAACATGAAAGTTTGATTTCGAAAGCTCTGTTATGAAAGTGTGGGGTCTGTGCACCTGCTTTTACCATAGGGTTATACTAATATATCATCACGTAATCAGTGGGGACTATCTGCAAGTATTAACATGCAGATTGTCTTCTCCGTGTCGGCAAAAAAATATGACATTCTGGATGGGTGACATGCTTCATCGCCAAATCTTAGATGTCAATTTAGGTATTATTATTGTGCGGTTGTTTTAAAATATCGCCTTTACAGGACATTCAAAAACTCAGTGAAAAGAACTGAATAAAATCACAAGTTTGCCATGAAATCGCTCTTTGTTTAATTATCCGCTATAACTGGTAGTATAAAATTTAAGTTTTCGTTAATTATGATATGTCCCATACTTTGTTTTAAGGGTAAGTTAAATTGTGGAGTTAATTAATAGTTGTAAATTTAGTAGGTATATTCTCTTATTTTGAACATTACAAAACATTCACGAATATTCCAAATTTAATAAAAAATGTGTTACAAAATATGTGGAAATCATGTTTGTGATTTATCTTTCTTATTTACGACAATCTTAAATACCTATTGAAATAAAAAAACATAAATTCTTTCTTAACTCAATCCGAAGATTTGAACGAGATAAATATGTAAATATTATCAGAATTGAATATCGATTGATTTTGTATTGAGCGAAGAACCACTTATCAGATTCGTTTAAAGTACGTTTTTTTTTTATCTTTTTCCAAATCATCGTGTTCACACAATGCTATGTAGTTATAGGTATACTGCAAACTTCATAACTTTCAACTGATTGAAAAGTATACATAGATATTATATTATACAAATATAAAAAAATATCCGTCCTTTAAAAATTCATTTCCAATAAGAAATCTTATCTACGTACAAGGCATTGCCGAAGGAGTATGTCTCAATTGAGACCGTAATTTCCGACCGTCGGTTATTCCGAGAAATTAAGGGCCAATATTATAAAAGCCCGTTAGCTTAAGTTATTTTTAATTGGTCCAAAATTTAATATAACTACTCGTTTTTCAGTATTATAAACATCCGTTAATCTTATTTCAGTAAAATGTTACCATCGGCTTTAACTGGCCGACCGACCAGGGATTAGTTTTTGGTAATTCGACGACTAGCATTGCTGTCTCACTATTTGCCTGAAGAGAGAAAGAAATAACAATAGATGCATCTACGCACGTATTTTGTTAGGATATACTCTCATAGCATCGCTGTCATTTACTCATTTGTTTTGTGTAAATTATGAGATTGTTGGGTGAAGTTCTTATGAATGGGGCGCAGGTAGATAAAAGGGACAGGCAAGATCTTATGTGACCACCGGTTCAAAACAATGGGTACAGTAGGCAAAAAAAAATATTTTTAACGAATTGTCAAAATTATCTCATTGGACAAATTTCGCTAGATTGTCCCTTACGAGCAACGAGGAACTCTTTGACATTTAGGCTTCCACGATGTAGGACGAATTATGTTCAAAATTCCTTTATACAAAGAGCATGTAATAATAATAATGTTTTTTTCAAGAATATAGATATATTTCAATGTTCAGCATGTAAATTTTAAAATGCCATAGCGGGTGCCCTGTATAACTCACGGTAGCTGGTTTCTGCACTGTTTGGTTTTCGACTGCGTTTTCCCAAATTCTTCTTATCCTCCATTTCTCCTTTTTAGAGCGCTATTATATATTTTATTTTTTATTTTTGCCAATGGCCCACTGTATGTTCATATTCTTTTGCTATAATGTAATGTTAAATTCATTTCATGTTGTTGTGTTTTTATTTCTTTTTGTAGACTTGTGAACATGCTGATTTATTAGAAATATCCGCAAACTTCGCTGGTCAATTATAGATTTAATATATTTATTTGTAATATGTACTGAATGACTGTATGTTTTGCTTGGATAATCAATATTTTTTTTTTGTTTTATAATACAGTCTCTAGTAGAATGTACGAACAGATAGCCATCCGTTCTTACAGTGTCGATATACTTACGGATGTTGGGTTCCTCGTTTATAATATCGGCCCTAAATCAACACCATACCGGTTTAACGTCAACCAAACTACTCGTAGGCAATCATTTGTACCTATTTCAAGATTGGTCAAGTGTTGCTCAAGTGGGGTCGTCAAGATATCTAATCGTTTTTTACAGGTGTTTTACTTCTACATAAATAAAATAAAATTGGACTTTAAAGAATCAACAACCTGAAAAAATATTCTGTAGGATTTTTTTGAATTAAAAAAAAACTGTTGAATTCAGTTCGGCTAATAAATTGCTGTCTTTTCCCAATCGGGAATATAAATATTTCGGTGGGGCCTCACATTTTCATGTCAACTACCCATCCTATTTTTTCATTGCACGGAGATGTCAACTTACGTGTGCATTACATGCCACAAGTTCACTGATTTACTACTAGATTCTGGTGGAATACATTTAGGTTCAGAGAAAATAAAATATCGAGATTTAAAATTTTTGGTAAACGCCTTGTTAAATATCTGTCTTAATATAATATTCCTGCATATCCCACCTATCCCGTGGAGCACCCGGTAAAGAATTGGTCTCCCACTCTTCTGCGTAAGTTTTCGAGTGTCCTGTAAAAGGCAGGTGTTCGAAAAAATTAAGACATTATACATCTTAAATTCAGCGATGAGGTTTGCCACCCATCCTGAATGTCTTGATTTTATATTGGCACGAAGAGGACAGTTTGCATGTTTCTTACATGCAGCTGATCTGCTGGCTACCCCACTTGTGGGATATGCCGTGATGGTATAGTATAGTATAGTATATCCCACAAGTGGGATAGCCAGAAGACTCACCGTTTACAAAAAAATACAAAATGTACTCAACGTGCTTTTAAAAAAAATGTGTACGAATAACTGAGTTCGTCGATAGTCTGGACGTAGAGTGTCGGCCTCATGCGCAATACATATGTGCGCGCTTCGATCCCAGGTGCCGGCAAACTTCCCTTTCACGACACAAGTTTTAAGCTCACTGTGAAAGGTATATGAAGTTATATTAGGGTCTATAACAAAAAGCCATATACCTACATCTATTTTATTGAAAAAAAATGCCTTTCGAAGGATACTTGGAAACTTATAAATATAAGAATGGGAGTCTTATTCTTTGGCGATAGCTCCTTTGGCCATTTTCCTTTTTTGTGTTTATTATCATTGCTAGGTATATTATTACATCGCTTTGTTGCCTAGTTCAAGTATTTATAAGCATGATTGCTATTTGGAAACACTCCAAGTAATAATTTAGTGTAGGTATACGTGATACCAACGGATGAAATTTTCAGTTTTCACTACGTGTGTTAGTTGGTCATGTCCTGAAGCAAGTGGTGGGCACGTTTTATCGAAATAGAGTAGAAGTTTGTTTCTAATCGTTTATATAAAAAAAAACATCTACTATCCGATTACGGCATATGCCACAAGAGGAGTAGCATTCATTCAAGCAACATTCAAGCTGTTATTTCCATGCCAGCAAAAAAGAAAAAAAAACACTCAGGATAGGTGGCAAATCTCATCGTGAAATTTAAGATGTAAAATATTTTTATTTTTTCGGACACCTGCTTTTTACAGGACACGCGAATACTTACGGAAAAGGGTGGGAGACAGCTTCTTTGTCGGGTGCTCCACGGAGGAGACGATGGGTTTCATTAGTTGAATATTGAAATAAAATTCAAGACGACTATCATATTTAAAAAAAAATGTGTTGATGTAAACAACCAAAATTAACTGCACTTAATAAACAACCGTATTGCCCTCCGATTGTCTTTTCGCTTAATTATAGATGCTGATTGTCTTAAACGTGATGTTTTCGTACATCTACCTTTCACACTTTTGCAGGACACTCGAAATTTTGTAGAAAATAGTTGGCCACCTATATTTTAGCGAGATATAGTAATATACATACATATTTTATGAAATTTTACATTTGGAAAAGAGTAACTATTACGAATCATGTACAAACAATTACTGAATATACATTGTTCATAATGGCATACTTAACCGTGGTAAAATAGTTGATTAACCAGTCAAACGAATGGGGGAACATGCATGTGTGAGGAATATGACTAAATGTTATCAATTCATATTAATAAATATACGCTGATCACGAATATCCTAATAAGAAACCATAAAATAAAACTTTTCATTCATTATTTTCATTTTAAAAATCCATATTTTCTGTTATTGAATTAGTCCGGTGTGACGTCGCTAGGCGCTATTTTGTATTGCCACACATTTCACTCTTAGTACTGTTTGTAGCGCCTGATATTGTCAAACACTGCTCCGCCACGAGTGAACCTTTTTGCGGCGAAGTGTGAAAATTGCTTTTTTAAATGGTGATAAAAACCTTAAAAACGCACATTTAAAAATATAAAAAGTACCATAATTTTTCTAATTTTCTGTACTATTTTTTGGGTTGAAATTTTTTTTTTGTGAAATTTCCCCATTATTAGGTTTGGGCTATTCAGAACTTCTCATTTTATTGTTGCTACATCCTCTCATATCTTAAAGTTAGGCTATTTCCCCGAACAACAATTTATTTTCCATCCGAGTTTCGTTGAGTTCGTAAATACCTTATGTATTATTTAAGTACAGCTTTTTAAGTAAGACGTAAAACTCTAAATCTCACTTATGAACGCTATTAAATATGATTTATTTACCTTGCACTTACACTTTTGTGTAACCGTACCACCCAAAATAAGAAATTCAAGTATCTTAATACTGTTCATACTGTGTTTGCAATTCCTTCAACTTGAATGTAGGTATAATTTATTTAAATATAATCATATCATTTTTCAATGCAGGAAGATAATGGTGTGAAAATTGATGTTAATTTGTACGTGACTTTTTCGCGAAGGAAGTCATGTTTCTTCTGTTTTTCAGCTCGATTGAAAAATATCTTTTATTTTCATCTATGATTATTCAAATTTAATTTATTTGAACATATTAAACGAAATCGTTCCTTTGTGATGGTTTTCCATTGGTTCAAATATGTTTTCTCACTCTTTTATTCCGAGGAATCCATCGCCCTTATACACGTCCACCATGTTCAAAGATTTTCATAGATTTTTTTGATAATTTTGTTGTATATGATTCATTAATATATATTTTCTTTACAATAAAATAGAAGATTTTACTCTCAGCAATTTTAATTGACAATATAAAATAAGTTTATTATTATTATTATTACAGGCAAAGCGAACTGGAAAAGCTCAACTCAAACAAATTCAAGTTCTTCTTAAAAATGGCTTTACATTATGTAAAATGTATTTTGTATTAACATTAAATGTATCTTCCAAGAATTAAAGAAAGCTATTTAAGTTTGAGAACAAACAGATATTAGTAGTTCTAAGTTAATTATTCGAAGAGCTTTAGTTTCAGGCGGCCGTTTTTTTTTATTTTTCATAATTTCCAGATGGAAATAATAGCATTAATATTATTAAGATTAGCATGAAATATTAATACAACTTCTCCCGTGACTTTTCCCACATTATTTCCCATATTAAACTTTAAGCTTATGTAACTGGCTTTTCTCGTCGAATAACTTTGATTCGACAGGTTGCTTTCTAAAAGTATTCAAGATTCACAAAATCACAGCAGGGCTACTCTTGACAAATCTAAACACGATCTAAATCTAGTCTTGATCTTGATCATACGACGCACGAAGGGACTATGGTCAAAAACACCGCGCTACCGCTACCGCGGGATAGGTGTACGCGTATTTTTGGCCAATAGTCACTTAGTGCGTCGTATGATCAAGATCAAGACTAGATTAAGATCGTGTTTAGATTTGTCAAGAGTACATAACCCTACTGAACCTAAATTTTATCAGGTAGAATATCGATGCGTGTTTCATCCCAATCCTTCTTTATGGCTGTGAGTCTTGGCACTTGACCAAAGCTCAAGAGCGGAAGATACTTAGCTTTGAAAGCAAGTGTCTTTGGAGGATTTCGGATGTAAAATGGTATGAACATGTCACAAATGATGCTGTGCGCTGACGCACCTGGCAGAGATCTATAATCATCGTGATACTGGAGAGACGATGGTCCTGGCTGGATCATGTTCTAAGAATGCCCAATAAAAGTTGGCCAAAAAGAGCATTGTTTTCCGTCCGCAAGGGTACCGTCAGGCCGGGTGTTCCTCTTTCACAATAAACCGTTCCTTTGACAACGACATCAGAGCGCAGGAAATGTCGTGGGAAGAGATGACGCGTTTCGCACAGAGACGCTCTGAATGGAGGAGGCTGGTTTTTGCCCTGTGCTCCCGAGAGGAGCGTTGAGGGCGATGATGATGAGAATATTGAAAAATATTGTGCTACCGCTGTTTATGATTCATTCTCCAAAATTACTCGCACTAATCATGAAAAATTATGTATTCATTTTCATATAAATTCGCAGATTTAAAATAATAAAGTACTTCTCCTCTCATCAAACTTGATATGACTACCTATTTATTATTTAACTTTTCCGAAAAGTAAAAAATTGATAAGTTGAAAAACTTATATCACTTGCTACAACATATTGTTTAAATTTTTATAGAAGACATCATTTTTTAAAACAAACGTACGATAGAATATGAACAGACTCAAATATTAATTTGCAAGTTTGCGTCTACAGCGAGAAGAACATAAATTTCTCAAGCAATATTTTACAATGTGACTTTGAGCTTAAGATTAATAGATGTTATATTTTTTCGCATCTTCTACAAGTATTTTTACTTAATATAATACTTATTCTGTTTATTTAAATAATCCTTCTTCCAAATATTGTATGGTAAATTGGATTTTTTTCCACATTAAAAACATTTTCATATCTCTTTTGATATTTTTTATAAAATTATGTAATTTAATGTACATTTTTATTAATAGGTATATTTTTTCAAAAGTACAGGAATTTACCTATTTTTTATCATCAAAATGTAAGCCAAACTTATGACTGTGTCGTGGCAACAAAACACACAATACAATTAATGACTAAACATGGAGAGGATTGCTTGCATGTTTATTACGTTAAGCTGGTCTACTTGTAGGACTCGATGAGATAGTAAAGTGGGTGGTTGTAGCTCAGCAATAAACTTAACAACTTAAAAAAATAATAATCTTTCAAAAACTAGAACTAAAGTCAAACCTTTAGTAAGCTTTCAAAAATAAACATATCCCTCTACATTACTCAAATGTTTCACCAAACATCTCGACATTACACAATAAAAACATGCACACAAGAAAAATAATAATGGGGTAAATTTGTGAAGGACCTCCGACCCATTTACTCTCAGATCTAAAAGATGTCGTCTGACCACTAGCTACAAAGTTGTGCCAGTCCATAATTAATGTCTCCACTCCAGTTTCAGGGAATTTATACATTTGGGGTAAATGTGTGAAAACGCTGTCTCAAGAAGTGCTTCTTTATTCAAAATAAAATAATAAAACAAGAGTTTGATTCAACTATTGATTTATTCGACGAGAGAGACGTCTTTCGTCTTATTAGGACATTGTCAATCCCTTCTTCAAGAGCTTCTCTATTCGTTGTGAGCAATTAAATATCCTTCAAGATCATTCAACGCTATTTAAAAATATTATCATAATATTGTTTTTCCTTATCTGATATGCATTCTTTTGACTTTTCTGTTTTGTTTTTTATTATTATTGTGTGTAAAGACTTTTTCAGCTGTTTATTGTACAAATAAATGACGTAATCAAAACCTCAGTTTGTATTGTAATAAAATATAAAACAATTAAGTGCTGTTGACATAACGTTGTTTTAGGAAGAAACGAAATGTTGTGAAATCGTTTTGTATCGAATTTTTATCTCCGATAGTACAAGATTACTTTCTTTTTCTGTATACTGTTTTTCAGTAGGTGTGAATGCACTAAAGTTTACATGAGTAAATATAATTATGTAGAAAATTACACAGCTATTGAGAGATTCTTCCATCGTCTGCAGTATTGCCAATCTTAGACAAATAACTTCACATACAAGATCACTCAAATAAAACGAGTGAATGGACTTGAAATAAAGCCAAATAAAAGTTTGACAAGTTGCTTATTTTTAATTTCTAGTTATATTACTTTTGTCGTGTTGTTGAATTTTCCATTATTATGAACTTGCAAAAAAGTTCTTATATAATAATGAGAGTATTTTTAAACAATATATGTATTTAACAACTTTTATTAAGACTATAAACATTTTATCATTCTTGTTACTGCACACATATAATATCCCTCCATGCTTCTAACCCTCCAGGTTAGTTGGAAGACATCGTATTTTAGCGATAAACTCGCCCTCTGTACATTAAATTGTATAACTGATATTTTCAATGATACTTTTTTAATTTGTACAATTGAAAACAATGAAGAATAAAAAAATAATAAAATAGTCAAGATTGATAAATATATTTTCATACTTTACTTGAATAGTCTGCTGATTTTATACATAATGATAAATCTACTATGGATATTTTAGTAATATGATTTGAAAACTAATAACGGAATTTAAACATTTTTACAAAACACCTGCATTTCTGTCATGTAAATATTCAACATTGATTTTTCAGCCTGCGATCGTTGAGAAGAATGGTTGGTAAAACGCTGCGTGATAGAGTGAAGAATGAGGATATTAGAAGAATGAGCGGATGCAAGAAGAGTGTTGTGGACAGAATGCGCGTGAATAAACTACGGTGGTTTGGGCATGTTGAACGAATGAACGAGGTAAGAATGACAAAGAGGATATACTTATCTGAAAGAAAGGGTGTGAGGAAACGCGGGCGTCCGAGAACCACGTGGCTTGATCACGTGGATCAAATTCTAAAGGACGGCCGCGTGTTGAGTAAGAGGAACCGACGTGCGTGTATGAGGAACTGTATGAATGTGGAGGAAGCGAAGGAAGTGTGTAAAGATAGATCTGTTTGGCGTTCCGTTCTCTCTGCCTACCCCACTTGGGACATGGCGTGAGGGTATAGTATAGTAGTATAGTAATAATTCATCCTGTAGACGTGTGAAATATGGGCTCTCGGGGATATATCCAGCAGGTGAGAATCTGATTTTTGGAAATGTTTTAAAATATTTTTTGTTTCTGAATTAAAGTACGTTTCGATGGATATAATAATTATTTTTATTCATTAGTTCGTAGGTACAGCATATTCATTTTGAAAAATATATTGTGTTTTATTATTATGTAATAAATATACAGAGAAAAATACATAGGAACAATTGGAGAACTTTTAATTAAGCTCACATAATTACTTATAAAAACCATAAAGGGCTTTATAAATCTGTTAAAAATATTATTATAAAATAAAGAATTAAAACTGCTTTTTTTTAATAATAATAATAGGTACCTACTAACTAGACAAATTATTTATGATGCGCCGTTTTGTGGAAAAACCACCGCAAGGGCCCATTCAAGAATCATAACACCTCCCGAAAAATAGGGTCTTTAACCTCGTCTTGAAAACCTCCACACTCTCCAGAGTTCGCAAAACAAAGGGAATTTCGTTCCACAGAAACGGACTAGCCACACAAAAGGAACGGTCAACATAGTTGGCCAGACCCCCTCTACGCGGAAGGTACCACAAGTCTATTGACAGAGTCTGTGTTTGCAGATCTTAGTGATTTTTGCCTGTCCGTTGCCTTCTCAGAAATGCAGAGTTCCGAGATGTAAAAAGATTTGTTTTATAAAAGTGTTTACAACGTATACCGTAAACATGTTTAGCTCTTTCAAAAACGATTTGGCATCACCAGGGCTGAGTATATAATTAAAAAGGCTTGTTGGTTACATTTTTGAGAAGTAGAGAACAATGTGTGTTTATTATTTATATTTTAAATGTGAAATTTATTTAATATGAAGTATTTAAAAATCATAAGGATATGAAATTTCATTCAAAATCGCAAAATAATATGAAATTACATACATACATACATACATCCATACCATCACGCCGCTTCCATCGCGAGGTAGGCACAAAGGATCGAGCGCCACTTCCTTCTATCCTTGCATACATCTTTCGCTTCCGTCACTGTCATACATTTCCTCATGCATGTTCTCCTGTTCAATGTGCTCAACACGTGCCCGTCCTGTAGGATTTGATTTAAATGATCTTGCCATTTAATCCTCGGACGTCCACGTCTCCGAGCACCATTCCTTTCAGCCAAATATATCTTCTTAGTCATTCTGTCCTCATTCATTCTTTCCACGTGCCCAAGCCATCTTAACTTATTTACATTCATCCTTGTTATTACATCAACTTTCATTCCACATTCCTTTCGTATATCACTGTTACGCACACGATATGAAATTACACGTTTAGGTACATAACTGTTTTCTTCTTCTTCTGCTTGCAGTAGGTCATTGACCTGTTTGGCCGGAATTTGTTTCCTCTTGCGACGCCGAAGACCAACTATCCTTCCATCTTTTGGGTGGCCTTCCAGGCAATCTTCGTCCTAGTGGAGTCTCGTTCGCGGTTCCTTGCGTTAGTCTGTCCGCAGATCCGTGCAGTGTCCGAGGCTGTTCTTTCCGATCTGTGAGCTTTTACCTCAGGTAGGCTGCTGACCTCACCTAAGAACCCTCCTCCTTTTGCATCCGGGCTTGGGACCGGCATAGGCGGAGACATAACTGTCAATTCAGGAATTTTTTTCTTTTAACCTACAAAGTTTAGAAAAATTGGGAAGTACCTACGATTTTAAACACGTGCCATTTGACGTTCAAAGAACGAACTAATTTTATAATATTATACCGTTACGTATTCTTTATGTAATTTGATAATATTGTCAATCTCAGATATTATGACAAAAAGCAGAATATTTCAATTTTTAATAATCTGTTAGACATTTTCAGTATCTACCTTTGATAAAAAATAGTTTTATCCAGCAACAAAAAACTTCTTTGTTCTCTAGACTTAATCATGTTCAAGCTGTACTATATTAATAATAATCACGTCAGACAAAATCTTCTTATAACTGAAATTAATTAATGCCATTAATCTCGTAAAAGCGTCCAGGCAGAGTCCAGATACCTTTATGACATACTGTGAGAGGAAATATTGTGATATTTTACAGAGCATTTAGGAATGTGGATAGAAATCTATAGTTGAACGACATAAAATTAAAAGTTTCTTTTTTTTAAATATCTGATAAAATACATTTCATCATCATCATCTCCGTCGGTCCCTCAATCCTGAGGATTGTGACCATCATGCTTCGTTCTGTAGACCATCTGTCTTCATGTTGAGCGATCCACCGCCATGTGCAAGGCCCCGTGTAGTGAGCTCTGTGTGGCCTCCTTAATTTGGTCGCTCCATCTTATTGGCACTCTGCCCCTTCCCCTCCTCCCTTCTACAACCCCAGTCATAATTACTTTTTCCAGGTTGTCATGCTTTCTTCTTGCAATGTGCCCGAAATATCGCAAAACGCGCTGTCTGCAAATAATTGAGAGTCGTGCCGAAATGTCAAAACAAAAAATCAAAACAATAATATCTTCATTCAAATGCGTGTATGTAAGAAGAAATATCAAAACTAATATTCAATTCTGTATACAAATTATTTCTGATCTTCTTAATTTTTTTATTCTGAGAATTTGGTCTAATAGCCCTTCTCTATTGAGAAAGAGAGAGTTAATTTCCAGATTCTAACAATGTAATTGGAGTGTGAGGGTTGGAAACACAGGGAGTAGGTAAATAGGTTTGTGTTTTGCTTTAAGGGGTTGAATACTATCACATCTCTATCGAGAACTTTTGAAAATCGACGAAGGCAACTACGTGAACATAATGCTTTTTTTCGTCAAATAACTAAATGCCGTTTATGACCATTATTCAACAAACATTTTTTTAATAAACGATATGTTTCATTTTTAGTTAAATTATTTAAAAATATCTGTAGCAGAAAGAATATTTCATAAAGCATTACCTTTATATTTTTTCTTGTAAATTAATTGACTTGATTTTGTAAATATTCACAGAGCTTTGTCTCCTTGACTCTACCGCTAGAAAACGTACTGAGCCCAATAGACCCTGTAAGTCTTACTTCTATGAGAGGTCCTTTGGTGTTGTTGGACCGGTTATGTGGAATCGCCTACCGGTGCCATTGAGACATACATAGTCAGACCGTCACCAGCTTCAGAAGCAAATTAAAAACTGAGCTCTTCACTGGCATCCTTGAGACGGTCTAGGGACTGTTAAGCGGCGTCAAAACAAAGTCATCCAAAATCATCATCATCATCAAAATATAAATTATATTAGCGCATAGGTACTACTATATTGACAAGAAAAACCACACACATCGATTAATACTTTTAATATGTATGATTTTATATTTATTGTGATTAGATCACCTTCATAATTATGTGATGGTTTATACAATGTAATCTGCTCCCCTCCTTTACACAATTTTACTTTTAAGGAGGGTAAAACAGTAAAATACATGTAAACTATTATTTCATATTGTAATAGGATTATGTTAAAGGTTATTTTATTTTATTGCTTAATAATTAAATTTAAAAAAAAAAAAATGTGTATGGTGCAATGACGTATTCAATATTTTTAATCGTATCGTGTTTCAATAGTAATTTTAATCGTTAATGAGCTGGTTGGTAGCCTAAAAGTAGAGTCTCAGATATTCAACCGGGAGATCTGGGTTTGAACAGCTTCCGATTTACTCCACCTTCATGACAGAAGTTGAAGATGTGTTAGGTTTATTACAAATCAAGATTCATCTTTTTTATCATCACAGCATCTCTCTAAAGTGAGAAGCCAGTAAATCAACTGCTGTACACAAAACACGTACAAATTATTAGATTAATCAACGTGTTGTTATATCGTATTTAGTGTATCAATTTTAGTTTTCGTTTCAACATTCCAATTTTGAAAATATCATTTCACCTTTTGAAAATAGTTTACAATATTATTTCATAACAAAATTAAGTTCTGTCTAGGCGCCTCTCACTTTTATTATCAAAAAGTTTTCAATTGGCAAAAACTTTCAAGAATATTAAATTATCTGAAATTTTCTTACACATACGCAAATTCAAAATGTTACATCCTACGTATGATACTAATAAAATCTATTTAATTTTATTCAAAAGGGTGATAAAGGATAACAAGAACATATCTAAAAGTTCTTATAAACTGATAAAGTTTAGAATTTGGTACCCTTCGTAAACTTTGCCCATAACTAAGTTTGACAACGTCCTTATAAGTCAAAACTGAAATGTCACTCAAAATCACCCAGACCAACAAACACTTCATAGCTATACACTATCGTCTACCAAGAGCAAAGTTTGTAATGTTATTAGGTATTTTGCAGATCCTTGATAGAGTGATCCAAATTAACTTTACAATGTCTTATGAATTTAGTAAAACTGTTTTATAAATATTTGATACAGTTTGTTTGTAAAATAAAGATTGTTTTTACAAAGACAAACTAGATATTTACTTTTCCACTTCCCGCTATATATTTTGCAAATGTATGGTATACCTATGCTAGTTCAAAAGTGTGATGTTATTATGTGGAATAGAAGGGTAATTCTTGATACAATCTTAATACGATCTCAATCTTGTATCATGACCTTACGATGCCCGAAGTGATTTTAGTACAAAAAACGTGCATCTAGTCGTTTCCAACATTTTCATAAGTTTTGTAGTCAACTTGATATTAACTTTTCCACTTCCCGCTATAGGTATATTTTGCAAATGTATGGTATACCTATGCTAGTTCAAAAGTGTGATGTTATTATGTGGAATAGAAGGGTAAATCTTGATACAATCTTAATACGATCTCAATCTTGTATCATGACCTTACGATGCGCGAAGTGATTTTGCAAATGTATGGTATACCTATGTATGCTATTTCAAAAGTGTGATGTTATTATGTGGAATAGAATGGTAAATCTTGATACAATCTTAATACGATCTCAATCTTATATCATGACCTTACGATGCGCGAAGTGATTTTAGTATAAAAAACGTGCATCTAGTCATTTCCAACATTAACATTAGTTTTGTAGTCAACATATAGAATTACATCATTATAAAATACCTACCTACTTAAAAAAAGCGTTTTTTTTTTAATTGAAATTCTTTTATTGATTTGGGGATATTGAAAAATACCGAAGTTTAAATGAGTTAAAAGGATGCGAATACAAATTTAGTATGTAGCACTAGTATTTATATTATCACCAAATTAATTAACATGGAAAAAGTTCGATGTTTTAACAAAAAGTATTTAGCTCTCTTAATCTCCCTTTACCTCCCACCTTCCCAGGAGGTAATCCGGTGAGGTCTGTTTGATCGGATGTGGACTGTTGAGGTGAAGTATGGATGGGGGGAGAGAGAGAAAGAGAGGAGCTGAGACAATATTTGCTTAGTTGTGATTGAAAGGATAACGTGGAAATTTTGTTTGTATTAAGGTCTAGATTGGCGTCGAGTGGAGTAAAGTTGGAATTAGTTTGTTTTTTGTCGTGTAACAACAAAATGTTTTCATTATCATATTTTATCACTCACTCGGTAGGTAAGTAAGTGATTTTGACTCCTTTCTCATACAAAGTTTTGCACCCACATAAATTATTAATTTCTCGTTAAATGAAAACAGATTATGTTAGAATATATTGGGATATTAATCGTAATTTTATGTAGTACCTACCTATCCGTGTGAAAGATAGGTATGTTTATTATTTGTAGTTCCAACTTAGTAGATATTTAACAAAGTTCTAAATTTTTTTAAATAATTTTCGAATCTAAGATATCATAATTATTGTATTGTAACAATGGAAAAAAATTGAAGTAATTTCCTTTTTCAAGCTTTTAAGGATACAGTTCGTGATAAGGGCTTTCTTTTGTCTATTTAGGGAAGAAAATTTTTGATCATCCAGTGTTTAAGCCTTGTTTTAAGTAACGAGAATATTCTAATCTGTTTTATTTAGTATAGAATGATCTGATCAGCACCTGATGATGTGAACTCGGAGTCCGCAAAACCGGTAGTGTGTTAGTCTTACTCAACAGTGACATAAAACAATAATAATAAATATTTATTTTATATATATTATGATATTAATTCTAATTTGTATTTAACTGATAGCCCCTGGTAAAAGACTTTCACTTTTTTGTAAGTCAGCAGTTGTCTTTAAATCATCACGAATCAGACAGATAAGAATTCCATTCATTGATGATATAACTGTGCCACCCATTCTGAAAATTCCTTTGATATCACGAAAAAAACAACTTATTTGCTCATAATTTATACTGTTGCTAGTAGGTATACTTGCAACCTCATTTATGGGATAAACCGTTATGGTATAGATAGGAACGGATTTAGTTTACCAATGGTCATAAATTGTTGACTCTGAATTACATATTTACTGAATTTGTTGCATAATGATAGTAAATAGACTTATTTTCTCTTACTACGAAGTACTATGTTCTACATTATAATATTGTTTTATTATAAGTTGTACTAAGAGATCTCCTGATTAATAGAGTGAGTTTATATGTAGAACCCGCGGTTACTTGAGAAGTACCTAGTGATATCTCTAGTAGTTAATTTATCAGAATTGTCTGGGTATTATTAGGCTTAGCCTTAGCACTTTCTCTTCGCATTAATCCTGCTAAGAAAATCTGCAAGTAAGTATTGTAATATATTGTCGGAATAAAACATCCATTTAACATGTGAGAGCTTTTCTGTGTCAGCAGTTATTTAGAGAGTATTATTAAAAAAAATTGGTAAGTCATGTTATAAAGAAAGTTGTTGTATTTTTTTAAGGTAATTTAATTTTGTTTGAATAATATTTAAGATTAAAAAAGGCTAAGAAGTATATGAACAATAAAGTTTTATTGATTCAAATTTTATTACTTTTTGAGAGGTTGGTATGTCTACAGTTTTTCTATCAGAATTAATTAGGATAAGATGTGTTAAAATGCACAGCTAGTATAAAAGATGCCTTTTTTATACTTTATCTTAAAATTATGATTTATTAACATTGAAGGAGACCCACCGACCACCCGGATAGCGCAGAAGTCTGGGGACTTCCATTTATCTGAAATCTACATCAAAAACAACCCCGTGTGTGGAATCTTTTGACTACACTCCTTCGATGTCCCTCTAGCCGAGAGAAGCGAATACATTCATAATATAAAACTAACAATATATTTACAAAGGCAATTGATGATTAAGTAAATAAGAAATTACCAGTAAATGACAAAAAAGTGATGAAAAAAGAAAAAAGGACATTCTAAATTTATTTTTATTATATACCAAAGAGGCATCTCTTACAAACGGAGTAGCCAATAGACTTACAACTTAAAACAAATACGCAAGTCATCCTCTCAGTGCCAATAAAAAATCAGAATTGGTGGCATACCTCATCGCTGATTTTATGTGTTGATTGTTTTATACACGATATTTTACATAGGTACATCTGCCTTTTACAGAACATTCGAAAACTTACAGAGAAGATATAAAATTAAAAGTTTAAAATTTCGAACACTTTAAATTTTACATAAATATTATGTTTGTGTATTTAATCAATTATCAATGACGTAATACTAATAATAGTTGTCGTGCGTTACGTCTTACGACATCCTCAGGGCAAGAGTTATTTAAAACTAAAGAATGCTATATACTTAAGCTAAAAGATTAGTTTGGTCTAAGGAAACAAATATATTTAAATGAATTTTTAAAACACCAACTATAATTTTAATTTCAGAAAAGTTTATTTATAATTATTTTGTATAATTACATGTCTTATGTTTATGAATTAAATGATGATGATGATTCTGTATGATTTTGTTTTGTCGCCGTTTAACAGTCCCTAGACCGTCCCAAGGGCGCCGGTGAAGAGTGCAGTTTTCAATTTGCTTCAGAAGCTGGTGACAGTCTGATTGTCTCTCAATGACACCGGTAGACGATTCCACGTAGCCGGCCCAACAATACCAAAAACCCTCTTATAGAAGTTAGAATTACCGGCTCTATTGGACTCAGTAAGTCTATTCACAGACAGTTCCGAAGAGGGCAGAGGTCTTCTGATGGTCAAGTAAAGCTTTGTGAGGCACGGTGGTGCCATTTTGTTTATAGCCTTTTAGACTAAAAGGCATGTTTTGATTGTCACCCTTTCCTCTACCTTCAGCCAGTGTAATGTTTTGATATAGGTACCTACGTCTCTTTTGTAATTCATTGACCATCGTTAATATGACGCCTTTATACTATTCTACAACTACATAAATATAATTATTTGTCTTCGTAATTTTAAGTGGATTTATATATATGTTTTTGTATTGTAGTGGGTTTTGTTGAATGGATTATTAATAAAATCTACCTCTATTTATTACTACAACACCATAATATTTTTTACATTACAATAAATTATATTATCTTGTAAATGCTGCGATAAATAAGCAAAAATAGATAAAAACAAAATTCGGTATTGTCTCAGTACATTACTCCCAAACTTCATTGTTATACGGTTTTTGAATTCCAAAACAATTAATTAATAAAATTCAACAAGTTGAATACTAATATTCAGCATTGCATTGTTTTCATTGTAAGCGTTATAATGCTTGACTTTAGTGAAAATACTCTGAGAGGTATGCAAAAATTAATAATTAAAGTTTGCTAAATTGTTAAGTTGTAAAGTGATCACATTATATTTTGAACAACGGCGCGCCGCGGCGGTTACAAATATTTAAGAATATCATATTTTAAAATTCTTTTTCTGTTCTAATAATCTAAAATTATATCCATGACTTATTGTTAATTATATTTCATAATTATAAAATCTTGATTTCTGAACAACTACAAACAATCAAATTCGGGGTGAAATACGGGGTGAAATTTCACACCGTCCATATTGTGCGAAACTTGGCCCATCCCTAGAAAATGCAGTTTGGATTCGTTGAAAAGATGTCATGTTTTGATAATGGCGATTGTGTCTCATCAGGACCATTTCACACAATGACCGACAACACAAATATATATTAATTAATGGCCGACAAATCCTTGGACTCCTGAAATATTCGGGAAAAAAAGGGTAAACATCGAATCTGGTATGCAAGGTGTATCGCATATTATGAATGACTTACATAATTATTTCAAAGACATATTGAATTTAATCAACCAAGAGCTTAAAGCGATCATTATTGTTTTTCTTTTGTATCATCATCTTAATAGTAAAAATAATTTAACCATGTAGCAAATTCTTTTTGAACTTAACCAATGCGGTAGTTATTAGAAGATAAAACGATGAACATCTCACATAATTTCAAATAGGAATCCCGTGGGTGACTATGTACTAAATATTATCTATTAAAGATATACCAGAAACACTACCAATCGTATTATTCTTATCGTTCCCACGAGAATGACCTATTTCCAATATTACATAGTTATGTATCTATCTATTATTCAAGAAAATGAATGTTGTGAAAACTGTACATTTCATAGTTTTGGTGGCTAGAGGCACAGGGCAGAAACTAAAAATCTCCTCCGTCAAGAGCATCTTTGCTCTAATTGAGTCAACTTTTCCTATGATATTTCTAGCGTACTTATGTCGTTATTATAGGAATTATGTATAGAGAGTTATTCGGGTCATAAGACTCTTCATGAACGAAAAAATCGAGCACGAGTCTTTTCTGCATTGAGACTAAAGAATTTTAGTTTGACAATGACTTTATAAGTAGAAACCAGGTCACTATTCAATTAAATAATAAGTTTAACCAAAACCAATTGTGTTTTCTCCCATATTATATATTAAAGAATTTTGCTGAGTACGTTACAACACAGCAGTTGGGTGGCATGCCCCATCGCTGATTTGGAGATATTCAATGTTCTTTTATGTGATGTTTTAAGAATACTTGTTTTTACAGAAAATTTGAAAAGAAACAAAAATAAACCGGAGGAATTTTTTATCGGGGATTTCATGGAACGTCTATGATTTAAAAGTGAGAAAAATGGGTTCACTGTATATACTTATGAAATAATGTTCTGCATTATAGTGCTTCACCATCAGGGTCCACCCGTGAAAACAAAAGTTTTGCTTAGAAGAGCGAATAAATAGAAGAACCCTGACTTCTGAGATATCCGGGCATGGGAGGGAGTCTTCTATATTATGTAGTGCTGTAGAAATGTTGATTTTATTATTATGTGTGTGAAATGGGTTCGAGTTTAATCTGAATCGGATTAGGAATTCGATCTTGTGTATGTGGGTTCCAGTTCTTAATCCAGCTTTGCATATTTAATGAACGGTATATTATAATATTGTAAGCTCGCTAGTACCCTAATATACAAAATACTTATACCATCTGGTATATTTCAATGTTATCGCCCGATAGTTGAAACAGGCAGTTAGCTGAACGGCTAGGCGCTTAGATAAACTCCGACATTTGATTGAATGTTTAAGTCAAACCAGACAGTTTGTCGTAACGTTTCACCATTTAATTCTCACGCCATATACACGAAGAAAACATTTTTGTTCTTAAATATTCTAATGAATTTCTGCTACCTAAACACTACACAGTGAATACATAAACAATTCTCACAATGAAATCAAACAGTGTTGTTTTTATTTTATAATGATTTCTTATAATGCGCTCACACAAAGTGATACCTACTAAAAAATATAACTGTAATACTTATTTACAAATAAACTACTGACAACCGGTATGGCTTGGAGGCTAACGCACTTGCCTTTGAGTCACTAGGTCCCGGGTTCGATTCCCGGCCAGGGCAAAATGAAGAATGACCTTTTTCAGATTGTCCTGGGTCTGGGTGTTACATGTATATATGTGTAGTGCATTGTATGTTCATGTATCGTCGCGTTAGTACCCATAATACAAGATTCACATCTTAGTTTGGGACTAGCTCGGTCTGTGTGAATTGTCTATACATGTTATGTTTATGTTTAACTGAGTTAGATTTTGAACAGGCAGAACGTTAAATGTTCAACACATGTCTGTGATTCAACGAAATGGCTAGGTATTGAATGTCAGTTTGTATCTTACCACTATCTAGTCGTTGAGTCAACTGGCGTATTCAACTATCTGGCGGCGACATCAAAATTTTATATGTATCAGTATCATAGAACACATAACAATATATTATTATTGTATGTATGTATGTATATAATATTATTTCATTTCAAATTTCGGCAATACAATCTTATAGATTTGAGTACATAATGATATTATCATTCAACGATAGATCGCTTCTATTGTAGGATTCAGTTTACTCATATTACCAATATGAGCCTACTCTAAAACGTAGTGATAACAATATTATTTTATAATATATAAAAGGAAGTCGTGTGTGTTACACCATTTATAACTCAAGAATGGCTGTACCGATTTGAATGATTTCTGATTTGTTGGATTTTTCTCCGCCCGGGATAGCCGATAGGCTACTAACATATCTTACAAATTCACGGAAAGGAAAATTATGAAGAAAATTATTATTTACGCCATAAATTTTTTATTTCAAAAATAAAAACAGTATGGAGAATTATGGCACTGTTAGCGCTCTACGTCACCTGTTGCATTGTGCTAAAATAATCCTTTTGTTCTGCTATATTAAGAATCAAATTACTATAATCAACATGAACAAAACTTGTAAAACTGGTGAACTAATATTTGTTTACTATAAGTATTCCACTAATATTAATTTATGTGTCACATAAATGTGAACGTGCACAGATTATATTTGAAATTGTATGTTATCATTGCAGATGGTAAATTATTATTAAACCAAAAATTATTGTGCTTTTTAAAGATGAAAATAAGAATGTGTTCATGTGAAGTGAAATTTGCAGATTGACACTACCGTTATACTGCCAAAGTGTGTCAAATAACTTATTTATTTATCCCATACATTTTTAATTTCAATAAAAGGTGCAATATGGAGAATCATACAAAATCAACGATGATGTTTTTTATGGATTGGCTTATAATTGGATATAATTGGATGGATTTATAGAATAATTTTTGTATACATTTTCAAATTAGAACCGTTATCCATACAATTTAACATCTGTGTTTTTGAAATTTCAATTTTGAAATAATCATGGATAAGAATTTTTATAAATTTAAAATTAATAGGTATCTACCTAAAAAGTAAATTAGTACCTACATACATTACGTACAGCAGATAATAAACAAATCTGAGTTAAGTATAATTGTTCAACATAAATGAATTTTAATTTTTACACTATACCTACCAGTGATTCCCAAAATGGTCCAGGTGGATCCCTAGGGATCCACGGAGACTCGACGGGGGTCTACGTTGGCGTGACTAAAAAATGGGAATGGTTCACGAGTTGTAAGCGGATTTTCGGTAAAAGTACCACATATGCAATGATTCGAGTAAATATTCTTCGTTAAGAAAACCGAGGAGTTTTTGAAATATTTCAAATTCGTCGACGGGGGGGGGGGAGGAATAGAAGTTTAAACACGTAATATTTTTAAAGTATCCGGATTGACATTAACAATAGTCGGTACAAATACCCGTTACATTGCAGAAAAAGGTAATGTGAGAAAATATTCTGGAAGAAAACCGAGGAGTTTTTGAAATATTTCAAACTCCTATACCATCTCTAAAATTTAGCGACGGGTGGGTAGAAATACAGGGGGTCCATCGGAACCAGCAAAATTTTGAAAGTGATCTATGAAAAAAAGTTTGGGAGCCTCTGCACTATACGATGACACATTTGGACAATTACGGGAGTTTGTAAAGAGATTAAAAATATTAATCATTCATTGATTCTTCGGCGGTACGAAGTTCGCTGGGTCAGATAGTATATAATTGAATAAATTAATATTAATATATACAATTAGTATAAGTTTGTTGATATTTGAGTATTACGTAGGTATACGCCACCATTAATAAAAATTTAATTCAAATAATCATTTATTCAACAACGGTGAGATCAACAAATGTAAATCTACTACCATTGGTAAATCTCTTCTATTAAAAGCAGATGTCGTTTAGTTCACTCATAGCACTGTATAGAGTGCTGTAACTCCAACCATCCAGTAAAGCATCAGTGTTTCAACTTAAATCCTTAACGAAAAAGCTAATTTCGTTACTCGATAAGTGTTTGAAAACATCATGAAAACTTTTTTGAAGTTAAGATTAAATTACGTTACGTTTAATCAAATCGTTCATGCTGATGACGGATGATTTCTTCCTCGCCGTTGAGTGGAGTATCCATCTCAAGAATCGTTAAAGGATATGGTAAAAGGTCGATTTGTTCGACGGTTTTCTAAGAAGAAATTCGAGCTGATAGATCCCACAACGCTAAAATTTCTCTCGTGGAAGAAGGAATTGATGGATTTGTTCAACTCATTCCGTCGACCAGAAAATTCGTGAATGTTTTTTTCTAAGCGTTGGTATCTTCATGTACGTCTTTACGAACAATTCATATAGGTATTTGTTTGTTCTTGTAGTGATTTGTCAACCCTGATTATTTATCGTATTACTAAGTTCGCAGCATAATATAACCTACATATTTAATAAACGATAATTATATGAATCAAACTCAATAATACTCGTGCCTAATACTAGGTCTTAGAGTTTCCATTGTTGATTCAATATTGCTTTAATTGTACAATATTGTTGTCAGTGCGTGTTTAGGTAATAAATCAATTGTATTGTTACTATCTTAAATTATAAATTTATCATTATCGGAAAATTATGTTTGTTCAATAAGGTGATGAAATAATGACGACTAAATATATTATTACGAATGTTACTAGAAAATCAATGCAAAATTGTCATTTAGATATGTACATATATACATACCATAACATTTATATATATTATAATGAGTTACAATCCATTGGATTGGTCTACAACGAGTTTGGACTTTTTTCTCCATTCCTCCCTATTCTCAGCCAGTCTCTTCAACTCCACGTATGAGCCACAGCTCATGTCCCACTTCAGTTGGTCCATAAAAGCATCTCTCGGTCGGCCTCTGCCATTTGTGCATTCGGTCCTAACCTCTGCGATTGCGATGAGCAGTCCTGGGTGCCTGATGCTGTGGCCAATCCAGTTAACCTTAACCTTTAAATGAAATAAATTAATTTTTCGTTGTTTTTTTCATTAAGAGTCAATAGATGACTTCAGATTTGCATATCTGAATTTTCATTGTTTTGGACAGGGACTTAATTGTTAGGAGATTATTAAAGATCGTCGCTGCCCTCACGCTACTTTCTATCCTAGATGTTTTATCCACATATTGTGTTTGATGTTTTATCATTAGTGTTAGTGAGAATACTTCCCAGATATGCAAATTCCTGCTTTTCTTTTATGCTGCCTTCATTCAGAGTGACATGCTTGTACTACGCTAATGTTTTGAAATAATTGAATTTGTACATATGCGTAAATTAAGTTTTCTAAGCATATAAAAATATTTTATGTCATTGCTCATTACCTAATTAAAATTTGTAATTTACAATACAACATTTAATGCAGCATTACTGAAAAACTTTTCAAACTTTCTAAAATGATCATACACACTTACGAGCATATAAAAAGTTTTATGAAGAGAAAATATTCATTTTTATCTAAGCTTTTCGATTTGAAAAAGCATTTTCTGCACTAGACATTATAGGTAAAGACTTTACGTTATAGAAAAAAAATGTAGTGTAATCTTTTGAGTGTAGTGGAAGATTATTTTAGCGATACAGAGCAAATTTAATCGAGAATAATAGAAACACTTACACTTAAATTTTAAGACGAAACATGTGTCTTAATATACCTTTTTTTTGTATAAATGTTTCAATAAATTGGTAATGGAATTGAAAATAATATCTTCATATCGACAGTAATGTTCAAACTAACATTATTTTATCACTTTATATCTATATTATTAACTTTTAGTGTATAGAATTTTGCACATGAAGAGATGAAATTTACTTTTCAGAAATTCAGTAGGTAGATAAGTATTTATTATGGAATAGATGCCCTTTCAATTTTTGAATGCAAAATTTATTCAGAATTGTAAGTTTTCATTATCCGATATAAGCTCATCTGAAGCACACTGAATACGAATATGGCTCATTTTTATCCTGTATAATATATTCCAAAAGGATATAATGGAGAAAGCAAATTAAATATTGCTAGAATATTTACATACCTATATACATAATACATTAAAAGATAATATTGTAGTGGTGTCAAATTTAAGTAAAAATTTGTAAATCCTTAATATGTCACTTTACTTGTTCTGTGACATCGACTGTATTTAAGTTACAGCAAGTAGTATTATATTTAAAAAATCTTACGCTGTCTTAACTAATTATTCCTCGGAATTTCACAGAAAACACCGCACGATAAAGTCTTCTTACAGTTCTTTTTTATAGTGTGGCATAAGAGAAATATCTCAAATAAACAATACGGTACCCGAGTAGCTTTCAGTGGAGCAATAATGAAGGAATAATAATTATAAGCTAGAAGGCTCGTGTTACGGAGATTTTAATGCCTACAATGAGCCTACTACGTTACCAAAACGATGTAATTATTAACTGAACAATAGCTCTTTCGTAAACCTAAATAAATATTTTGAAATACTTAGAATACACGTGTGGACTCTTGTCTTGACCTTAGAACGCTGAAAATGAACCAACAATAATAACTTGAATAATATTTATTGAGGCAAATTTTGATTTTATAAATGCGGGATGCTTCCAGTATTGTGATGCGCAATCAACTTATGAATATATTATAATGATTTTAAACTAACTGACCTCTAATATTGGCATTTTTAAATCACTTCGATTTCTTTCTTTTTTAATAATTCGAGCAAGGTTTTTTTTTTTGACAATTTAATTGATCTACTTTTATTCATTAATTTATATTTTTATGCTTAATTAGTGTGACGCTGTGTGTTCTACTTTTATTTTGTATTGGTCTAATTGTTTTGTATCTTTTTTGAATATAAATCATTCCTCTGTTACATGTTTTGTAAGTATACAGAGATTAATTAAATATAATTTATGCGTGAAAAATAGGAAAGATAAATAACGCATTTGAGTGGAAAAATTTGAAAAGCTAATTACATTACTTGGAGTCCTTCCGCTAGTTACCCCGATTTTGAATACATGTGCCGTAAAACTTTCATAATACCATTTTACTCCTTGTTGAGTACCTGTATTAAGGATGAGTCATTTTGATCTGTTGCCGGTACCATTTGAGATGACTATATATTATGTAGTCCAATTCTTGACAGGCATACTTTATCATTTTCAGAATAAGGTTGTTCCCCATTTATAATGGCTCTGCTATGGCTAGCGTTATGAGGTCCACTATAATTGTGAACAAAATTCTTCTAACTAGTGCGGTCTGCAGTCATACTCACCCAGTTGTCCTGTGTATTTATGACCTTCAATGTTTCATGTAGACTATCTTTGAAATGCTTGCGCTGATCTCCCGATTTCCGTCTGCCTACCTATGTACAGCGAACTCTGAGTAAGATTTTTTTTGGTAGTCGCTTTTTCGACCAGAAAGAAACTTATAAGTATATTCTTCTTTTTTACGTATCTTTTTGGGTCTCCCCGACGTTGAAGACCACCTGGGAGAAATATTTTCTGTTTTGGACAGTATGTAACAACTCCTCCACACCTCTCATCCCGGTCCACTCTCGAATGCTCTGAAGCCAGGAAAGTCGTTTTTCTCTAACTTCTCTACGGCCCTCAATCTTTTCCTCTATGACCAGTTTTAGGATGGTATTTTATGCCAATATGCTATCTTTATTATACCTTTCTAACTACTATAATTTAGTTTGACATGTTTTTCTCTTTTATAAATTATCAATTTAGATAAATGTGTAAATTTATATTTTTTTAAATATCTACCTATCTGACAACAATATCAATTTTTCGTTTTCAAATCACTATAATTGAATACCACGTGGAATAGCGACATATTATTTTGTGATAATACCATAATTGGTCGGTATTTGGCTTATATTTTCAATAGAGTACCGATTACAGTTTTAAACAAATATATAATCTCAAAATAGACCACAAACAATTTAGTAATACTTCAATGGTTAACACATTTCATTAACACGTATAAAATAAAATTAAGTGTTTACTAGAAAATGTTCCTAAACAAATAATAATGTATCAATTGTTGAATGTCAATCTCGTGGTTTACTAACTGCTGAGGTTTTGCTTATAGAGGTTTCTGGATTTGCCCAACTAACCCGTTCTTAAAATACGGATTATTAATTAAATATATTATACGACCCAGTATGTGTGTGTTTAGTTGAATACTTAATTTTGAAATGAACAAAGACCTAGAAGTAGTAATCCATACGGGTAGAATAAAACATGATTATTATTTTGGCTTGTTGTATAATATATTCACCCATACTCACAATCAAGGAATAACTCTTACGCCTGGCTAAATGGCACGTTATTCACGGCTAGTATAAAATTACTAAATATTTTTATTTTACCCAAATTATTATAATTAAAACACTGAGTACTTCCTCTGTAACTTCTTTCCACTGCGATTTCCAAGTCTCAGTGAAAGTACCTACTAAAAAAGTGTTTTATTTAAAACAATTTAACATGAACTTTCACCAAGAACTGTCGGTCGAAAATTTGATAATTTTATTGAAAACAAAAAACAATACAGATATAACAATACATAGACTATTTTATAAAAAAACTTTAATCTAAACATCCTCCTTATAGTGACAAGTCTCGTGTAAAGGAGGATAAATAAACCTTAATTATACCCTTCACGCTGTATCCTGAGAAGAGTAGGTAGAGAGAACGGCACGCTACACAGCTAATCTCTACACACTTCTTTCGCTTCTTGTACGTTCATACAACTTCTCGAAAAAAACCAAACAATCTGTATTTGGCCACAACATCAGGCACCCTATAGCCCGCTCATTACAATCGCAAATAGCATGAACGAAAGCAGGAAGTGCGGAGACTGATCAATAATATGTATGAATATGGTTCAAGTGGTAGGTACAGGTGCTGTAGTATAATATACGTAGAACTGAAAAGACTTGTGGGAGACAGGCAAGAGTGAGAAAAAGTGGGATCATTGCAGACAGATGAGAAAGAAATGTACCTCATTTTTAGGCATGGTTAGTAAGCGAGGTTTAAATATTAATTATTATATCAGTATATACGAGTATAGTAGGTATATGATTGAAATGAGTACCTAATATAGTAGTGGGTGTTCTGCGTGGTTGAATTAGTAAAAAGGATTAAAGACTTTTTTCTTCGTACCATATCGTTAATTAACCACAGTTTTATATTATTGAGAATACTCCCACAGTAGTTGTTCTGTAGCTGGTTAATAAATAAATTATTATTATGATATTTTTATTAGGTATATCTATCTGACCATAACCATTTAGTATGACACACTTTTTCTTTTATAAATTATTAATTTAGATTTTTAATAGATATCTACGATTGAGTAGTAACTAAATTCGTTCTAAAACTAGGTAGGTACGTTATTTCATCATAACAATTATAAGGGCGTAAAAAAGTTTCTAACGCGCCGTAAAAGGCGTCTATTTGAAAATCTTCCGTGAATCATCATCATTATCACATCATCAGCCGTAGTCGTAACACATTTTAGCGTTATGTGACTTGTGTATATAAATTACGAAATTGATACTTTTTCGCAAAGTCGTCTATAATCGAACTACTCAGAACTCTAAAATGTGTTTTCACTGCGGCTGCAGTTGCTCTAGTCTTTTATTAAGAGTCTTGGCCTCCTCCAACATTCGCCTCCATTTCCACCTACATACATTGCCATGTACTTTTCCAATCCTTGCTGCCAATGATGTCTACTCTACATCCCTCTGTACCCCATCTATCCAACGGAGTTTAGGTCTATCAACGCTAAGTATACTTTGTGGTCTTGCATGAAAGGTTTTCTTTGGCACCTGTGTAATACATTTTTTTTTCAAGTGTAATGGCTTGCATTTATGTACGATCGTATAAATCATAGAGGAGGCTCCATGCTCAAATGGCAATGACAGAGTTAATGAATATCTACAAAGGTACGAGTATATTATGATAGAACTCAGCCATTGGCTATTATAATGGAACAATTTAAATTTAGTTTTTATAATCTTGTATTTCTCGTCTTCATTAGGTATTGTTTTATTCAAATAAATTTATCTGCAATTCTCTCGAGTATTAAGTTGTCAAATTAATATTTCTCATTCTAAATAGTCGGCCATTTATTTAAGGCGAAAAACTCATATTTTCCACGAGGTGTTTACTCATTACTTATTTTCTATGAAAAACTTATCCGACACGGATATTAAGCTTAATGATGGTTTTAATGCGTCACTTAAGAACGTTTTATTTTATTTTTTGTATTAACAGCGAAAGAAACTTTTTAACTTAATTGTAGTGATAAATTAGAACTGTTAATTGTTTTTTTTTTAATATCTTAGTAAATAAAGATAGGTATATTAGCTTATTTCTTCATAGTAATTTTTGGAAAAAAATATCATTAAGAAAAATAGTTTTTTAATTAAGAGTTTATTTATTTATTCTTTCATTTATACAACAGTATTAAAAATATAAAAGTCATAAAAACCCACCTAACTGGGCATGAGCCCGTACCAAGGTAGACTGATTGATTGCTCGATAAGCGTTAAAAATGTTATGTAAATCAAACTGATGTGGAATTGCTTTGAAGAAGAGAAGTTTGTTTCCAGCAAGTTTCCAGCAAGCAAGCAAGCTTGTTCCAAGCAAGAAAAGAAATAGAAAAAAAAAAAAAAAAAATAGTTTGTTTCCACCCTGTATTTTGCTACGCATTAAATAATCGCTGCGGAGAAGTTCGTACTGGCTAATGTTCCTACATTCATTTGTTGTCCACGGGGTCACTCGTAATAATAATTGGACGTTATGAATATCATATCCTTAACACGTGTTTCTCTAACCTTGTACGCCAAACGTATGATTTTGTCGTTGCGCCAAAAATAACGGTTGAAGAAAACGGTCAACACAACGAGAGGTCCTCGCGTCGCTCGCAAGCAAGGCAGTTCGCCTGTCGCATTGGAGAAATCAACATCCCTTCCACGGAGCTTGTCTCCGTGGATAACCGCGAACTCAATAAGACAGTATTTCATTCGTAATAATAATAGATATAATATAACTGGTTATAGCAGAGATTGTCTAAATATTAAGTACAAAATAATATAGTAATTTGAGTAGTGTATGACCAAAATAGTGAGGTTAATATGGAATTCATATAACCAAGTAACGTGTTCCCGCCATATGTAAATTTCTAGTTAATAAATGTTCGCGTCTCAAAATAATGGAGTTTCTTAAATACCAGAATGAATGTTATAGATATTATATTTCGGATCTTGGTAAAGTGAAAATAGTTTGCAACTAACGTTATAATGATAAGTAATGAATAAAAGAACTCTCACCGATCGAACTTTGTTTGTCATCAAAAGTGTAACGTAATATTGTTGATATAGATTAATTATGTGTTTTAGTAAAGGTAAACAAACTATTCTTAATAACTCGTGTATTGGAGTGAGGTATAATGTCGAACTTGTACAATAACCACGTCGGGAATGCATACAAAACGTACATGTAATTATGTCGACATTAATAATAATACAAAACGAAGAAATATTAAATATACTATTGTTTATATTGTACGCTTACCCAGCAACCAAGTAAATAATATCAATTGAGTAAAGACTTCCTACAACGTGTGTCAGTGTAGTAGTGAGGGAATTAATAAATATATAACCTCATTGACTTCTTCAGAACAGTACGAGATAATGCGAGTGAATCTTATATGCATATCCTTATGGTGATAGCAGTAGAACGTGTATTTGTTCTTGAGGGATTCCATTCTGAACGAAACCGTCATCGTCCGTCGGCATCAAGTAGACAGCTTTGTATGTTCCACCCCCCTGTCTATATAGACGGTATGTAACAGAACAACATAGGATGTTCATCTGCGCGTGTGTCAACGTATATATCTGATTCGCCGTTACATAGGAACCAAGCGTAAATAACGTGTAATTTAATCTGTAAGTACCCGACAAGCTATAAGTTTAATTATGATCAGAGAACCATTGTAAATGCCACTTTATGTATTGAATATTTGAGTATCTAAGTACATGCCACTTTGTTTAAATGTCCGTATTGAATATGGTATAACCATTGCTTTCATAATTTTATGTATAATCCACTATATATGTTGTCTGTGTAATGTTCTAATAATTGAGTTAGATATCTATGAACCATTGTTATGTATCATCCCTGTTTTTATTCAATACATACTGTCTTGATTTATCTCCATTTACGAATTTTATTGCTTTTACATAATCACCTTTCCTTTATTAATAAAATGTACCTTCCGTACAAACAGATACCTAAAGTGGATATTGCTGGATATTGATATTGTACCAAACTTGTAACTGCTATTGGATATGTATTAATGTACTCGGAAAAGGAGTTATTCCAGGCTCAATTCCGGAATAAGCTGTGCATATAATAATTTAATAATATATTATGATACCCTCGGGTTCGAACCCTGAGTGAAACTGTATGTAACGAACTTTTGTATGAGTATCTATAAGGGACATGAGTACAAGAATCTAAAATGGAAATGAATATCAATCTATAATTCTACTCAAGAAAAGATATAAGTAGAATCTTTGCAATATAAAGTATGCTAACAGAAGAAACATTATTGCATAAATTACCTAAGTATTCTATAATGATATGATGACCATAAGAAAATGATGAAACCGAAGGATAAAGAATTCTCTGAACTTTACGTAAGTATAATATGTATAATTGAAGTATGTAACTGTCACCCACACACAATGCATTCCTCTTGCACAGACCAAGTAGATTCATACCTAGACATGAACTTGAGCCAATATATTAATCTGTTTTACTTGCAAATATAACTGTAACTTTCTTTATATACTTTCTATATAATATAATTTATATTCTATGTGTTTTCTATGTGCTTTGTACATAGAAAGCTGGGGGCTGAGCCAATTTATATACTTTTCTTATGTATAATGTATAAATAATGTAAATTCATTTCTTTAAATGTTCTTGATAATTTCTCTTTTGATAACTATGTATGTAATGAAGTGATGCGATCGTCCTGGAGGGACGATATCGTGTCAATTTGTGAGCTCGTCCATGGATGTAGCAAAGTGGGCGTACGTGGACGTAACAATTTCCTAGAGAGGTGTTAAGGGCAAAAGAAATGAAGTTTTGTCACTTCATTAGTTTTTATCAGTATTTGGTGACAATTTGTCTATCTTCAGCCTTAAGCTATTCACTAAATTTTCAGTTTTAAGAATACTTGATCAAGATTTTTTGTAGCTGCGGTATTGTATTTATACTCTATAAGTAGCCCATTTTTGTTTTTTTTAAGAAAATGGCAGCTTTTTGAAAAAGAAAATGGTACATATAGGTACAATGAAGAAGAGTTTTATATGTATAAAACACTCACGAAAATATAAATAAATCATACATAGCGGTGATGGTGAAGTGAATATATACAATATAGTTATAGTGTGATGTAATGATAGACTAAAAATATTATTGATTGTATTCTGATTGTAGTGTGTTCTTATATTTAATGAAATTTGTAACATAATGGCCTTCTGAAACCAGCAGATTCTACCTGCTGTTTGAGGGTTTCTTTTAAATAAATAAATAATAAATAAAATAAATAAATAGTTACGAAACGTGATCAATTCCATGAAATTAAAATCTGTCACGAACTTTTCTTGTTAGCATTCCTCATCAAATTGTGTATAAACAAAAGTAGTGAAAATTCTAAGAAAAAAAATCAACCATTAAAACAATTATAGTAAAGAAAATTAATGTCATTTAAGAAAGCTTTGAATTGCGCCTGCAACGCTTGCTGAATAAAATAATATTTAAATGAGTGAGCATTCTTTTGCATTCCAAAAAGTTCTTTTATTCTTTCAGGGAAATTATCGCGACGCTTTCAGTTGGTTATATTAACGCTCAGCGTAAGTTATTTGTTACGTGCGTATAGCATAATATTATTCATACACTCGTAAGCGCATGATGCAGGAGAGTCGGATCTGGTGTAAATATAATGTTCTCTCAACATTCGAATAACTATGGTGAAATCTTGAGAAACATTAGAAATTGTTAAATACTGGACTCTCAAGAAATCTTACCAGTAGCAACTTGATAATTAATCTCGTATATTACGTCAGTAATTCATTAATATTTATTTTTTTAAAGATATATCTGCGTTTTGTTTCTTATACATCTTACACAGTAAGCTTAAAGCTTGTTTCGTTAAAGGGGGATTTGCTGGAACCTTGGATCGAACCGCGGACCCCTTGTTCACGAGGCCGTGAATCTTTGTCCAGGCTACCGACGAACTCGGATAATAAAACATGATATAAATTATAGTTGACTTTATTAATATTGCGAGCCAGCTTCTGAGAAAAGAGCTTAAAGAGCTTATGCTCTCATCGTCAGGCAGAAATAAACATTCATTTTTCTTCCATTGCTAAGTTTCCTATATTTCTCTTCTTGTAGAATGAACTTTTCAGTTAATTATCATGATATCCGGATTACATTGGTTTTTATGATTTCTAACAAAATCTTTCCATTACTAACATTAGTCTTCAAAACTTACCTTAACTTGAAATTTTTCTGATATATTATCATTTTGTTTTAGTAAAATGTGTTTAATTTGATAAGAGTTTTGCATGAAGTACATTTTTTTATAATTATTCTTCCATTCAAAATATTTATTTTTCAAGAAAATATGCTTCATAATAATGTCACCTTGTTAATCTACCTTATATAATGTTCTTCAGATGCAAATAAATGGAGATATTAATTTTTATACTTTGTGCAACAGGACGCAGAAGTGAAAACAAAGAAAAAAGGAATACTAAATGTTATTTTCTACGCATTTTAATGCATCTAATTTCATTTTATAATTAAGTCCATTGTGAGTAGTTCTTGCAAGTTTTTTTCCGTATGATATTAACGCTACTGGAAACGTGTCTGCCAGAAAAAAATACCAATTAAACATAGAATACGAAAAAAAAATCTTGTAGAAAATATAATATTGTATTTAAATATATATTTGCATTAATCAACCCGTTGATTGTAAAATAAGCATTTTTATGTGTACGAATTAATCAAATCTATATAAATAATAATGAGTTGACCGTGTGTGTTCCCCCATAATTTGAGAACGGCTAAACCAAATCAGCTGATTCTTTAATTGTTGCGTTCGTAATTATCAGGAAATGGTTTGCATGAAAGAAATTTTTTGGAAAATCTAACGGAAAAGTCGGAATTTTGGATTGTATTTTTGTATGAAAGTGACGTCTCTATGAGAGTTCCGCTGTCTTTACATGCATATTGTACATAATATGTTTTTATTGTTGAATTCTTTGTCTTTTTAGTACAGCTTTCATATAATTATAATCATTAAAATTTGTATTTCAATAACTAGCGAACTTACTGCATACCTAATAGTAGATAATTTAATTTGTCTGAACTATCACAACAAAACTTAGTTGACTGTGATTACGAGTTGTTGAATTTGTTGATTCACTTAGTTGATTGTGAGATTTTATAAGATAATTAATGTGGAGTATTTGAAAAAAACATACTTATGTAGTGCAAAGAATGAAGATATATTACTGTGGAAGAATATAAATAGATAAATACCAAACAAAACATAACCATAAATGTTTCCCATTTCAGAAGAAGCTCTAGGGAGTGCGGTTGATTTTTATATGGAAAATAACGCTTGGAGAACAAAGTGTAATAAATCTTGTGGAAATAAAGGGTGTAAAATGTACCGCTCCTTTAAAACAGTAGCAAGCTTGCGTAAGGATGTGATATATACCTATAGAAGGATATTAAAATTTTCAAAATACCTACATTGTCATAATATAGAATACTGTTATCTCACTCATAGCGATTTTGAAAACATGTAGGTACGTTGTTATATCATCAAATATAGACTCAGAGACAAAGTAATTTTCTTAATTAACTTATATTTTTTTGTGTAAATGTGTCCAATATTTTACTTACATAATCATATTATTTAACCGTTTTCTGTTTGATATCATACTATGTATGAGAAGAGATTTCATTCTTCAAATTATGCGGCGATATTTGATTGTTTTGTAATGATTTGTATCATATCCTATAATCAAAATATTGTGCATTAATAAAAATCTAGATATTCATTATATATCGTGGTGTAGAGCAAAGGAGTCAGTTAGCGATGATAATATTTATATGGAAAGTGGAAAAAAATGATGTTGTAAAACCATCGATCGACGCAATCACAATTTACATCCCCAAGAAAGTGTAATCAAAACTCAAATTAAACTTGAAAATTTCGTATCTTCAGAAATATTATTTTTATTAACTCATTATTGACCAGAGTTCCCAAATGGGAACAAAAGTTAAAACAAATATATTTCAAAACAGGATAGATTTAACGAAGGTATTTAATTGTTATAAAATAGTAGTTATAGTGGACATTTTTTTAGTGCAGTTCAGTTTTTGCTAGACTGCGTAAGTGTCCTGTTGTGTGAATTTGAATTTTGCGTTTTTTAGTGTTGACGACATGGCGAAAAACATGTATGAATATTTTTTTTTTTTAATAATTTTTGTTTTCAAAAAATACGAATACTTACTAAAAATAAAGTATAATTGTTATCTACAACACAAAAAAATATTATTGTTATATATTTTTCCAATTATTATAGTTTTATTTTTAATGTTCCCAAATGGGAACTGTGGGATAATATACAAGTAATGGTTTTGTATGACAACATTTCTTAACATTTTTATTTACTTTTAATACAGCTTAACAACTGCAAATATTATAGATATATTGGAAAATGCAGCAAACATACGAGTACATATATTTACAACCACCAATAGAAGGAAATGAATCTGAAGAAGATAGTGGCGATGAAAATGATGTCTGTGCAGATGTGAAAACGATGTCTGTCCAGAGTGGTCGTCAGATGCAAACAGAAGCAGATTATACAATTGTTCAAGATGAGCAGGAGGCTGGCACCAATATGGGTCAAGAAGGAGAAAAAGAGAATGTCAATACCTCATCCAAATGTTATTGCACAGTATTAGAAGCTTATGTGTGGTGTGGATCGAATGGACCAAACTATAAGAAATTACAGAGTCGGCATCAGATCAAAAAAATGGTGGTGGTGTTTGTTCGTCTATTATATTGACACTGTTGTCCACAACATCTGGCAATTGCACAAAAAAATTGAAAAGCCACCTGTGCTTGACTACCTTGCTTTTCGACGAAATATTGCGATGGTATATTTAAAAAATATATGGAACACTAATTACAGCCTTTGGTCGGACTAAGAGTACTAAACCTATGTCTTCCAAAGTTCATTCTAACGACCGGTTTGATGGAATAAAACATTGGATTGTTACTGTCCCAAAGCAAAATCAAGAAAGATTTGTCAAAAATGTCGAGTGCACATCCACATGAATTGTTCTAGAGCATTTCATGCTAACTAAATGACGCTTTTTTTTTTTCATAATTATTTTTATTTTTTGATTATTGTCTATGTTTGTTTTTTTTGTTGATAATTTCAATAAAAAAACTTATAAATATTATATCATGTTCATCAAATACATTTTTTCACATGTTATGAATGTTACATTTTATTATTTGTATGCTTCTTATTCTGCACTTATTTTGTTGCATATTTTCCCAGAGTTCCCATTTGGGAACACTTCAATTTTTGGGTAAAAAATTTTTTTTTTGCATTTTTTTCACTAGAAACCTAATAAACTATCAATAATCTATAATTCTTTAAGACGGTTTCAAAAAATTTAAGAAAAAAAAAAGTTGGGCAATAATGAGTTAATATTATTGTTCGAGTGTTGGGTCAAATAATACAGCATCGGTTATTATTATTTTCGCTTCTGTGAAAGGTAAATATTTTGTTACCAGCCCGATAGTCAAAAGGTCAACAGCTTTCTGAGTGTAAATAATACCTTAGTCAGTTTTGAATTAAACCGGCCATCGGATTTTTTCGTTGTTTTTGTCGTACTCAGAAGTTCATTTTGAAGAGAAATAGAAAATATTTTAAATTTCTTGATTTTTTTCGTTCTAGTTTATTTAAAAGAGAAATTAAAATATATTCTAAATTTAAAAGATATGTTTTGTAGTGGAGTTTTGATTTGACAAAAAATATACAATTCCTTTAAATTCCTTGAGTTCGTCGGTAGCCTGGAGGTAGAGTCTCGGCCTTCAGAATAAGGGGTCCGTGGTTCGATCCCAGGTGCCGGCAAACTCCCCTTTCACGGCACAAGCTTTTAGCTTAGTGTGAAAGGTGTATTAGGTTGTATTTGGGTTTATAACAAAACCCAGATAAGTATATCTTTTTTATAAAAAAAAAAAAAATTAATCTTATTATTTATACCGAGTGTTCTTTTTAAAAATTCGGTTCTTTATAATCCTATTTTATTAATCATGAAGGATTTGTATAACGTTTTTTATCCTAATTCGTTATTTTATAAGAAAGTAAACACTTTTTCCTTACCAGAATCGCAGATGGAAGAACCAGAATATTCACTGCAAATAAAGAAAATGTCAACATGTCGTCTTCTTCATTTTTACCTATACACAAAACACAGACTTTGATGAAAGGTGGCATAATAAAATGCAAATGTTAAATTACGTACAGGTACATGAAATAGTCTGTCTTTTACAGAGCATTCGAAAACTTAGAAAAAATAACCCAGATGTACTTATTTAATATTTGGGTTAGTTGGAAGATATCGCGCCCCTGTGATAAACTCGCCCATTATGCAAAATTATTCGTTTATACCATGTAACCTTATTATTTGTATCCATATATTTTGAACAATAAAATGAATTATTATTATTAATAATATTTCATAAACTCCACGAACAAATGTAGGCATACTATCTAAGAGTATGAAATAAAAAGCTTTTAGAACAACTGACCTTTACAAAATAACTCAAGAATTAAACTTAGAAGAAATTATCTTTGTTGAAAAAGCCAAACACCTCAATAAAATAAAGAATAATCTAATAAAATCAGACCTGAAACTAACCACAAACACTGAAATACACACCCACAACACGAGACAGAACCACCTACGAACCACCCTCCCGAGAACAAATAGAAGGCGTAATGGATTCCTCCATACATCCATCAAATTATTCAACAGTCTACCTGCATGTTTGAAGGATGCTAGGACTCTTAACATTTTCAAAAGAAGAATTAAAAGATACGCAAGGACATTAAAACTCAACACTGACAATAGACACCTGTAATTTGACCCAAATTTTCTATATGTTTAATAAACCGTTTCCTCTCATACCAGTGGCTCAACTACTGACTGAGGAAATTACAAAAAAAAATACCATTGCACTGTAATATAATATTTGTCTACTATATAATATTTTTGTATTGTTGTTTTATTATTGAATAAATATTATTATTATATAAATATTCATTGTGCGAGTACAAATCAAAGGGTTATAATTAACTATACTCCAATTTATTCGGGTAATTCGGAATATATCGCTTCTGCGATAAACACTCCCATTGCACAATGTTATTTAATACATATTCTTAAATGGGCAATAATCAATTCTAAAATATCTTACTTATTTGTATTTCTCACTTATTAGATTTTTTTATAAACAATACACAAACGCATAAAATATTCTATTATTACCAACATACAAATACATAAATTATTCAGCTGATGGCTTGAGTGGTTGCCTTATTGAAACTAATTCAATCTATTCTCAAGAACTCGTTGAGTGTTCTTCCTAACCAATTTACTTTCGCACTTCAATAGGTAGCTCCAAGTACTACAACAAAATACTTACTAGAGATAATAATATATTTATCCTTACGCATGTGTAAAGGGGTGTTCACATTGGTTCACTTTCACTGATCACTCTTGATGATCCTCCAAAAAAAAAAAGTGTGAACAGGCGTTTCTTCAATAGTGATCACTAGTGATGACGGAAGAAAGCAGTTATCACCCGACATAATTTTGATGAAAGGTCCTTACACTGAAACGGCCATAAATAAGTGTATTTATATCCTTTTATTGCTTTATGGTTGTGAGAGATGGACCATCAGCAAGAGTGAAAGCGGACGGTTGGCGGCCTTTGAAATGTGGTGCTACAGACGCATGCTTCAGATCCATTGGTCGGAGCACGTCGAAAACGAAGAAGTATTAACCAGGGTAGGCGAAAAAAGGCAACTCCTTAAGAGAATCAGCAAACAACGAGCTAACTGGATTGGCCACAACATCAGGCACCCAGGACTACTCATCGCCATCGCGGAGGGTAAGACCGAGGGAACAAATGGCAGAGGCCGACCAAGAGACGCATATATGGACCAACTGAAGAGGGATTTGAACTGTGGCTCATACGTAGAGCTGAAAAGACTGGCTGAGAATAGAGACGAATGGAGAAGAAAAACCAAACTCGTTGCAGACCAATCCAATGGATTGTAACTCATTATATATATATATATATATATATATATATATATATATAAATATATTTGTCTAATTCTCTATGAATTTGAATTTTAATTCAGAATCATGTACAAAATTATCATGCAGTCGAGAATTATATTAATTTGTAATACACACCTAAGTGTTTTTTTTTTTAATTTTTTTTATTTATGGAATTATTTTTTTACAAAAATACGTCAAACTTAATATCTACAACATGACCGTAAGTGTTGACATGGCAGTGAAAGCATAGGATTATCAAGTGTGAATAGACGTGTTCACTTTCAATGAACAGGTTTGTCCCTGACACTCTGGGCGATCGACCAAAGTGAAGCAATGTGAATGCTACTAAACATAACTTGTAAGTATAGACAATTTCACACAGACCGAGCTAGTCCCAAACTAAGATATGAGTCTTGTATTATGGGTACTAACACGACGATACACATAATATACAATGCACTGAACACATATACATGTAACACCCAGACCCAGGACAATTTGAAAAAGGTCATTCTTCATTTTGCCCTGGCCGGGAATCGAACCCGGGACCTCATGACTCAAAGGCAAGTGCGTTAGCCTCTGCGCCACACCGGTCGTCATATACAATAATATTTTCTGCTTCGAAAAACTCACTAATATATTGTTAGTAACAATCTACTTTCTTTATTTTTTTATAGTGATTCATTGAGAATTTAGCACGTGTTACTTGCTACATCTTATTTCTAAATTTTTCTAATATTTATTTTCACAAGAGGGTCTCAATATAAAACGGTATTGTACAAATCTTTTTCGGGGAACATAATATTTCAAATTAATTGTTTGTGTTTATTTAATAATTAGGTAACTTAAAGCATCATAACCCTGCCATTATTTTTATAATTCGTTATTATTGTATTATTAGAGTTTCTGTAAAAGGTAAGAGTTCAAAAAAATACATCCAAAATTTAGCTCAGAGGTATGCCACTATACCGTCACGGTATATACTACTAGTGGTGTATGTAATAAACATACAAGCTGTCGTATCCGTGCCAACAAAAAAATTAAGACATTGAGGAAAGGTGGCAAACTTCATCACTGAATTCAAGATTTATAATGGGCACTCGAAAATTTACCGAGAAGAGTTGGAGAGGAGTATGCCGGATACTCCACAGAATACCCCAATTGTGAAATATACGATGATGGTATAGTGTATATTTTATTTATTAGAGGTTGTTTTAATCCTGAAATTGAATAGGTACGTGTTTTACTCATTTTTATAAGTTAAGTGTTTGAGTATTAAAGTTTTGAAGAGGAAAAAAACTATTTTTATTCTGGAAACTGGAATCACAATCTTAGAGTTATTATTTCAAAAAGTATACAAAACAATACTGTAATCAAAATACACATAATTTTTTCTAATTGAGATATTTATCGCGAAACTCTTCTTCCCATTCTCACAAAACAAATACAAACATTATTATATACTAATATCAAAATCTCCCAATATGAATTATGTATTTCTCTTCACATCTCTCACCTCCTATTCCTTTATATTTTAATCTCACTTGTCTCTCACAATATACACATTATTGTGTACTTTTACTCGCGTATATCATTCGTGTGTGGGTGTGTGTGTGTTGAATATTTACACATAAATAATGGGTTTTGTGTAGCAAGTTGTCTTATACATATATAGAAGTGTATTATAATAATAATGTTTTATTGTGTCCCTTAAACATAGTACTACCTTACTTCATAATATTAAACACATTTTCAAATTGTCTTAATACACATAGATAGGTAATACCATGACTACAACATAAGAACGAAAGAGTTAATACGCCTTCCTGAACACAGGTTAACTAAAGTGTCCAAGAGTTTTATCTGTGTGAGCGTTCGACTTTATAACAACCTACCAAAAAAATTCAAAACACTGGATATTCTGTCCTTCAGGCGAGAGATTAAAAAGTATCTTGTTGGCAACGCCTTTTATACTATCGAAGAGATATTGGCTATCAAACCGACTGACTCATAATTTATAGCTTGCCAGCCTTTGTATCATGTGTATGACTCATCGTTGACTTTTGTTCTTGTGATTTATCTGATAAATAATTAAATAAATATTGTACTTTGGACATGACACTAGGGGGACTCTTTACATCCTGCTAGTGTTGAAAAATATATTATAACATAATATTGTTGAGTGTAATGTGTGTCATTCGTCCTTCCTCTCTGTTTCTTTTGTTAAAAAATTGTAATATGTGTTGTTAGATGGTGTGTGGATTTGGGGGCCACACACTACTCCAATCTTCAGATCCCTTGAAAGTTTTGGTTCTGCTACCAAGGGGATGTGGGTTTAGTAGTAAAACTCGGACTTCGTTTAAACACTGTATTCACGAAGGTAAAAAAACTATTTACAGATAAGTTTAGCACACTTTAAAATATACACTTTACAATAGGTAATAACGAGCCGAGAGAGGGAACTTGAATTCCTCCTCAAAGCAACACCTCGTCTATATATAAACTTTTAACCTCCTCTCTCTTATCACAAAAACCAAAATATACAACAACACCACTTCTAGAAAAATCCTACAACCTACATATATATATATAAGAGACATCTGTCCTATATAGCATAAAGTAGTGAGTAATTAATACCACCAATGTGACTACCATTAAATCATAATTTAGTTTAATATAATTTCCCACAGATGTCTATATCTTACACTCCCCCACTTAAATCTCATCTATAAACTTAAATATTTCATTTTCACTTATACAATGCAAAATCTTAAATAATTCATTTTTCTCTATATACTTAACAAAAAAAAATTAAATACTTCATTCTTGAATACCTATACATATATGACCTTATATCACTGAGAGTAACGCTGTGGTTTTTGACGCGGTCGAGGTCTTAGGTTTCTACTTGTAGATGGCTGTGGTTCTGGTGTCTGCTCCGAACATGGATTCTGAAACGAAGACAAAGGCGTATCAGGAAAATTGTCAAACAACAACCCTGACCAGCCTTCGTCTAAGTCTTGTTCAGACGAAAGCTTTTCAGGCAATTTCTGTATCAAATCTTTCTTCCACTTAACATTTAAATTTGTGATTTGATCTCTATGTCTTTTCCAACACAAACCAGAATTTGAAATTTTTACAAGATACACATTTTTACTAAGTACCTTTGCTATTCTACCCTTAATCCAAGAGTTTTTATCTGATCTTAAATCTATTGTTAAAACTGGGTCACCCACTTTAAAAAATTTAGACTTGTATTTCCTACTTCTAAAATATTTCTTTTGAGTATCTTTACTTTTATCGATGTTTCTTCTAACATGATCTGGGACATCTCTATCCGTTTCAAAATTATCTGGAAGCATTAAATCAAACAACGTTCTAATTTTCCTACCTAACAAAAGTACAGCGGGTTCAACACCCGTCGAACTATGTGGCGTATTTCTAAAGTCTATTAAGAAATCCATCAACCTATCCTTCCAATTTGTAGGTAACCTATTATTGTGTAACATTTTCTTCAAAAAACCTTTGCAAACTTTTACGGCATTCTCTGCCTGCCCGTTTGATGCTTGATGACCTATCGGAGATGTTATGTGTTCGATTCCATTCCTTCTACAAAATTCTTCAAATTCTTTTGAACAAAAATTTGTTGCATTATCGCTTACTATTGTTTCGCAATAGCCTAAGTAACTGAAAATTTCCTTTAGTACCTGTATTGTATTAAATGAGTTTGGTACATCTACTTTCCTACAATCAATCCATTTGGAGGTTGAATCAACCACAACTAAAAAATTTGTATTTGCTATTGGACCGAAATAATCGATATGTATTCTACTCCAAATCTTACCTGTTTCTCTCCAAGGTGTCAATTCTGCTCTTTGTGGGTTATTTTGTAAAGTTCTGCATGCCATGCATTCACTTATCATACTTTCTATGTCTCTAGACAAACCTGGCCAGTATATATAATTCCTAGCTAAACTTTTTGTCTTTACAATGCCTTGATGTGATCTGTGGAAAAGTTTCAATATCTCACTTCGTAAAGTAGAGGGTATCACAATTTTAAAATCATAACACAGACACTCGTCATAGACAAATAAATCTGTTCGCACTTGATAATATTTTCTTTCTTCATTATTCAATTTATCTTTCCTGGGCCATGATTTTTGCACATATTCAATTATTTTACATAATGTTGAATCTTCTCTTGTCGCCTTGCGAACCTCTTCTATATCGATTGGATTTTGCGAATGATATTCCAATTCTACATTGTTAATTACCTCTATGTAAAATAAACTGTTGAATTCTTGGTCTTCCACCAACTCACCTGACGCTGGCGACCTTGACAAATAGTCTGAGCAGTTATTCTCAGATTTCACATATTCAATATCGTAATCAAAAGCTGACAATATGACTCCGTATCTAATTAACCTATTAGCTGCTAATTGTGGAATATTTTTATTTGGATTTAATATTCTCACCAATGCCTGATTGTCTACACATAATGTGAACTTCCTTCCGTACAAAAAATGAAACCATTTCTTTAATGCGAATATTACTGCCAATGCTTCAATATCCATGATTGAATATTTTTGCTCACAAGTCGTTAATTTCCTTGAAATGTATTCTATTGGTCTTGATGCACCGTTCTGATACACATGCATTAGAGTCGCTCCTATCCCTTTTGTTGAGGCATCAGTAACCACTTTTAATGGGATGTTTTCGTTATAATGTGTTAAGACCATGTCCGAACACAAATAAGATTTAACTGCATTCACTGCGTTTGTACACTCATCTGACCATACCCATTTCTCTTTTTTCTTCAATAACCTATATAAAGGGTTTAATAATTCGCTTATACCTGGTATGAAATTCCTATAATAGTTCACCATCCCTAAAAAACTTCTTAGTTCTGTAACATTTTGAGGGTTTCTCACTTCATGGATTGCTTTCACTTTGTTTCTTACCGGTGATATGCCTCTTTTCGATATAATATAACCCAAATATTCAATTTCTTCCCTAAAGAAATAGCACTTATCAGTATTCACGGTCAACCCGCACTCTTGTAGCCTTTTAAATAATTCACATAAATTTTCATATAGTTCCTGTTTGGTTTCTCCTGCTACTATAATGTCATCGATGTACGCACTTGTTTTTGTTAACCCTTGTACTATGGAGTCTATTACCTGCATAAACAAAGACGGGCTAACTTTTAAACCGAAAATTAGTCTTTTATATCTGAATAACCCTTTGTGCGTTGATATTGTTGTTACTTCACGACATTTTTCTTTAATCACAATTTGGCTATATGCCGACTTAAGGTCTATTTTTGCAAAATATTTTCCTTTTGCGACTTTTTGTATTACACTCTCTATTCGTGGTAAGGGATATTTTTCATCACGCACATATTTATTTATTGAACATTTGTAATCAGCACACAATCTCACTGAACCATCAGATTTAGGTATAATCACTAATGGACTTGCATATTTTGAAACCTCGACACGTTCGATTATCTCATTTTCCAACATTTTATCTAATTCTTGCTCGACTTTCGCTTGTAATGCATACGGCACGGGTCGTGGATTGAAGAATTTTGGTACATGATCCTCCTTTAATGAAAATTCCACTTCATAACCGGTGAACTTTCCTAATTTCTCACTAAAAACGTTTTTATATTCTCTTTTTAGTTTGTCAACTAACTTTGACGTATCGTCCATATTGCCGCTCCGTAAATTTATGTTCTCTGTTTTACCGACCTTGCCGGATACTTCACTTATGTTTACATGCGAATTTTCCAAACCTGTTAATTGTATATCAAATTCCTTCATGAAATTCCTTCCAAAAAGTATTTCTTTTCCGAATTGCACAATAATAAATTGAACACTTCTTTTTAACGAATTAAAGCACACTGGTAATTCCAAAGTACCTAACACATTTAATATTTGATCACTATAGCCACGGACATCACTATTAAATTCACTAAGTTTATGCTTGTTAAAATATTTCACATAACATTGTTCTGGAATAACAGATATAAAAGCTCCCGAATCTATCATTCCTGTGTGAAACTTATCTCCTAATTTCACTGATATCTTGCATGGATTATCTTCGGATATTTCATTAATTTTTCTTCTTGTGATACTGTTCAGTTTCTTCTTGAAATTTGTTTTACAATTTCTCGCCCAATGTCCTGGTTTTGAACATCTAAAACATACTAACTTGTTCCTATCGTTATCCTGTTTAAAATTTCTATCTCGGCTTGAGTTTCTATCTCTGCTTGAGCTTCTACTGTGATTTGAGGAATGTGAATTTCTTCTCGTATTGGTATAATGCGATTTCTTGTAATTTTGTGAAAAATTTTTCCTCTGGAAATCTTGTGCTTCCTTATCACTTGATCTTCTTGAAAACTTGTAACATTTTTCCGTTGAATTTTCCCTATGACACTCAGCAACAATACTACTTCTTGATTTCAAACTATTTTCAAAAATTATTGCAGTTTTTATTGTCGTTTGAAAATCACTTTTTTCACATTCTAGAAACAATTTCTGCCGTATCCTAGAATCTTGTATGCCTACCACAAACATATCTTTTAAATTTTCCAATAAGCGACCTTCAAATTTACAATTACCCGCCAATTTTTGCAATCTCGCTCCGAATTCTTTGAAACTTTCATGAGCTAATTGTCTACTAGTAAAAAAATTATATCTATTTTCTAGAACATTCTCAACATTTGAACAATAATTCGACAATAAATCTATCAAGTTTTCCGTCTTTAAATTCTCTACACTTTCTGGTTTCGCTAGATTTACCAACAAATCAAATGTGTCCTCATGGAGATATGATAAGAACAGGGCTCGCCTCTTTGGTTCATTAAGAACAGTATCATCATTTAGCACCAGACCTTGTCTAAATCTAATTATAAAATTCTCCCAAGAATCTGTTCCGTGATTAAACCTCAACGAAACGTCCCTATAAACCTGACTTCTTACTACAACTTTCTCTGTCATTTTTCCACAAGAAAAAAAAATTTAACTACTAGCAAAAAAAATATAAAAAAAACAACAATACAATATACAATTTATGAACAAACTACTTAACTTCTGTGACTCTCTGCGCCCTCCTTTGTCTGCTCTGCCCTTGGCTGAACTCTCCACCTCTCTTGAGCCGTCCTCCACCTGGGATTGCTCCTGGGATGTTCCTCCACCTGTGATGCTCCTTTCTTGAGCTGTCCTCAACCTGGGACTGCTCCTGGGATGATCCTCCACCTGTGATGCTCCTTTCTTGAGCTGTCCTCAACCTGGGACTGCTCCTCCTGGCCTCTTCTTCACCTCCTTGAAGATGCACCTTTCTCGAGTTGTTCTCTACTAGGAACAACTCTGATCCTATTCCCTCTTCTTCCTGGTTACACCCTGAGCTATGTAATATTCTGCTAGATATTACCCTGCTCCTCTATGTAATATTCTTCTAGATATTACCGTCCTCCTTAGTAGATACTGACTGCGCCATGTAATATGTGTTGTTAGATGGTGTGTGGATTTGGGGGCCACACACTACTCCAATCTTCAGATCCCTTGAAAGTTTTGGTTCTGCTACCAAGGGGATGTGGGTTTAGTAGTAAAACTCGGACTTCGTTTAAACACTGTATTCACGAAGGTAAAAAAACTATTTACAGATAAGTTTAGCACACTTTAAAATATACACTTTACAATAGGTAATAACGAGCCGAGAGAGGGAACTTGAATTCCTCCTCAAAGCAACACCTCGTCTATATATAAACTTTTAACCTCCTCTCTCTTATCACAAAAACCAAAATATACAACAACACCACTTCTAGAAAAATCCTACAACCTACATATATATATATAAGAGACATCTGTCCTATATAGCATAAAGTAGTGAGTAATTAATACCACCAATGTGACTACCATTAAATCATAATTTAGTTTAATATAATTTCCCACAGATGTCTATATCTTACAAAAATCAAATATTGTACTAAAGACGTGGTACTAAGGGGACTCTTTACATCCTTCTAGTACTGAAAAATGCATTATTATTATTATTTTTATTCACATTATATAATTATTATTTATGTTCAAATTTATATGTTCGGCAACTTTTTTACTCAATTTTCATTGTTTTGTCTCGATTTTGATGCCTTACTACTTTGTATTCTTTCATGTATTCTTTTTATCCTGTGTAATTATGATGAACCCAAGTGTCCTGTAAGGGGCCTATGGGGAATGATTTACAATAAACAATAAAAATAAACAATACGGAGTTCTAATGCTTGCTCTGTATACGTTACATAATAGTGTATTGTAATACATAAAATTTTACAATACATTAGTATGTAAATGTAACATGGGTGACTTAGGAAGAAATATTGAAACTTCATATTTTTGTTTTCATCACATTTAATCAATCTGTTATTAAGAAGAAAAAGTACAAGATTTTTGTTCTAATTGATGGATGTCTATTTCCTTAGAATTGGTAATTCCTTAATATTTTATTTAAAGATCAATTTCAATCACAGATTCTGTCACAGTTATTTTCATAATTTCATTGGAAACATTACTTTAAATCAAGATGCATAGAAATGAAATAATAAATTTTGATAAATCATCATCTAATCTCGCTCCTTAATGCTCCTCTCGGGAACACGGGGCAGAAACCAGCATCCTTCATTCAGAGTGTCTTCACGCCAATTGAATGACTTCTTCCCACGAAACTCTTAGCGCTCTGATGTTGGTGTCTTAGGAACGATGTATTATGTAAGAGGAAAGTCCGAGTTGACGCAAAAATTGTTAAAAAAATACAGTGCTCTTTATGGCTAATACTGTCAAAAAACCATCTTCTCCAGAAAGCACAGACTTTCGCTTAGAGGGCTGCCACATAGTGTCACTTGTGCCGAGCTCATTTCTGATAAGTACATACATACATACATACCACTACGCCGCTTCCCTCGCGGAGTAGGCAGAAAGGATCGAGCGCCACTTCCTTCTATCCTTGCATACATCTTTCACTTCCGTCACATTCATACAATTCCTCATGCATGTTCTCCTGTGCATTGTACTCAACACGTGGCCGTCCTGTTGGATTTGCTTTAGATGATCTTGTCATTTGATACTCGACCGTCCACATTTACGGGCAGCATTCCTCTTAGCCAGATATAATATATCTTCTTGGTCATTCTATCCTCATTAATTCTATCCACGTGCCCAAACCATCTTAACTTATTTACATTCATCCTTGTAATTACACCAACTTTCATTTCACATTCCTTCCGTATATTACTGTAACGCACACGATCTCTCAGACTTTTACCACACATCTTTGTAAATGATCTCATTTTCATCCTTTCATTCTTCTTTAACCATGTCTACGTCTCACTTGCATGCATCAGTGTTGGCAATAAGATTTCTGATAAGTACCTACAGATAAATAACTTGAAAAAAGTTAAGTAAGATTGCATACCTATGTACTTTCACTAATCAATTTGACTTATTTGTTAGTACCTACCTACTTATTTAGTTTTCTTAGAGAATAACAGCAACTGTCCTCTAATAATAATACAATTAATATCAACATTACAAAACTTGGATGTTTTCTTACAATAATAATAATAATAAACTTTTGTCAAGATAAATAGTTTTATTTAAGTTTATATTTGATTAGTTTATTTATCTATGAGATTTTTCTATTTATTTTGCTTACTTTACGAAGTTTATCTTTTTAATTTATTGAATGATTGAATGATACACATAAACTTAAAGTCATAGAAAAATGTCTTTCTTAGTTCAATTCACAAAAAAAACAAGTTTTAAATCTTTTGCAAAGATTTTCTCGTCTTTTTTCCAACTTTTATATATATTATAATATATTCGTCATATTATACATCCAATCACGCCATCTTGCAAGTGGGGTATAGCCAGCGGACTAACACTTTGTGATAAGCCTGCAGTCGTCCTCTCCGTGCCAATAAAAGTAAAGACATTCGGTATGAGTGGAATATCACATCTTTAATGTCTTGAAAAGTGATGTCTTACGAAAGATCAAGCCCTTTCACAGGGCTTGAAAACTTAAGGATAGGAGAAGAGAATTTATACTTTACCACATTAAACGTAATCAATTTCTTCTGACAATTCTACTCGAAGAGAATTAATGAAAACATCAACTTTTTTTTATTACGAAGTACTTACATACATTTATCTTCCTCTCTTTGTCTTACGTACGTTGGGAACTTATGGACCAAAAAATATTGGCTTATTTCGAATATCCCTATCCATTACTGCTTCCAAGATCTCTGACCAGTTAAATGTTTTAACACTTCAAATTGACACCTGTCCTTGTCAGCTTCTTCTGTTGCGATCCACCAGCTGTTTGTTCTTAACACAAATTACAAAGGTAAATTTTTTTTTTTTATTAGATAAATATCACAAAAATACATATACATATATTACACATTTACTTAAATACACTTAAAATCTATTGTTTACTATCCCACTGAAAGAGTTATACTTGTGTATGGGGTAATAAAATCGAAGTTTTCATGATTTAACGAAAAGCTTTTCAAACTGCTCGTTAATCGCACTAACGAATCGAAACCGGTCGCGGAATCAAAAATTAATAATTATTATAATTATGAAACGAAGTAAGAAAACTCGTTTTGCTAAATCATTTAATTGTAAATGTCACTGATATTAATAATGAAGTTTTCGTTTGTGTCACGGAACCGTTTGATGATTTCAACAATAGACTCATTTTCATCCTTCTATTCTAAAGTTGTATTGTATGTACATATGTATATAGGTGTCTTGTTTATAATAATAATAATATATCTATACACTTATTGCCTGTGTCTATCTCGGAAACAATAAAATTATTATCATAGGAAATTTGTACAGGACCTGGCACCTGTATTTAATGAATACCTACCTGAAATAATATTTTGTGTAGGCATTAAGGTGTTTCTCATTTAGCATTGAATCGGAGATTTGTATGAGATATCGAAATGTATTGTATTCGTGATAAAAAATATACAGTTGGCAGTGATGTCATAATTTACCAACTTGCTTATAATATGTTGATAATATCATACTTGTTATTTTTTTAGTTTATTTTTTTAAAAGATATATCTGGGTTTTGTTATAAACCCAAATGCAACCTTATTCTCCTTTCACAGTAAGTTAAAAGCTTGTGTCGTGAAAGGGGAGTTTGCCAGCACCTGGGATCGAACCACGGACTCCTTGTTCACGAGGCCGAGACTCTACCTCCAGGCTACCGACGAACTGAGTATTGTGATGGTAACTTTCTAATTGGTCAAAGGCTTTGTGAGATTTAGTTTTTTTTTCAGAAACTATTCTTCCATATCTCTTTTTTACCTAGTATTTCAGATTACCCTGTTTTTCTAGGTATTTTTTTTATTTTATAATATCATTTTACAATATACCACACAATTATACACAAGATACATGATAAATCAATCATTTTATGCAATACAGATCAAAAAGACATGTCAAAAATCTTAATAACGACTTTGAGTGTCGATAGTAAAATAGTGTGTCGTAATTAATTTACTGGAATATAAATAGAGACATCAACACGTTATGTCACCAAATTTATTAAGTCCTTGTATTTTGCACTTCAATATCTATAAGCTGTAGAGATTCTTATAATTGATAGCAATGACTGGGTCAAATTTCAACATTGCCCAATGATAATAAATTATTATTAAAAGCACTTTTTTTCCGTTCACCAGGTTGTCTATAGCTTCAAAAATCTATCTTTCACTTAACTATTAGAAAAAGCACTGAGGAGCGATCAATAACTTATTTCTGACGATTGAAGATAAACTAGATGTATCAGAGACATCTATCGACCAGAATGTTCTAAAGTTCAAAATATCTATGTACTGATATAATTGATATAATGAAGATGTCTACTATGTTTTTTCATTATAATTGTGTTTCATTTTGAAGAAAATCAACACCTACGCTCATTTATCACATCTAGTCAAGTTTGAGAAGATACAGATACAATTGTTTCAATTTATCAAAGCAATTATTATTATTTTAGGTATTCTCTGTCTTCGTAACAACTAGAATAATGACATTCATTTGAGGTGAACCAACTATTGGGTGCTAATAATATTATCAACGAAATACTATGCCTATTATTTTCACGTTTTTGTATAATAAATTAAAGTGAGTATTTATTAAGGACGTATTTGAAATTCTAATATAATGAGATATAAATTATGTTGTGATGAAACATGAAGATGTTGTTTGATTTTCGTACAATTTTTTTGAATTCATTATTATTCATATTAATGTGAATATAGGTATTTAAATCTCCTTATTTTGTCTAAAGAGAATAAATAAATTCTGTACCTGAGAGCCATATAGTCTTAAGTACTAAAATGCCATTTTCAAATTCAATTTTTTAATAGAAAAAATCTCTACATTTTACTAGTAATAAGCTTTATATAGTATATATAGCTTATTAAATAGACCCTATAGTATAGACCCTAAGCATTTCTGTACTTAAGACTCACAACTGTTGTGTTATTTTCGCTTTTTTCGTAACTGTGGCATTTTTGTCAAAAATGCACTTTAGTCCTAATGGCTCTCAGGTACAGAATTGTGTTTTATTTAAATAATTTTTTGTGTAAATTTGCTTTTTATCAATGTACAATAACTGATAAATGACAAATAAAAATAAAATAATAAATTGGATTACATTATATAAAATCAAATCTTATGTTTTCTTAATAAGCCGTATATAGCCATTAAGACGTGGGCAGCTGCACTCTTCATGAAATTATTCGACGTGCAATGGCATTGCCAATTTTTTGTAGCGGAAAGATTAAGATCATAAATGGAAAGCAAATTGGTATTCTTCTACACCTCGTGCTTTGTCAGGTTTCACCAAAGTTGACAATCACTTTAACAAATGTCTTCTTATCTTACACCAGTGGAAAGAGTTTCTCCATACGCTCCGCTCCAGACTAATGTCTTATATCAAACAATAGTTGCTTAGAACCTGAAAAAAGTCAATACGTTGTTGTACTGAATTGTCAATTGAGTAATATTTCCAGACAGAATTCGGGTAAAAAACCGTGTAATAATAGATATTATTTTATCATAAAGCATAACACAATGCAATAGAAATATATATGTTGTGTAACGAAATTCAAAATTCAAAATCATATTTTCTTTTGGCATTATAAAATCGTTAGACACATTGTCACATCATTCCTATGTAAATAGTACAAGTTTAATTCAATATTGATTCAATTTAATTTAAACTGAATAGTAATTTATTCAAATACATATCTGCAAGTCGGAAAGAAAATATGCTATGTCGAATTTTGGTCAAAGTGGTTTAGAAACATATCGACAAAATATTGTGGAATTTGTTTTTATAACTTATATACATGTGCTTAAAAGGCGTTAAAATGTGTGATATTCAAATTCAAATTCAAATATATTTATTCAGTAAAAAATATACACTTAAAACAATAATCAATCAATACAAAATAATAATAAAAACATATATTTTTCTTTTATTTGTTCCTTCAAAATTGAGCAGAGCTCGTGCTTTGAAGGATAAGCTCGTGCTTTGAAGGATAAAAGGATCTTTTGATAAAAAAGTTAAGATTTATCTTGTTTAAGATCTTTCTCTGGTATTAATTTTAATAAGGTAAACTAATAGATTTAAACTGCGCGGCTTAATTATTTAACATACAAACGAAGAAAATAAATAACAGGACTAATATGAACGGTAAAAACTGATATTTTTTCATGAGTGATAGTAAAGCGTGGCGGCAGCTATAGAGAGCGCCTGCACACTCTATATGCTATGCACTGTATTGAAAGACGATATCTGATGACATATTGTTGTTTCGTTCGAATATACAGACATTGTTATTTCGCATAGAATAATACCGCAAGCGATCAAACACACGGTAGGCATTGTACACATTGTAGGCATTGTACACAACCGACGTGTTTACCATACAAAAATAATTATGTTATGTACATACTGATGATGGTTGCTATTTACGTATTTACTACGGTAGGTAATTGTTGTCTGTCAATTTGTTTGCAGCGAGAATGATACTGCTTTTTGAAAATCAATCAGTTTTTATTATATTCAAAATCATTTAAAACTCCTCTTACGAATCTGTATAAATTTATCTATAAGTAGGTACCATCGCGGCTTACCCCATAAGTGAGATGGCAAATATGTAGAATAAATGCATATTATAGACATACGAGGCGAAGTAGATAAAACTACGAACTCAATACATTGAATCAAGATGTGCTCATCACCAAGTACCTACCTACATAAACGATCAAAAGAATATTATATTCCATAAAGCCCAGTGGGAGAAAAAGCATTGGAAGACCAAAGTTGAGATATATGGACGGGGTGGAAAAGGACCTGCGAACTTTTGTCGTGACCAATTGGCGACGAAAGGTGATGGATAGGAGGGAGTGGAGGTGACTTCTTGAGGAGGCCAAGACCCACACCGGGTTGCAGCGCGACCGATGATGATGATGATGATAAAAGACATACAAGAGTAATAAAATAAAATGTTAAAACTTTCACGGTAGGTGTCAACTTCAATTTTGAATTGAAGATTTTAATAGGACAGTGTTTTTTGTGATATTTAATAAAAAAATAAAAAATATTATATGGCACTTGAAAAATAAGAAAAAAATAGGAGATCTATTATTTGCCGGAAACTATTATCTCAGGAATAAAGTAAAAAAAAAAAAAATTAATCGAGTTCTTTGGTACAAAATCAACGATATTAACGCTTCTTATAATTGAAATAATAAATGATCATTATTGAATTTTATATGATCATTATTGTAGTGACGTTATCTCTTATATTTAAGTCTTACAAAAGTTCACATTTTGTTACCAGCAGGTTAATTACATGTAATGAACATACAAGTCGTCCTCTCCGTGGCCAAATTAAGGTATTTAGGTAAGATGGCATTGATAAAGTTGATTTTTTTTCAACGGACGGTTCTTGGTGGAAATTCATGTTGAATTAATACAAATAAAACAATTATAATAAATATCCACTGTGACTTTTAATTGGACGCGAGCCGGCTTTCAAGAGCTTCCTCTCTCATCATCATGCTAGCGAAAAGATGATGAGAGCGGAAACTCTTGAAAGCCGGCTCACGTCTAACAAAAGTCACAGTGGATATACTGTAAATAAATGTTTTATTATTATACTAATTTAAGATGGCATTCTTCATCGCTGAATTGAAAATGTTAGTTTTCTTATACGTATGGTTTACCTAACTTCTGCTTTTTTCAGGACCCTCAAATCTCAGATTCCGTGATGTGATAGATGGATGGAAAAATTTAAGCTTATCAGGATCCAGTATAGAAAAGGCTTTGCATATCTTTTCTGTTAGTTTTGGAATGTCCTGTAATAAAGTAGGTAATCGTAAAGCATCATGAATTGAGATATTAATTAGCAATCTTCAGTTCACCGATTTTACTTTATTTACTAAAGAAAACGACTTGCATATTAATTACAAGAAGTTGGAGCGCTGACTACCCCACGATTGTAGAGACGTCGTGATGGGGATGAATTGTTTTACAGGTTTTGGAAGCTCTGAAACGATCACAAAAACGCGGATTATGATAATTACATACCATAAATTTAATACGGCATCGCAGTTTGTTTCTCCTATTTAATAGAACGTGTGCAATATTACTATTATGTGGTTCGTAATTTAACCCTGGAGCGCATTAAAATAATATTTTATCGCGGATTGTCCTCATTCAATGTGATTTTTATGGAATCGACCTTAAAAGGGTTGACGTGCCAGGAATAATCACCTACTGCCTTCTCGTAGTGATGGGAAATCAGGTTGATTGAATTTTTTTTACCTTTTTACATCAAGTGTAATAAGTAAAATAAATATGTACATCAAATGTACGAGTATAAGGTGTAAAAATTAAATTATTTATTATTATATACATTCATTACCAGAACAAAATATAATTGTCTTCTCAGATTCACTTTCCCTGGTGAAATGCTTAGCATCCAACATTCTCTGTTTTCTCGCAACCAACTCATAATTGACATTAGATTACTCATCCTAGAATTGCAGAACATGAATAGAGATGTGGTGATTGCCTGGATCCCAGCACACTGCGGTATTTCTGGTAATGAAAGAGTGGATTTGTTAACCAAGGAGGCCGCTAATCGCGGCAGAACTCCTGATGACTTCATTTTACCCGAGTGTGATGTTCTAAATGAATTAGAATGCATTAGCTTCAAAAATTGGTATTCATCCTGGCAAAATAGCCCAAAAGGATCTCATTATAAGAAAATTCAGCTATCTATCCCATCTCAACCTTGGTTTCACAAGAAAAAATTATCCAGACACCACATTGTCTGTATTTCTAGACTGCGTTTTGGCCACACACGCCTGGATTCACACTTGTTCCGAATCGGTTTGGTTGAATCTCCCGATTGCGAGTGTGGTTGGGACGAGGAAACGCCGGATCATAGCATCCTGGGATGTCCAATTAGAGACGCCATGGACAATATGGACATATATTTTAAATTCGTGAACGTTGAGTACCCCATTCATATTGTCTACCTTCTTGGGCTGAACTCTCAACAAGTTACTGAGCTTATTTTTGAGTGTATTCAAAAGAATATGATTCTTATATGAATATTTTTCGTTCTCTCTTGTCCTTTCTTTTCTCTCGCTTAAAATATAATGGATATGATGAATTGTATGGCCATAACATCCAACGGGATGAGCCGCCATATAATAAAAAAAAATATACATTTATACAATTTTAATACATTTACATTTTTTTGCATGCGAATAATTTTGAATAGTGCTTTTGCTTTGAGTGTATATCAAATTTATTTTTCATTATTTATATAAATAAATAAAATAAAAATAAGTAAAACAAAACAGCAAATAAATTCAATTCGTCAAATTTGGAATGTGGGTATAAAAAAGATAATATTCTTGATACGGATGCCTTCTCATGAAATTTATCCAAAAAAAGGAACAAAAAGAAACATTTTTTTTTGTTTAAGTGGAAGGTTGCCTTTACAAGACAATAATGGGCTTCTCTTTGACCAAAAAATATATAATAATTATGCAATTCATTTGTTTTTTTATCTAGTAATAGTACTTCACTGTTATTAATTTATTCATTTTATAATTCTTGTTCGTTTCATTTATTCATTTTATAATACAGTTCGTGTACTTGGGCAGCAGAATAAACCAGGACGGACGCTCCAAATCAGAAATTGTGAGCAGAATAAACCAGGCAAGAATTGCCTTTAGCAAAAAATCAAAAATTTTGGAATCCCCCAATATTGATTTAAGCGTGAGGAAGAATCTCACTAAAGCTCTTGTGTGGAGCATTTTGCTATATCGGTGCGAGACGTGGACCATCAGCAAGAGTGAAAGTGGACGGTTAGCGGCATTTGAAATGTGGTGCTATCGACGCATGCTGAAGATTCATTGGTCGGAATACGTTGAAAACGAAGAAGTGTTTACCAGGGTTGGCGAAAAAAGGCAACTCTTCAAAAGAATCTGCTAACAACGAGCTAACTGGATTGGCCACAACATCAGGCACCCAGGACTGCTCATCGCAATCGCAGAGGGCAGGAAGGACCGAACGCACAAATGGCAGAGGCCGCCCGAGAGACACCTATATGGACCAACTGAAGAGGGACATGAGATGTGGTTCATACATGGAGTTGAAAAGACTGGCTAAGAATAGGGAGGAGTGGAGAAGAATGTCCAAACTCGTTGCAGATCAATCCAATGGATTGTAACTCATTATATTATATATAATTCTTGCTCAACATCATCCACAAAACAAAATCAACAAATAAGTTTACATAAGGAAAAATGTGATGATATGCAGTGGGTGGCGAGATTATTATATTATAGTGATTTCTTCCATCTAACCACGTCATTTGTTATCTTCAGAATTTAAAATGTTTGATCACTGGAAATAAGTTGCTCATAAGATAAACCTTAACGCACAGTCCGTCAGAACAATGCTTTAAACAGAGCCATGGCAAGAAAAACCAAGAATGAAGACTTCACATTTACGTGGAAGACAGACAAAAATGTTGTGAAAGTTTATTAATAAAAATATAAAGTAACTAATATCGACGTCACTTACAAAGCATCCCTTTAACTCCACCCCCAAATCACTTAACTTTGCAAAAGCTGGGGGGTTGCTTTACCTTTATATATTATATACAATGTTATGGGTCGATGACGACTATTTTAAACCTCTTATCTACTGAGGAACAAGCCATAAATGGCAAATGAGTACAGCGTACAGCCTATCTTGAGATTATATCTATCACGTAAAAAAATGCGATACACGCGAAAAACAATTTGTTTATGAAAAACGAATGAAATAAATAACTTATCTATTCTGATTTTTAATATAAAAGAACGGGTAACATGAACGCAGAAGAATTTTTACTATTACTGTAAACAACACCTTATCCGATGTACTGCAAAATGAGTTTGAGGAAACAAACTAATGGACCACATCAGAAGAAACAGGTGGTGCAAGCGTCAATTATGTCTTGCAAAAAATTGGTTAGGGTGGCTATAGGTCCTTTAAGCAGCTTTGAAGCAAAGAATAGAGGTATATAGAGGTACTATCTTAGAACAATAAATTACTAAAAAATCTAGAAAAAATAAATGAGTTTTTGTTTTAAAAGGTATATCTGGGTTTTGTTTGTTATAAACCCAAATACAACCTTATACACCTTTCACAGTAAGCTACTAAAAGCTTGTGTCGTGAAAGGGGAGTTTGCCGACACCTGGTATCGAACCACGGACCCCTTGTTTACGAGGCCGAGACTCTACCTCCAGGCTATTGACGAACTCATGTTTGTTCAATTTGTGTAGGTATTTAGATGAAAGTTTTCATCTGTTTTCCTAAGTATTGATGCTATAGTAAATTGTATGAAATATGTTTAAACCCTCAAAGCACGAGCACTGCTCAATTTTGAGGGTCAAATATTTAATATATGTCTTTTTTTTAGTAATGAGGTGTGTATATAATATTATTCATTTTTAAATTTTCTTAAATAAAAAAATATTTCAATTTGATAAGCTAATGGAGAGGTAGAAAATGTAATGAAATTTTGCAAATATTTTGAAGTAATCACTACGCAGATAATATTTCAAAGTATAATAATAAAAACTCATTGTTTTTGTAGATGTGTACGTAGTGGTACATTTAAGTAACAGCAATTAAAAGTATCTGCAATATTCAACTTTCGTAACAAATAACCATCATTTAGAAGTAGAACGTAAAAAACTTCTAACTATTTTATTCTTCCTTTTAACTGTACGAGATTATTAAAGTATACGCTATCTTCCTACGACTTAATGCACTAAGTTTAACACTTCCAAGCAATACTACTACAGTTGGAGAGAAGCGGCTATTTGATAAAATACCTGGAATCAGTGGGAAATATAATTTAAATAAGATAAATATTTCAACAAAATGTTCTCCCTGTTTTACAATGTTTTTATTCAACCATGCTCCTATTTTTAATACATAGTGACGGTTCAGATCCACAACTCAACAAGTCGAAATGTCTTGTTTTAAAGAAATCGCCATTTTTGTAATTTTGGTATATTTATAATATTACGCTTTAAAAACACAACAAAAAGTGAAATATATCATAAAAATAAAAAAAAATATATAATAAACAAACGCACTGTTAGAGGCATTATGTCGTCTTTGTTCCGTTTAATACTAAAAACATTCTTAATATTTATTTGCGGAATTGAAATTAGGTACTGTAGCATACACATGCCATACATAACCTCTTTTCAATGACAGTTATCATCTAGGTCGGTAAAACAGTTAACTACTGCGCGACCTTGTTAAAATCATCGCTAGATGTCTCATCCCAAAGGATACACAAGGATATTTTTCAGAAGAGTGGGGGTACCGCCCCATACAGCCGAATCTATATATAAGGCCGCCACCACTCATAGAACAGCAGTGTTCATTTGGCTTTAACAGTCCGAGCATCATAAAGTAATAACCAGAGAGTTTTGGTCGGAATCCCGCCTAGCTTTTCTGCCTATTGCTTCCTACATACTTGCGAAAACCGCCGCCAAGAGCGTTGACCGCCTAGTAGCTCAAACTGAAAAGTTTATGAACAATCTTCGCGCTACATAATAATTAAACCACTGTCATTGTACAAACCATCTACACTTGTGAATTGTAATTTCTCAATATAACTATAAACCAAACAATATTTTATTTGTTATCCCTTGACCCATTGCAAAAAGTGTTATAGTACACCTTTTTTTCATTCACTTAATTATTAATATAATAATGGAACCGTGTATTTTTTTTAAGTTATTTGTTTGTGAAACTGATAAAGTAGAGATGATTTTCTGAATTACCAATTAAATCAACATTTTTGAAAAATTGGAGTTGTTGAACTAGAGTTGTGGAACTAGACCATGGATGGGACAAAGAAGCTCTCAATTCCTTTTGTCTACACCCCAAGAAAAGTGGCATGAAGGCTGGGAATTTAACTTTAATAAAATCTGTAATCAACCAGCCGCCTGAATAAATTATTACTTACGAGTTTTATGTAGTAAAATAAATGCAACTGCAATTGTATTTTTACTGTAATTTTCGAAACAAGCAGATAACTGAACTTTCCCTTTTTTTTAATTTTTATTTCTAATGCACTTAAATGCTGTTATAAAGTACATTTTCTTTGTGGAACTCATAAAGTGTAACTTGAAAGCTCGTTCCAACCTGATCATCTTGGCTTTTAACTTATCAATGTCGGGGGGTGTGATTGATAGTAATTATTCACAAAACTAAGATTGAATAATGAATTATGGATTTTAATTAATTTTTTCTCTATTTAATGGAGAATATTAACACAGTCATTTTAATTGATTTTCTTAACAAATTTTACCAACATGGGTTTTAAAAACTATTTTTATTGTTTGGAAAATTATAAGTATCGTTATTTGAAGTTCGGTTAAATAGGTGTTGCTTGAAGTTTTTGTCAAATAATTGGTCTCTTTTTCCGTGAGTTTATGAGTGTCCTACAAACGGTAGTTATTCGTAAAATTTTACATATAGGACAACATTACTATATCAAATTCAACTCATTGATGAGATATGCCATCCCTCCTAAATTTTGTGTTTTTATAGGCATCTTTGAATTAATTTATCTATTTTATTTCTTTTACCAAGTACCTACCTAGTCAATATGACATATTTTTTCAGAATAAGTCTACATACATATATAAATTAAAATGAATTGACCATGACGTATGTTCCCTCATAACTTGAGAACGGCTAAACCGAATTAGTTGATTCTTTTTTTGTAGTGTTCCTAATTATCAGGAAACTTATGTAGTAAAAAAAATTTTTTTGAAATGTCTAACGGAAAAGTCGGAAATTCGGATTGTATTTTTGTATGAAAGTGAAAGTTTCGCTGTCACGTGTAGCCACAACGAAATTTTTTATGAAATTCACTCTTGTGACGCCGGGTAGGAACATCTGCTAGTATCATATAATTATTTTGGAAATAGGAGAAATCTTTTCAAATATTTGGTTTAAGTTTTTTTTTTCACTTTTTTTTATTCCCCCAATGTAATAATTCAATTACTTTCATTATTCTGTATTCAAATTTTCAAAAAATATTTCCAAGTATTCGAAATGTTTGAAATCAGTTGGTATTAATAATTTTGACAAAAAAATATTGTCCCCGTCGTTAATTTATTTTTCAGCAAACGTGTCCAAAATAAATTAAAAAGTTGAGCCATTTGTTATTAGAATTCGCATAATGATAAAATCATATTTATTATATTTGAATATAAAAGATTATCTACTAAAATAATATTAACCATAAAAAAAATCTACATAAACTGAAAAATGTCAACTTTCTGTGGGCCTCTGTAATTTTTTCGATAACTTTTTGGCTAGTTGGCAATGAATTTGCCTTCTCAAAAACCGATAAATGTAATTCACTGAACGACATCATAAAAAGGTATATTTAAAACTTTTGCATGAATAATTTATGGTACAAATCTCAACCCTCTTTTTATATTATTATGTACCCACTTACTGTATTTTTTAAAGTATATAGCATCTGAATATTTAATTGAATAGTTTGCATGCACAAGATATGTTTGTATGTTTACAACATACAAATTGGTCTATATATTTTTATTATTTTTGCACACCCTTATTTACATAACAAAATCAACAAAGCAATTTATATAAAAATTGGTGATATTATGCAGTGCCTAGATCACCACTTCATATATAGAGCACATAAGGGTAATATAGGGATCTTCACTGGTTTGCTTATTGCTAAATATGTTATAGACCATTGTATTTTTTGTATCGACTGTATGTATCCTGTAAGATTGAAATAAATAAATAAAAATAAATAAGAGATTTATTCCATCTATTGACCATTCTACATATGGAATGCCGTGAAGGTTTTCATGATCATCTCAGAGGTTCCCATTACGGGTGGTATCACCCCCCGGTAAGCGCTGGAGGCTGTCAAGGTGGCGGTAGAAAGCCCAGAGGAAATTGAGGGGCTCTTAAATTGAAAGGGCGAAGGTCTAAAGAAGGTGGCAAATCTATGATACACATATCTATAATCCGTAGCATTTTGTGTATTATTCATCTTGAATGAAATTTAAACACTAAACTTTTTTGTAATTTGTAACACTTTTTTATTAATTAACGAGTATTCAATTGTTTCGTCTTTAACTATAAGACATAATCAACATCAAAGTATTAATAATGTCTTTATTATCATCAACATTGACCTCAACGCTCCTCTCGGGAGCACAGAGCAGAAACTAACCTTCTCCATTCAAAGCGTATCTGTGCCAATCACCTCACCTCTTCCCACGACATTCCCTGCGCTCTGATGTCGTTGTCATAGAAACGGTGTATTGTGAGAAATGGACGCGCGGGACGACAGAACCCTTGCGGACGGAAGAACAGTTCACTTTTTGGACAACCCAATCATTGGGCATTCTCAAAACATGACCCAGTCAGGACCATCGTCTCTCCTGTATCACAGACAGTACAGATCACTGTCAGGTGCGTTAGCTCACAGTATCAGCATGATATTGTCTTAGTACTTGTTAATTAATAAAAATGTGTGTATTAATAACAAAGTTTTGTGTTTAATTCCAACCAAAAAGACAGAGTTCTAGTAAAAACGTGTAGAAATAACACTTTGTTCTTTATTATGAGTAGTAGGTTGTTAGCGTATAGTAAAAAGAAAGAAGCTATTGATGGCCTTGCGTGAGGTTACCTCTGTGTATACCTACATTACATATTATTATTTTCATTGGAAAACGATAAATTTACTTTTGTTGCGTCAGAGTAAATTTCAGACAGCGGTGTTAATAAAACGTCGAAAAAATGTTTACTTTCGTAATTTCGTACATAATATGCTTAAAAATCGAAAAGAATTTATAATATAACCGATTGTAAATATTGATGTTGTTTTAATATTATGTAGTTTAACACTTCAAGATCTAAGGAAAGTGAACCTACCAAAAATATCATATCAATATTCCAGGATTTGTATTATAAATATTTCATATTTATTGCCATAATCTGAGAACCTGAAAATCAATTTATCATATTTTTCGTAGTATCTTGTAATATTTGTAATGCATATTGTAAATATCTTCATCTTCTTCTACGTATGGGTTGTACCCATAATACTCGTATCTCAAGGTTCCGTTGTCATTAAATTGCGATGTTTCACTCTAAATTTATTTACATATTTATTGTAATCGACCAAATATTGCATATACGCTTTTCTTGCTGAAATGTATGATTATACATGGAGTTGATTATAAAAGCATATTTTTTTTTAATACCTTACTATTAATATTTTTTTTTTTTTTGAAAAAGATATATCTGGGTTTGTTATAAACCCAAATACAACCTTATACACCTTTCACACTAAGCTAAAAGCATTATAAAAACATAAATTATCTTAGAAACATCTATGAGTACCTAAGCAATAAACTGTTCTAACGGCACATCTTATTAGATCTTGGTTAAAAATATCTCAATTTACATAAAATTATTCAATGAAAGGCAGATTTCTTGAGCAGATTTCTTGAGTGTGTTATCAAGAGCAACATCAAGGATGAAAAAGGGGATAAAAGTAAATCGCATAAGTAGGTACATAACTTCGTAGTAAGTATTTACTCCAATCATCCAAATCACAATATACATATCAAAAGAGTTCAATATTTAAGGAAAATCCTTTCTAATTATTCACAAACATTGCTGAACTTTACATATTTTCTCAAGAAACAGAAAATAAATAGAAAAGAAACATTCTTCCAGACTCTTTCTTGTTTGCCTATTAAAATATTATTTCTTAAACGTCTCATTGAAAAAAAAGTAGATAAAACAAAGTGAGTTAAAAAAAATGTAAACTTTAAAAGTCTCAAAGAAAAGTTATCCTAGCATTTCATATTAATGTATCACTAGTACTTAGAAGTAAGGAATAACTTCTGTGCCAGCTGTTTTACCTTTAAAAGTAACACGTCGTCTCAAACAAATAAGAGAGCGATGTGTTTGGAATTTCATATCACAACGATACTCTGAATGCACTTGTACGAGTATTGCACTGCATTATAAAATATATTGAGAAACTGGTAGGTTTCCTTATACGTAATCAAGAGAATATTCTATTCTCATACTTAAGTAATCTAGTTTTAAATCAGAATTTTTTCGTAAAAGGAAAAAAAATGGTTAAATCAGAGATGACAATATTTTTATACTAGACATAACGAGTCAGCAAAGTCCAAATACATACGTGTTTTTTTAGTTCAGCGTAAAGTCTTGAAAAGTTACCCAAGTATAAATTATAATATGTTAAACTATACAGAATCGTACATATTTCACAGCCGCAAGACATTTCTTCGAAGACAGATATCATGCTGTGTCAGAGCATTCATCATTCGTATTTTTTACTTCTTTCTACGTATTTTTTACTTTCTGAGATAAAATTAAACATTCTTCAAGATGAAATGAGAATATTTTTTGTACCTATTATCTCATACGACGCTGACACGTAAATAATTTAAGATTATTTTACCCAAATAAACTTTCGCATTTGATTGAGGTGTTTTAATTATAAAGTTCATAAACTCTTTGATTATGTATTTGCATTCATTAAAGATTGATGAAAGCTATTGACCAAAGTCTATATGTTAGTTAATTATTAACATGGCTACTAGGTACATTATAGGATATTTGTCATCTTAAATTAATCGATGAGGTATGCCCTACTCCCCCTCTGAAAGGTTTGTTATTTACATATAGGTATTATTGACAAATATTATTGGCAAAAATAATATCGGTAAAGAGTGCATGAAATTACATGTGGTTAATCCGCTGGCTGCCTCACTTGTGTCATGATGGAAAAGTAGTAGAATTTGAATATCTTTTATGCGATCATAGTTCCTTTAATATAAATTTGATTAGTCACCTACCCTACAATATAATTGGGGCCCTTGTCGCTATCATACTTAAAAATCTTTTTTCATTTAATTAATTTAAATTTTTCAATAATTTTTCGTTGTCGATATAAAATAAGATGTTTTTTAATCCCATAAATAAATTGGTAAATAGTATCTTCTCCGAATTAATGAAAAATTAAGACATTCAGGATGGATGGCAAACCTCATCGCTGAATTTAAGATGAAACATGTCTTTATATTTTCGAACATCTATCTTTTGCAGGACAATCGAAAGCTTGAATGAAAGGTGTAGATAATGATATCAAAATCTTTGCATATCAAAAAATATAACACTAAAAGCAAGTTTGTAACTAAATGTTGTGTCTTGAACTTTCAAGGGAAAGATCCATGAATCATAATTATAATATTGACTCTCTTCGCCTCTGCAACAAAACCATATTTTTTAAATAAGAGAAATAATTTTTTGTATTTTCATTATCCATATCAAATAAAATTTCTTGATTATCATAATGCATGTTTAAATAAATAGGTTCTGAGTTCGTATTATTTGTATATAAGTAATTTTGCATAAAAAAATATTCGGAAATCTTAATCTCATGTGTGTTTTTGTAAATGAATACATGAAAAAAAAACCATTTCATTCGAGAGCGTGATAAATAAATAATATTTGTGATTGCTTCTGTTACTCAGAATAAATGTATTTTTAGTGTCTCGATTAGTATTTTTTTTGATGAGTATCTACGCCTTTCCGTAGCTTTGAAATACCGTGAATGGAAGGAAAAATATGTCGCTTAATATTTAATCCAAGTTTCATTTGAAGAAAGGTTCACAAAGTGGAAATATTCTTGCGAAGATCGCGCACTCTGCGTAAAAAATTCAACACACTGAATCGATGACGAGAGAAAATGGAGTTAAAAATATTGAAACGTATTATTTTTAGCGGTGAGAAAAGAAGAATGAAAGTGGTTTTTGGTGAGAGTATAAATATAAACGAGTATGTTTGTCTGAGCACACAAAAACTAATCAATTTAGAAAGACCTCATCGTTTCGAACGTTCCATATAATGGTTTGAACGATACTTGATGACAAAAAATGTTTTTTCAATTTTGAAGAATGAAAAACACAGTTAAGTATTTGAGGCTAATTAAAAAACATTTAACAATAATTTATCAATGCTATCTATAAATGTAGATTGTAATTACATTTACCAGAATAAGCAATTTTTTTTTAATTCATAATTATTTTCGTGTGTGTAATTATAAAATCATAGATATTTGTATATGTTTGGTGAAAGATAAAAACATGATGATCACCAGGAGAATATTGAATGCCATGTAAAATATTGAAACATTCAAAAAATATATTATTATTGGCAAAGTTTATTTGGTCGACCGACGGTTCTTGGTGGAAGTTCATATTTATATTATTTTTATATGAAACACGATATATATAATATACATAGTTATTCCACTATTGACTTTACTTATTTTCGCGAGCCGGCTTTCAAGAGCTTCCGCTCTCATCGTCAGGCAAAAGTAAGACTTTGCTTTTGCCTGACGATGAGAGCGGAAGCTCTTGAAAGCCGGCTCGCGAAAATAAATAAAGTTAATAGTGGAATAACTATATTATATCGTGTTTCATCAGTGAGTATATACCCAATGTTGTTATATAACAGTTTTATCAGTGAGTATATACCCAATGTTGCCCAATTTACGTTACAATTGGGTGGCAAATTTTGCCAAAGTATATTTATTTGTTCCCGAGGCAGCATAGAGGGAATAGTTCCATGTTATATGTGATCTGTTTAAAATTTCAATAATGAATCACCCTAATAATACTTTACGAAAATTCATAGCATTATCAAGTTTGCAGTTTACAATCTTATGTTAAATATTATTATTAAATCCTTATTTATGTTCACTGTGTCGGTATCCAGGCAGGAGAATTCCGTAATGAAAAAATTAAAACAACAAAAAATGTTTTTTCTACTTTAACCGCTGTTTTCCATTGAGAAAGACGTCTTTTGAGAGAGATTGTAAGACAGAAAATGACTCTCTCAATAATAAACAATACAGGTAGTAGAAAAAAACATTTAATTTAATTTAATTTAATTTAAATTTAAACACCATATACGGCAATTGCCTTTACAAGTATACAGATAAACTTTATAACATCACACAATCATTCAACACATGTACAAAAATATAAAAACAGACAAAACATAGGTACTTCAGTTAAAGTCAAAAAATAAAAATGAAAATTTAAATACAAATACAATAAATTTAGTCACTAGTCAAGATATTGAGAAGAAAAAACAAAAAATAACAATAATTATTTTAGAACTGCACAAAAATACATGAACATGGGAAAATCCACTAGGTCTGATCTGAAAGAAGCGATTCTATTATTTTAAACTTATATTCTAACAGAGATGTGCCAAATACGTCTACAACATCCGCATATTTGTTTCCAAGACGCTGCAATCTGTTGACAGACGAGTTAAAATCATAAGAAGTGCTGGAACTATTACAATAAAAAGGTAAAGCCTGTCGAGTAACCCTTATGGGAACATGAAAATTTAACTTCAACAATATATCTGGACAATCAAGATTCCCGTGAATTATTTTAATCTGTTGACAGACGAGTTAAAATCATAAGAAGTGCTGGAACTATTACAATAAAAAGGTAAAGCCTGTCGAGTAACCCTTATGGGAACATGAAAATTTAACTTCAACAATATATCTGGACAATCAAGATTCCCGTGAATTATTTTATGTAACAAAATCAAATTACAAAGTACTCTTCTCTCATATGCCAATTAATTTCTATATTTAAGTAGGTAGGTATTTTTTTTCCAATCATATTTTTGAATTTTATTTTAAACAAACAGTTGTGGCGACCGGTATGAACGTATTTCAATTTCCTCCATTGCATCGAGTCCATTTTATTTCACAGGACGGTTTTCAATTGAAATCTGTCCTATTACTATTCTATTACTATTATTTGCTACCTATAAATCTCTGCTGACAAATCTGACATGAATTTAAAACATATTGCTATTTAAAATGAAAGGAAACAAACAATAAAAAATAACGGTCAATAGGCTTTTTTTAATGAATATCGATACTCTTTAAACCTTTCCTTTTTCTGACGTGGGTCTCCAAAATATACATACTTAGTATTAGGTATACTAAACTTACTCTATTTGTCGATAAATTGATATACAGTGTTTAAATTCACAATTTTATCCTCTTCCTCGTGTAAGTGTCAAAATGTCATATTGAAAAAAGTCAATATCGAGGTAGGTATGCTGTATATATTTTTTTTTTTTTATAGAGACACTCACAGAAAACTGACAACACAATACATAAATTACAAACATACAATAAGATCTGGCCAGTTCCCCAATTAAGAGTGTAGCATTTGCTTTTTGATTTCAATTATCGTTAGTATTTTTAGGCTATATAAATATCATAGTTTCTTATTTTTTGTTTGTTTGGTAACCATTTTAATAATAACACACTTTTAATTGTTGTAAAAAAAAATAAACATATAATAGGCGTGCTTCTAATAGAAACCATCTCCATTTCAACCAATTTTGTGTCTACTGGGTGTCAATATTGGCATGGTTAGGTATAGATGATTATCCAACTATGATAAAACAAACATTCTTGTACAGAAAATATTCGCTCTTACTGAGTTACTACTTCGTTGTTTATCATTATTTGTAATTTATTTATCGAAATTTTACAATCAACTATATGAAAACACAGGCATATACAAATTTGTGGACTGAAATAATTTTCCCATTTTGATTTTTATCCGCTTTACTAAGCAGCCTCTTTCAGTGAGCAAATGGAGACCCTGTATAAATAGTATATAATACAACGTAAAACAATACATAGGCGCCCATACTGCCTATTAGGTCCATATACATTATTCAGGAATCCTATATATAAAATGATAAAATAGCTACGTAGTTACCTTTTCTTCCTTTATATTATCACTGTTTTATTTCGGAGCTTAGGTTTTTTTACGATTCATCCTTTTCATTATTTATAAAATACTTTTTGCGTGAGAATGCTGAAGACCAGGGCTGATATATTTATATTGCGGCTTCTTTGTTTATTTTTTATTTATTCATCTCAAAACTTACTCAATAAATATCACATATTGTCTAGAATCATTCGTATTTATTTTTTATTCACTTCTTTTATTAAATTTATTTCTCTGTGCGATGTCAGTTTTCCCCCAACTTTGGCAAACATTTGAGTGAATGTCTTCCTATCTTCCGCGATATCTAAAAGTTCCTCCACTCGTCAGACAACTGTCTAGTCTCAGATGTTTTCAAGCCACGATGTTCATCTTTTCTGCCAACAATAATTATTAATTTCATTATTAATGTTTTAATATAATTTTGCGTGTTTTTTTTTTTTTGAAAACTATTTGAAAATAAAATCAATGTTATTATAATATTATAGAATCTCTTAAAAGTGGGATTGTCAGTGAATTTTCAGTATGCAATGTTTTGCAATAATTACGAACATATATTATATATCCTTGCTATTTTGACGCATTTTTTATCTGCGTATCTATTTTTGAGTAAATAATTAAAAATAAATCACTTTTCTTTAGAACCTTCGTAGTGACTTTATCACGAGTCGGTTTTCAGGAGCTTCCACGCTTATTGCCATGCTTATGTTAAGTTTAAAGGCTGAACATTAGCCTGATGATGAGAGTGGAAGCTCTTGAAAACCGACTCGCGATTAATACATAAAGTGACTGTGGAGGGATTAAGTAAGAGTTTAATCCACCAAGAACCATCAGTCGACAATGTCAATTATATTCTCAAGTAGTTAAAAAAATATATACGTGTTTAAAAAAGCTAAAATAAGCACTGCTTAAGAAATCATAGAAAGCACAATTCTTTTCTTTATATCCATGTCAAAACATTTAAAGTTGAGTTAATTACAATTTTGAATGCGTTTGAAAAAAACTGAGTGTCAGTGTAAAAAGACACGTGTTGCAAAACATCATTTAAAAGCCATTAAATTTTACGTCTGCAATCGAAAGTGTTGTTTGTCATCCATCCTTATTGTCTTATTTTTTGATGGCACGGAAAGGACGACCTACATTCTGTGCATCTCATTTGTAGGAAATTCTGTGATGTTGTGAATTGATAAATAAAAAAAAGTTATTTGAACACCGAAGCCTTGTTCACAATATAATGTAGGATCAATGCTGGCAATACTACGTCACAAGTATATACGTACTTACATTTTTATTAACCTATTCTCTATATCCATCTCATTCTAAGCAAGAAAGAAATGGATATATGTAATATCAATTTATTGTTATTATTTTTGTTCATTGTGATTCTGAAAATAACACAATGATAGGTACACACAAAAAGGACGAAAAAATAATTTAGTTTTTAACGATTTCCGATAGTTTCCAATTTATAAATACATTTTTAATGGGAATCCTCAATTTTTCTCCAAAAACTGTATCTTGTAAATATTTTTCTTATCGAGAACACACCTACATTTTTCATCAATTAATTTATATTATTTAAAAAAAAGGATGAATCTTGTTTTGTAATGAACTTAGAAACACCTCCATACATCCATCAAAGTATGCAACATGCTCGTGTCGTAAAGGTAGAGTAAGTCGGTAGCGGGTGGAAGCGAACCCGGGTCCCTCGATTGAAAGCCCGAGACTACATATATTTAATAACATAAATGGAAGGCATCACTTTTGTGTATATGTTATAAAAGTGATAATCTCACCACTGCATATCGTTGTAATATTTTACATATCATATTATTCGGAATAAGTGAGTAAAGCCTCCAAACGCTTACGAATAGGCTCTAGGCTGACTCGATTGATCACTCTCGGTGTCCATGGATAACGTTCACCAATTTCGCCATTCTTACTATCACGATATTAAAGATCCATCAATCTCATATTATTTGTTGCCACTTGAGAAAAAATTGTCAATACAGGCCAGATTTTGTTTAATGTATCTTGTTTTCTATATTCATGCTACTTCATATTGTACATAATTGTTATTTTCTTTGTTACAGGAACGAGTATAAGACAGCAAGCGAAGAGTTGGAGAGCTGAACACAAAGCAGCCAGAACCCTCGGAATCATCATGGGGGTCTTTTTAATCTGTTGGCTTCCATTTTTTCTTTGGTAAGATTCTTTTTTGTGATTTTTGAAATCTTTAATTGTGACGATTTTCCATAAAATGGCACATCATTAAACAAACGGTCATGGCTATTAATACTATAGAGTAGGTATTATTTCAATATTTCTATTTCGTAGTTTTTTTGTACAGTGTAATTCCTCACAGGCCATTAAATACACAACGCAAAAAGAACTAAAAGATTTTAAACTATTTGACTAAGTAGATACTCCCTTGGGTACATATGTACTAAATAGGTATTAACTAAATATGTTGTTGGTATTAACTAAATATGTATCAAAGTAGTATCAAGAAAATCAAATAACAAAATAAAAGTCTACTTGAATACTTTTTCGAAGAATGACTAAATTTTGATTCGTACTGATGATATAATTTATCTCTCTGCAATATATTGGAAAATATCTGATGGATTGAAAGATGTAGGTAAGTTATAATATATCGTCCCTCTTCTGACTGACTGTCGTATCTGAAATTTTTGGCGAAATCGAGTTATGATCACCAATGTGTACTTATATATGCCCTGCATGTTCTCACTGAACATCACACCTGTAACTGTTACCGTTATCCTGGAATAGCCTTCTGATTTGCTATCGTATTTACGAATTATTCTAAATAAAATGTGTTTTATCTACTAATTCCTCAAAATTTCATCACAAAAATGATTCTGAGATATATAAGAAGAGGTACAAATAAAATAATTTAATATATTAACACTGTATAATATAACTAGGAGAGACGAATATACGCACGACAAAACACAAAAAACGCTCACCTGAACAATTTACATTTAGGCAGATACGATTGTTAGTCAGAAGAGGGATGATATATGAGTTCATTAACCATAATACCCGTATTGTCTAAATTGAGAAGTATTTATAGCGCAGTACTACCTATTATGTAAAACTTATGTTATGCAAAAATGTTTGATAACCAGTCTTGAATACTGACTGGTACCTTTTTTATGTAGAGAAAATGTATGTTTTATGTATGCCTACCTCGAAAATCATGTTCGTGATTCGTATTGATTATTTTTTTGTTGGATGAAAAAGAAAACGTGACTGAGTTATTACGTGTCGAATTTCAAAAAAAGTTGATAGATTAAAGATAAAAATATTTTCGTACAAAATGAAAGTAAAATGATGATGTGCAAAAAGAATAAATAAATAAAAAAAATAAAATAAAATAAAAACCAATAACTCATATCGCCATCAGTTTTTGTAAAGCTTTGTTAAGTGAGCTATGTCTATGATGGTTAAAATTATTTCACTGCACTCGGAAGCATAAGACTGCCATATTATTAACTGCTTGCAGTATTTGCATGCACGCATACTTTTGAAATGTTTTGTAAATAAAATAGACGTCTTCATTGACTGCTTATTGTTGCACAGAGATGAATGAAAGAAATGTATTCTTACTTCAAGAGCGTTTATGGAAAGTATGGCTTTTTTTCAGCTGAAACTGGTGAAAAGTTTGTCACTATGTACATAATGTGTAATTTGCATAATGCTGCATTGTGTAAATATGGTATCCTAATCAAGATGGCCTTATTCGTTTTGTCATCTGCGCTATATACATTGCCCTCTGAACATTGAATTGTCTGATAGTTTTATGATACGTTGTATTGATTTTATATATTTTAACCAATGTAGGTACAGTGATGAATTTAATCAATAAACAAAAACAAAGTTTTTATTAAAATCATTGCAAACAAGCCAGAGGTGAAAGTACAAGTTTTTTTAAAAAAAAAAAATTATCAATTAAGTAAATTTATTTGTATAATATACCTATCTATCTATCTATCTATACCGTCACGCCGTGTCCCAGGAGGGGTAGGCAGAGAGAACGGAACGCCATATAATATACTTACCTAAATAAAATGTAATAAAGATATTTGTATGTAGGTTTGTTACAATATCTTCAGTTGAATGTACTCCCAGTTTTAATTGATGGTAATAATATTTCTTGTAAGTTAACACACAGCTTTCTTAGACTTCCAAAAAGTAATTTAATACTAATCTGTAACTTATGCCACGTTATCCCTTTTGATAATATATGTATTAATATTACTATTAATACATATTATTTATACCTATTTACTTATGGGAACATTTTGGAGTATAAAGTCTTAGGGATTATTAATAACAGTAGTGAGATCCTTAGCCATGCTAAAGACTTATAATAATGTATCACATTTTATTGAACAACTGTTTGCTATTCAATGGTTGAAACCTCAAATCTCTTCTAAGTATTCGGTCTTTTAATTGTTGTTACTGCTTACTATAGTTATCATTATCGGCGTGGATGTCTTAGTAAGTCCAGTGTTATTAATATTATTAATTTACAGAAGATAATCTCCTTAATCCTGACTGTACTCGAAACTTTTAAAAGCTTATAGTACGTGTGATTATATTGCATAACACATATTTTATGCATGGAGAAGTCGGTGTTGAATATATTTCACTGTCTTTTACGTAATTTTTTGTTTGAAAATGTATAGACAAGTTTTCGTTAAATATCACTCATAAAGATATTTTACGTCTTCAATTCAGCCATGAGGTATATTTCTTGTCCTGAATGTTTTATTGGCATGGAGATGGCGACTTTCGTGTTTATTTCGCGTAGTTATTCCGCTGGCTGCACTTTTTGTGTGAATGATGTTATAAATAAATTAATTAAAAATGTATTACTAATTAATAAAACAAGATATGTATATTGGTATTCCGCTGTTGATTTTTTAAAATTGTGAGCCGGTTTTCAAGAGCTTGTCATCGTCATGAAAAAGTAAAGAACTTCCATCAAAAACTGTCGGTTGATTAATAAAACTTATAATATAAGTTATAATAAAATAATATAAGTTATAATATTAGGTATTCTAAAGAAAAGTTATAAGAAAGAAAGGTTGGTTCTGCCTAGGAGTATAGGAGGAAGAGGAATTGTTAACATTTCCTCTTTACATAATAATCAAATAGAATCCCTTAAAACATTTTTTAAAAACAAACAAAATAATTCTATACTACATAAAATTATAATACAGGCCGATAAAAATCATACACCTTTAAATTTAAATGACGAAACAGTAGGTCCGCGATTAAACTATTTAAATATTTTGTTAGAATCTTGGGGTAGGAAGGAACTTCATGCTAGACACCTCAATGATCTCAACCAATCTTATGTTGACAAATATGCGTCAAACAGGTGGTTGACCATTGGGGAATTGTATGGGGAAACCGAGGGTTTTATGCTAGCAATTCAAGATCAGGTAATAAATACAAAAAATTATCAAAAATATATTATAAAAAATCAAAATATAATTGATGATTCGTGTAGGAAATGTCTGGCCAAACCGGAAACAATTCAACACATAGTTTCGGGTTGTTCCACTCTCGCTCAAACTGAGTATACTTATAGACATAATCATGTAGCAAAAATTATACATCAAAATTTAGCTATTAAACATAATCTTTTAAACTCAAATAATGTAATACCTTATTATAAATACAACCCGGAACAGGTATTAGAAAATCAAAATTATAGGCTCTATTATGATAAAACCATAATAACAGATAGACAAATACATCATAATAGACCCGATTTAGTATTACATGATAAACGTAATAAAATAACGTACCTAATCGACATCGCTGTCCCAAATACACATAATATACAAACAACCGTCGCAGAAAAAATACGTAAATATACAGAACTAGCAGGAGAAATAAAAAATATTTGGCATTCTAGGTCCGTTTATATAATACCTTTAGTCATGTCAGCTACAGGGGTAACTCCGAAATCTTTAATAAATAATTTACAAAAATTAGATTTACCGGTTAATTTGTACATTAAAATTCAAAAATCTATTATAATAAACACTTGTAATATTGTAAAAAGGTTTCTGAACACAGATATTTCAGGCACAATGCTGGTATTTTGATCCCGCGTTTTGAGCCTAATCCTTTGATATCCTGTATATCTGGATAGGTGAATTTTTCCCGGCATTAGACTGTTAAGTTTTTGTGTGATCATGACTGATCATATGGAGACTTATCTGGTTGTATAATGCTGAGAAGTGTGGATGGCAATTCTGCCGCCGCGTAAAAATATTAGTTATAAGCTTATGATAAGCTTTTTAATATATAAATGCAATGATTTACAAATGTTATAATTATGTATTGAATCTGCTACTTATTTTTAAGTTCAGTTTTGGACTACTATAGTAGTAGTATAATCAGTGAATTACCTATACCTACTTATTATTAGAATTATACGTAACAATTGTTGTTTTAATATAAAGCTTTTACGTGTCTTTCAATATTATTGCTGATCTTAATTATAACGTTACTTAAATACATTCTTATTTGTTATACAAATGTACATTATAATAATTATTATGTTATATTATGAGTTTACTTAACGAACTCTAATTCTCAAATAATTAACGATATCTGTATGAGTAGGTACTTACATAAACCATACAATTAATTAGGGGTAAGTACATATCGTAATGTTTCGGATTAAATACAAATAATTAAGGCTTTATGTATGTCTTCGAAAGTTGAAACTTAGAGAGGTCATAGTTTAGGGAGAGTAAAGTTTTGCTTTCCGATTAAATCGGTTACAGTTAATATGTCAGTAATTTCAAAATTACTTCTGCGTAATTCTCAAATTTTATTCTGTATAGAGATTTCCTAGAAATATTGTTCTGATTATTTTCAAGAGAAGTTATTCAGTTGTGTATCGGTTTCTTCGGGATAGAACGGGACAAGGTTATCATTGATTATGGGAAATAACTTGGTTGAATAATCTGATGGTGTGAGCTAGATACTGATGGCTAAAGATTTGAAAACATGAAAATAGATGTAAGAGATGAATTCGAAAGAAAGAGATGACGAATTTCCTTTGAAAATGAAGTACATCATATTATGAACCAAGATGATTTCATTTTTTCACATTACATATAAGTATTTATAAGTATTTTGTATGTAACTTGATGATAATTTTTAATGATTTCTGTTGGTCAAGTTGTAAACTTTTATTTGTTGTTTATATCAGCCAAATTAGTTTTAAAGGTATTTTTAACACGTGAAAAGCTCACGCCGTGTTTGATAATAAATAAGAAATAATAATGTATGTTGTTGGAGTAATTATTACTGCTATAACACAATATGTTCTATTATGTATTACGAGTATAATGCTGAAATGGAAACCTAAACAAAACCTTTAAGTTTTGCTTGTAAGACAATATCAAGTCAAGCGGTTGGCGTATTTACTTTGTTAGAATTTATGTATTCTTGAATAAGTTTAACAGAGGTTTCTTAATTTAAATAACAATTGGTAAGTAGTTTGTAATGACTATAATGATATGTGCTGTGATATTATTGAGACTGTTGTAAGAGATGTGGGATTGGTGCTCATTACAAAGTTTCAATTAATTTAGGAAGCTAATGATATAAGATGATTCTCTCAAACAAACGTTATTGTTACTTGGTAACAATAATGTTTGTTTGAAAGCATTTTCTAATACTTTTATTCTAACTTTGTGTCAAAACTATAATCCGTTCACATAAAAATAGGTTTAGTTAATAAAATAGGTAATAAAATATATATTTTCACAAAATTACATTTTTAACAAATGCTACAAAATCTGAACAGACTGTTTTCTTTATAATCTTATTATTCTATTTAGATAGTCGATGTCTGTAGCGGAAAGAGTGAAATAAAATTGTCATCCATATTTTAAAACTACTTTTGTTGAAATTTCTTTGAAATATCCTCTTTCTCGTATAATTAGGAGTTGAATGACTCTTATTTATCCGTACATTTGTAAGGAAATAACAACCAAAAAACTAAACACTTTTCAAATCTAACAGTATCACTATGCTACAATTGACATCTCCGACACTACCATGTCAGTAGATGGTGGACCGTGTTGGCGTAGCGGAACCCATCTTGAGATCAACATCCACGAATACTCTAAAACGTGCAGCATTTAAGTTTGTTTTTATCACATTGCGATGATATGTATAATATGATATGATATATCAAATTTTTTTTTTTTTTTTTTTTTTTTTTTTTTTTTTTTTTTTTTTTTTTTTTTTTTTTTAAAAAAAGATATATCTGGGTTTTGTTATAAACCCAAATACAACCTTATACACCTTTCACACTTTTATTTCATCTTCTGTCTCTGCAAGTCCATTTTTTAATAACCATGCCATTATTTTATGCCATGTATTTTGTTATAAACTGGTTTATCATTTAATGTCTAAACTTATTTGCATCAAACTCCTTAATATTATAATCACTAAAAATCATAACCACACATGAAAGCATTTTTACCTTTCGTTTGTTTACTTGTGTTTTGTTTTTTTGAACTCAAAGTACATTATTGTACGAAACAAAACTATGTTAAAACTTTCGTGTTTCGTGTGACCCATAATGAACCAATTGATGTAGATAGCAATTAATATCCTAAAAACTTTTAACGATCGCCTTTTCAGTAAAGCTCATGCGAGGCTTTGAAAAGGGAAAACTCTGAAACTATAATAATACAATGAAAAAAATTGTACTCTGTTACGATATCGGGAGAGACTATTGAAGAATTTAATCTTAGGGGAGATTAATATCTTAACATTTTTGTTGTAGAAATATTGTAATTCAGAGGCCCGTACGGAAAGCCCGGGGCATTATAATATATTAAATATTGGGAATAAGTATTCAGTGTCGTATTTAATTTCGATCAAAGAGGCTTTTGGAAGATTTTTGTATTAAATTCGTTTCATACAAAATATTTCTTGATCACTGAAAAAAATATTTGTATCCACTTAGGCCGATGTTTTTTATTTCATTATTGATTGCATAATTTATGTATAATGTGTCACACATTGAAATGCACTATTCGGATCATCCGCACTAATAGTCCAATTTGCCACTGGTCTTTATATTCCGGATATCCAGTTCGATAACTCAAAAAGTCGAAAACTTTGAAATTTTGATTTACATTACAGGTAATAAACATAATCAATGCCACTCTTCCAATTCCACAAACAAGTGTCTATAATAATTAACATTTCTCTTAATTTATTGAATTTTCTCCATAGAAGAAAATGTAGATGAAAGTCGCCGGTGCTAGAGTGAATGGTGCACTTCGACCCATTTTTGGGTATTGTGCAATGTGTCGAACATGGCTAAAATACTGGTGCACAATACCATTCTGGTACCGACACTTTTGTATGCAAGTGAAACGTGGACGTGGTTGAAGAAGGACGAGAGTGGAATAAATGCCGTGGAGTTGCGTTCACTAAGAAGAATGGTTGGTAAAACATTGCGGGATGGAGTAAAGAATGAGGATTTCAGGAGAGTGAGCGGATGCGAGAAGAGTGTTGTGGGTAGATGCATGTAAATAAGTTACGATGGTTTGGTCATGTTGAGCGAATGCAAGATAAAAGAATTGAAAGAATGACGAATAGAATGTATTTGTCTGAAAGAGGAGGTGTGAGGAAGCACGGATGGCCAAGAACCACGTGACTTGAGCACGTGGATCAAATCCTAAAGGACGGCCGCGTGTTGAGTAAGAGAAATCGGCGAACATGTATGAGAAACTGGATGAATGTGGAGGAAGCGAAAGAAGTTTGTAATGATAGATCTATATGGCGTTCCGTTCTCTCTGCCTACCCCTCCTGGGACACGGCGTGAGGGTATCTATAGATAGATAGATAGAAATGTAGGTACCAATTTTTAATTTTACAAACAAATTTTCGATTTTTTAACCACTGTACAAAAAAAGGACAACTTAATTATGTCTTTAACTATGTGGTTATTTACAGTACCTATATTCTTTTTTTCTGATGAATTTTTAGAGCATAATAAATTAATAAACCAAAATAACAAAATCGGTGATTTACGAATAAAATGCATATCTCTTGTTGAGTTATAGAATTGAAGAGTCAATATTATTGTTTGCTCGTATGTACATAATATCTAACATAACTTTTATTTATTTTAATGTTCAGGGAATGTGGATGGTCTCAGATTTGAAGGAAGTAAGGATAAGAACAATAATACCTGATAATGTACTATGCGCAGTATCGCGTGCATGCGACTGGATGTGTTTTTCTTGTTGCTTGAAAATCTATTTATGTAAGCGAAGCATTTAAAAATGGAATCCTTTTGAGATAATTCGAGGATTTGAAATGTTCGAAATTTAAATATGTAATGCAGGTATTTTTCACTGAAGCTAAACCATAGATAAAAATGCCTCTTCATGCTTAGTAAATATGTTGTCTTTGGATATCTTGATTCAGAAAAGAAGCTTATGTTTCTACATACGAGAGTAAAGCCAACAAGAAGAATTTTTTTTATTTTCTTTATTTTGAATTTGATATTAAGAATTTCTAAGGAATGCGACAAAGAAATTTATTTTAATATCAGCAGTGATCTTTGTACAAGGGAGGGAGTGTGATTTTCGAAAACTACGTGGCTTGACCACGTGGATCGAAATCTCAAGGATGACCTTGTTTGAAGTAAAACCACCGTCGCGCATATATGAGAAATCGTATGTATGTGAAAAGTAGCAAAAAATTGTATAAAAATGTCTACATAAATTTGGCATTCTGTTATCTCTGTCTACCCCACTTAGGATAAGACTTGAGGGTAAAGAAACATGTCATAAAAATGCAAACTGCCATCTCCATGCCAACAAAAAATAAAGAAATGCGGAATGGGTGGTGACTGCGGTGAGCCTCATCACTGAAATTATGTTGAATTTCTGCCCCGAACAGCTGCCTTTTACGGAACACTAAAAAAATTACGGAAAATTGTGTATTATGAATAAATGTTATCAATTTATTTATATTAATAAATATACTAAAATCACGAATATCCTAATAAGAAATGATAAAAAAAAACATTATATTCATTTTAAATTAATATTTTTTGTCAAAATTTTAAACGCCATGTTATTTAGCCCGTTGTGACGCTAATGCTCTTTATGAAAATTCCTTGCGCCTTGGCCTTCGTATCAACGCTGGTAAAACGGAGTACATATGTAATAGTACATGCACGAGTACTCACACCCCACTAATGGTTGGCAATTCCCAAATATCTCAGGTTAGTAAATTCAGGTACCTGGGAGCAACCATAACGCCAGAGGGTGATCTCCGGTCGGAATTACCAATCCGCATAGGAGCAGCTAGCGGGGCTTTCAACAACATGAACAAAGTTTGGAAGGCGTCTGGACTCAGCATCAGGACAAAATGTCGCTTGTTCAATGCGTGCATCATCCCAATCCTTCTATATGGCTGCGAGTCTTGGCACTTAACCAAGGCTCAAGAGCGGAAGATACTAAGCTTTGAAAACAAGTGTCTTAGAAGGATTTTGGATGTCAGATGGTATGAACATGTTACAAATGATGCTGTGCGCCGGCGCACCCAGCAGAGACCTGTAATCTCCGTAATACAAGAGAGACGATGGTCCTGGCTGGGACATGTTTTGAGAATGCCCAATGATAGTTGGCCAAAAAGAGCACTGTTCTTCCGTCCGCAGGGGTTCCGTCGGCCCGGGCGTCCCTCTTTCACAATACACCGTTCCTATGACAACGATATCAGAGCGCAAGGAATGTCGTGGGAAGAGGTGACGCAATTGGCACAGAGACGCTCTGAATGGAGGAGGCTGGTTTCTGCCCTGTGCTCCCGAGAGGAGCGTTGAGGGCGATGATGATGATGTGACGTCGTAAGGCGCTTAGTTATATTGACATGCATTTGACTCGTAGTACGTACTGTCTTATGAATCTGATGACGTCACAAACCTGTCTCGCCATATTTGCAGCGAAGTAATAAAATTGGTTTTTCAAATGGAGATAAAAGGCTTAAAAATACACATATTAAAAATATAAAAAGCACCATAATTTTTTAAATTTTCTCTTTCATTTTTTGAGCTGAATTGTTTTTTGTGAAAGTTCCCCATTCATATTGATAAGACGTCAATTTTTATTTATTATGAAATACCTTTATCATTCATACCCGTCTCTCAATAAAATGATATATCAGCAAGTATATTTTGATGGAAATTGGTTTATTTCGAGTTTGTTATCTTTTTTTTATGACTTAATCGTCTTGTCACTTTTCTTTTCAACATATTTTATTAAGTATCTACCTATTTATTTATTTCAAATAAAAATGTATAATGCTAAATGAAGCTTATTAATTTTGAGGGAATCAATTATATTTTTATAAAAACAATGATAATTATTTGAAAAAAAAATACTTAGGAAATAAACATTTTTAATTGAGCGTCCACCATTTACGAGAGATTATCTTAAACTAAGATAAACATATATTATTATTATACGTAATTATAAATAGTTAGTGAAACAATATTAATATGACTAGAAATTATTATACAGTTAATGCCAAAAATATAAACAAAACATATTTGAATTTGAGTTACTTAGTACATAGGTACTCGAACCTATGGCTGAAATTTCATATGTAAACTCTTAACTAAATTCGACCATCGGGATATATCCCACAAGTGAGGTAGCGAGTAGACTTATGGCATGCAATAAACATGCAGTTTTTCTTTCATTCAACCATAACAATAGCTCATTCAGGAAGGTTGGCATGCTTCATAGCTGGCTTGTACAATGTACATGTTAATTGTCTTAAAATTGATCTTACTGAACCGTATATTATACATTTATTAATTACAAATTGACTACATGTGCGTCAAGTAATTCAAAGGCTGTGACAGTCAATCGACAAAATAAGTGATAAATTTAAAATAAGCTCAAAATCTTTGACGATGTACTGAGTAATTTTCCTTTCTTTTTTCAGGTATGTTATCACATCTCTATGCGGTGATGCCTGTCACTGTCCCGACGTTGTCATTGGGATGCTTTTCTGGATTGGTTACTTCAACTCCGCTCTGAACCCTCTCATCTATGCCTACTTCAATAGGGACTTCCGTGAAGCCTTCAGAAGCACACTTCAGTGTGCTTTTCCATGCCTCCAATGCTGGAAGACGCAAACGACTCAATATGTATGAGACAACTGAACTCACTGAAGAATATAAGTATGAACGTCGTTTTTTGATAAAAAATTAAAGAAATGTACACTTTTTGATGTTTTAAGACAATCTTTAGTCCAATTTATGTTTAATTCAATAATTTTTATTAAAAATACAAATAGAACTTACTTAATACAGAAATAAAGATTGACTGCTTAAACGGTGTTGATGAATCATTTACATATTTTCAAAAATAAATCAGCAGTTCAATATTATATAACTTTGGTTTGATATTTGCCCAATCAAGTTTAAAGGAATTAAAACTCTTAAAGAATTATATGAAATATTTTGGTAAAATAATATTGTTAATGAATATTTTTTCTAGTAGGTAGTCATGCGCAGTAACAAAAATGTGCAAGTTTTCTTATTAAAAAACAAACGCAAATTATGTGTATGATTTTACGAGCTTCAAGTCATTAAATATAATTCATAAATTAAAAAATGTGTTAAATTGAAAAGTGTGCATTTCTTTCAAATGCTCGTGAAATACTTTTATTTTTCTTTAGAATTTTTCTAAAACAAATTATTATTCATTATATTGTGCCTCATTTTGGTAAAAATAAATAATAATAGTTATTACAAACAATTATGTATTTGTCTAATGAGATGATGATTAACTATTCAACGCAATATTAAAATTAATAACTTATCAATGTTGTAAATCTGTGTTGTTGATATATGTAAATTTATAGGAACTATAGTGTTCTTAATTTAATTGAATAGCCAGTGTTTAACTAATTAGCATGTGTTGTAAATCAATAAACCAAGATAAATAAGAAATTTACTTATTTGTCGTTGATTTATATACTGATATTTTTTCCAAATTTTTAATAACAGAATAATATTATGTAATAAACTAGAATTATGAAAGATGCATCTTTAATTTGATAAACTAATGGGAAAGTTGAATTTAATTGAGATATTATAAAGTTGATTTATCACATCAGGTTTTCTAATTATAAATAAAAAAAAAATTACATAACATAGCCAAAATTGTCTTCTGATAAAACTTTACATAATTTTCATTTTTAATCAGTATTGTAGGGGCTAAAATAATTATGTGTTAAAAAGATTTAATTTGATCGTAAAAAATATTTTTCTATTCATAAATTATTATTTTAAAAGTTCAGTTGCTTTGTAAAACGATTTGCTTTAATGTAAATTATTTATTTTATCAAACAATTTGCTTAATTGTTTTTTATTTGTTAAAAAATAAATAAGAAAAAAAATTACTTAATAATATTAAGGAATAAATACGTGAAGACGTGATGCAATGCAAAACGTAAACTATACGGGTAGAAAATGTTTGTAATATAAAATTAAGTAAGCTCTAGAATTAAGTGTAACATAAGTATTAGTATAAAATAAATTTAATAAAATCTGACAGTTGCATGAAAAAACTTAAATTTAAAATAATTTATTGTTCTTTCCAATTTTTAATTTAATTTTGGATATTTTATTTTTAGCTCATGTCTGGATGTTCATTCCCTTTATTTTCATTGTTGTGAAAAAAAGACACAGTAAATGATTTAACGTATTTTGCTGTAGGAACGTTTTAACACACAAGAGATATACACTGGTATTCAGAGAATCTGAATTTGTATCAAATCCAAATCCATCCCCAAATCCCATGTTGTATTTGAATATTTTTAATTTCTAGCAATCCAATCAAAACAAATTACTTAAGAAGTAGAAGTAAATTACTTAGCTCTTGATCTGAAAGCTGATAATCACATTTTAAAATATACGAATCAAACACTACAATCATTAAATATTGTATTATTTATATAAGGAAATTCATATTTTATTTGTAGCCATTAACCTACGCCAATTCATCTATTGTTGTAAGGTGGAGGCTATAAGAAGTCAAGAAAAGTTTTGGGAAGCCCAACTCAAAAAATACAAGTAGAGTATGATATTGTCCAAATTATAGAAATCATGTGGATCAGTCAACGAGACAATAGTGTAGGTACGGTAAAAGTTTTTTTTTGACAAACTTATGTATGTCTGATATCTATCAGTGTTAAGATTTGGACTACCAGTAAAATGTGTTTTAAATAATGAACGCATAATATTTTTGTAACTGTTAAGTCTCAGTAGGGACATATTTTCATTTGTGTTGAGAAAGCAATTTCCAGTCAATTTAGAGTCATTATTTAGAAAATATTTATGTTTATAAAATAGTCAAATGAACGGACACAAAGTACGAGATATTTTTAGAAACTAATTTCTATCTATTTGACACATCTATTTTTAGTTTTCTCCGGAGGTATAACGGATGTTGTTTTTTTCAGTTTGTGACATTTTGTTTTTGATCAAGTGATTGAAGAAAAAGATTATTCGTTGTGATTTTTTACAGAACGTGGGTGTGAAGATATCTGAATAAATAATGTCAATGAAACCTTATAGGAAAACATCGAAATAAATAAGTTCCTATGAAACAGTTGTAATAGTACTGCGTTTACCAATTTTAACTGAATTCGAAAAACAATGCATTAAAAATTATGACAAATGTAGATATGTTCTTTTATGTCACGAAAAAAAAAAAAAATTTAATTAAGATGTTTTTGTTGCAAAAATTATTTGGAGACTCGGTGAGTTTTATTTTAAAGTAAAATAATAATGTTATTAGGTATTTCTTCATTGAAATATAAATGTTTTCAAAAATATATACCTAAGTTCAAAAGTTTTGATACGATTACTAAGGCTGAATTACATCATAATCATGAATTACAATTTTTATCCACAGATTTTCGAAGTGTAAAAATAACAGCAATTTAAATATTATATTTATTCAAAATGAATAAAATTTATTCTTTAGACACAATAATTGTATTCGTATGAAATAAAATTTGTTCAAACATGTATAAAATAAATATTTAAACTTTTAGTTTTTCAGCTTCAGAGACAAGTTTATGTTGTACAAATTCACAAGTTAAGTTAGTAAGACTTTTCCTGATGGATTTACGAGAGAAATTGGAAATCTTTCAAACGCAGGCTGGTACTTCTACAAAATGCTTGAAAAGTTATAAATACAAATTAATCATTGCTTCATTCTGATTGTTTGAAAGTTATCAGTCACTTGAAAGATGTTTACAAATTTATTTAAACAAAAAGTATAAGATCTGTTTTATATTATTTATTTATAAATTCATTCATTTACAGCTTTTGATAAGCTTTTTTTATACAATACAGTAATACTTTAAATACAGTATTTAATCAACAATATTAAATCAGAAACACATAGTAGGTTAACAAATAAAAGCACACAGCAGGATGACCTTTGCCATATAAATAAAAACACAAGAACAGTAAAAAAAAAATCAGTTAGTCTGTCGAGACGAAATTATTGCTCTTCTCAAACTATATTAATTATACCTGGACTAACCCACACTATACAAGTCCACCACGTGAGCATGCTCATTCCCCGACGCCTAATCCTATTCAGAACCGAGTCGTAATTATACCTATTTGGTTCTGACTTCTTCAACGTAGAAGAATAGGGTCTGTCTTGTCACTCTCATGAGAGCTAGAAAAGAATTATTTTGAAATACTAACCCATGTGCAATTACAAAAAGAATTAAATGTATGGATAGAGAGAATATTTTATTTAGTAGTATTGCATAATAACATATTCTTATGATCATCATCATTATCTCATCATGTCGCCTTCCTTGAGAGTTAGGTAGAAAGGATCGATCGCCATTTACTCCTATCCATGCAAACATTTTTGTTGTATTCACGACCGTGCAATTCTGCTTTAATGGTTTTCTATTCAATGTGACGAATAAAAACTATTTTGTATGTCTTTTATTTATTTATACATAAATTCATTCAAACGGCTTAAACCTTTGAAGCAATAGTATACATTTTGATGATATAAAAATGTTGCATCATTACAAAAGATATTAAAAAACCTGATAACTTTACACAGTTTTTTGGATCTCTTTTTGTTAAATTCACCGTAACATTACAAATGTGCAGATAAAAAATATGATATAAAAACATTATTCTCAAATATTTTGGTGTGGTAAAAATTGTTGAATATAAAAAAACTGTCTGAAGAAACTATTATTATTTCCTTTAGTTAAATATTTCTTTTCTATTTTAATCCTTAAATGTATGGGTCTATTGGATGAAAGTGAATCTTCGTTTATAAATAATTCAATACAATATTATAGTATGTCCCTTTGGGACAATGGAACCGCAATCAATAATTAAAATGTTAACCTCTGTCCATCTGTCAGTCGGCATCAGTCCATATAGACACTTAATCCTGCGACCCTTTGATGTTGTGTGTACGATTGATATTTATTAATGGCCTGAAAATAATTAATTTGATTTGGGTTGATCAGATTACGAGAAAAAAAGTAGAATCAGAAGAAACATTATTATGTTACGTATTTATTCTACTCCGAAATTTTGATTGAATAAATAACAAGTCTTTTGCTACATTTTAATTTATGATAGCGCTTTAAACTTATTATTATTATTTGGTCTATGAAAAAAAATTTATAGGTCATAATCACTCATAGTGAAAATAAATTTATTCACATTTAGTTCTCAAGAAGTTCACACAAATTTGTTATAATAAATTTTGTCAGTATCAAAGAAAGCAATGTGATTACGTTTGAATGATATTTATAGTTTTGATTTCACAATTATTGATAGTATCATTTTATAATCGTCAACGTTTTGGAATGAGAACAATGTTTTTTACTTTGTCGCACATTAATTTCGTTATAAATTCTACTAAAGTTTCATTTAATGTGTCAGACACGTTATTTACATCCACAAAATAATAATAGCACGCCATAAAATAAAATAAAATCTTATTTAGGTTTACAAAAAATAAGATAGACTGTTGGATGTGGCACTTTGGTATGTAAATGATTATAAATACTTCATAATAAATTTAGACTGAAATCATTCCTCATTTATGAGAGAATCTGTCAAATTACGTTCAACTTAATTACGACATATAACCTTCATAAAAATTCCCCTCTTGAAAGAAAAAGAACAATAATAATTTTCCTCCCAAGGTTAAAAATTCACAGGTGTAGAAAACTAACAACAGGTTAAATAGAGTAAAACGTTTTTGCGCCGAGCTAATGCATAGAATACTTTGAAGTACCTATACATTCTGCAAGCAAAGTGATATTCTAAACATAAAAAAGTGAACTTACTTCAAAACGCTTCAATTTTCTATTTGTTTATTTGAAATATACTCTCCCTTATCACTGTTACGCACACGATCTCTCAGACTTTTACCACACATCCTTCTCAACGATCTCATTTCCACTGCATTTATGCCACTTTCATCCTTCTTTAACCATGTCCACGTCTCACTTGCATACATAAGTGTTGGCACTAAGATAGCAGAGTGCACCAACCTTTATGGCAAGATCATTTAAATCAAATACTACAGGACGGTCACGTGTTGAGCACATTGAACAGGAGAGCATGCATGAGGAATTGTATGACAGTGACGGAAGCGAAAGATGTATGCAAAGATAGAAGGAAGTGGCGCTCGATCCTTTCTGCCTACCCCGCGAGGGAAGCGGCGTGATGGTATGTATGTACTCTCCCTTAAAACAAACTTATGGTAAATTGAGACAAAAATATAAACCTAACAAAACACGTGAATTATAAAAAAAAAATCTAAAAATTTCGATATTTATTAAAAAAAATTCTTAAAAAAGGTTCGATCCCAGGTGCCGGCAAATTTCCCCTTTCACGGCACAAGCTTTTAGCTTAGTGTGAAAGGTGTATAAGGTTGTATTTGGGTTTATAACAAAAACCCAGGTATATCTTTTAAAAAAAAAGTGGAACTTGTTACTGAGCAACTTTTTTCGGTAAATGCTATCACAAAAAATAATGAAAATCATATTGGTGCCTATATACTAAAAAAATATTTAAATAAAACACCACATACTCAGCGTAAATCAAGAAAAAAAAGAATCATCAAAAAATATGTCGATATATGCTTAAACATACTATAGTAAAAATATACAATTAAGCAAGCACAAATTAATATGTACAATCTTCTTCCAATTTACCCAATCATTTACATATGCATGTATGTGTGTATGGAAACTTACAAAGCTAATCTAATCGTTTGTAATTTTTTGTGCATTTTAAATTTCACAAGGATTTTTGTGAGTTAATTATACTGAAGAAAATTGTGTTGATTGTAACGGCGCAAAACGTCCAAAACGCGACACTCTTATTCCATTATTCTCCATCGTATAAAAATGAATGTTTAAATTGGGGTAAGATTTATGTCGTGAATTAAACCATGAAAGTTTTACCGTAAAATTATGAATTAGTCACACGATTTCATTTTTAAACAATGTTGTAACTTACAAATTCGGTACGTCCTCTTCTGTCAAAGCTAGAAATAGGTAGTGATTATCGTAATCTCTACAAAGGATTTATTTAATTTTGGTGGCATGTATGGTCAAACCAAGTGCTTGAAATATGTACGTATGTACTATTTTAACTGATGTTAAAAACTGATTAATAAAACTATGACGTATCATGGAAATAATACCTATAATGGTTTATAATGTATATATATATTATAGTTTATATATTATATTGTAAAAGGCTAAATGCCGTTGATGATATAAATAAATAAATAAATAATACAATTCAGCATGCAAAAGAGAATATGTTATGTATTTTGACCAATAATATTGTTTTTGCTGATATAGAGCTGAAAACTGATTTCATAATTCAATTTTGCAGTGGATCATGAAAATCAAAACTTTCACCTCCATACAATTTTTTTTTTCAAAGATATATCTGGGTTTTGTTATAAACCCAAATACAACCTTATACACCTTTCACAGTAAACTAAAAGCTTGTGTCGTGAAAGGGGAGTTTTCCGGCACCTGGGATCGAACCCCGGATCCTTTGTTCACAAGGCCGAGATTCTACCTCCAAGCTACCGACGAACTCGACGATACTAATTCAGGATAAACAAATACGTTTATTCTATGGAAAGAATAAATAAAAATTATTGTTTTATCATGTTATTTATTAATGTAGGTAAATTTAAATTTATCAACCAACGGTTCTTGGTAGAAGTTCATAATAATATAAGGTAGCTCCACTTGTGAGTTTATATATTTGCGTGCTGGCTCTATGAAGCTTCCTTCACACCGCCAACAGTGGCACATCAAATTTATTATACATGGTTTGATTCCCTTTTAAAGCTTATTTCTTATGGGAAGAATATTATTTGGATTATTTTTCTATTAGCAGCTTACTTCTGTAATGTAGCACTTAAAATTTGCTGATGATTGAGAGCAGAAGATTTCGAAAGCCGACTCGTAAATAAATAAAATCACAAGTGCAGAATTTTTTTTAATTTCATTTTAATATCTCAAAAATGATTGTTGATTGGGCGCAGCAAAGATCATATACTTTTTTCATAATTTAGGTTAAAACGTTTATATTGTGCCTGTTAATATATGTATAAAAAAATGCATGTCTTCAACTTTTTCTGTAAATTTTCGGGTGTAATGTAAAAGGCATGTAGGATGTCACTCAATTTGAATGTCGGTTTCGGTCTGCAGGTTTCGTTAAATTCTTTTCATTGATCAGACATCCATATAAAGAAAATATCGTGATAGAATAGGTAAATATATAGATTATGTTATATCTCGTATAGGTACCATACACAACAAAAAAGGGTAAGAAATCAGTTTATAATTAAAATTATTAGGAAGTTTTGTTACAAAGAATAACAATACAAGTTTCACAAAAATAAAATGAATTTTTTTTAGTTTGAAATGACTTCAAGAACACTACAAAGCTACTTAAATAGCTAAGTAATTGAATATTGTCTAAACTCCCATAAAAAAAACTTTATATCATTTTAGATTTCTTTAACTTTGAAGAGAATTGTTTTTACTTTTGTTCCACATACATAATCAAATATTTAATTCCGTGACACAGTTTTTTTATAATTCATGAGTTGTTTTCAAATATTTATTATAATTTTTACGAAAATAAAAACAATCCTGATATATTTGTTATTTTTAGAGTCATTTTGTCCTTCGTCTACTTTTGTAGGTATTATAATAACAACAATTTATTAATGATAATAATCTTAATTAAAGCCTTTATTTACGTTGAAGTTGTTCTATTATGATAATATTATGAACATGAATGAGTCGTATGATAAAAATATTATTTCCCTTAGGTCTTTTGTCAACAGAGGTCACTAGTAGTCGATATGATTATATTAATATTGTGAGTCAAGGCAGCCATAGGATTTATAACGTTTTTATTTATATTTGGAATGCAAGGGTGAAACTACGTATTATTTGTAGAAACATTTCCTAGTTAAGTTAATTGGAGGATACTTCCATGAAGCACCTGGCATAGAATTGGTGTCCCACACTGTTTGAGTTTCTGTACAAGGCAAGTGTTGGAAAAAATAAATACATTTTACATCTTTATTTAGTACGGAGAAGATACCCAACATGTTCATTATATGCAGCTGGTCTGCTGGCTACTCCATTTTTGAGCGTGGTAGTATCTAGTAGAAAATTCCTGATTGTAATCAGAAAATGGCGAAAGTTCGTCTATGGAGCCATACGACCTTCTTAATGTCCACGTTAATTAAATAAATGTAAGCGGTTGGTTTGTCTATCAGCTTGGATTGTTTTAATGATTTGTCAATTTTTTTCTTTAATGTTCGACTTTTTTTTCAATGGAAAATACAGAGGTAAAACACTAAGGTACTACATTTGTCAAATTTATCACTTACTACAATATTTCTAACTCACTGATATTTTTTGCCACAAAAATAGTGTATTATAAAAAGCAATCGCCTGGGCATAAGAAAATTTAAGCTTTATTACAAAGAGAGGTAGAGGTCCTTTTTGATTAACTTTTAAAGAAAAGCTTATTAAGCAAGATTTCTTATGCAAAACTCTAAGTTAATTTAGATATCAATATAAAAATTACATCAGTAAGCTACCGATAATAGTAGAAATTTCGCTTTTCAGACAGGTTAATCATAAATTAATATACATAGTAAATCCTTGTGCATGAAATTAAAATTTTGACCTATATATTTGAGATAATTATTCTTGTGTCACAAATTAATTATATGAGAGAACTAATTAGAAAAGTTTCAACAGCTATAAAATTTTATCACCATTGTTTTTGAAAAAAAAACAATTAAATAAAAATGGGTACCTCAAATAGAATTGGGTCAGCGAGCTTTTGTCGTATTTCTGCAAAGTGAAAAATCTAATTTCGAGCTTGTTCAGAAAACGAAACAATGAGAACGAAAAACAAAAATCAGCGGGTTGTTGATTACATTCAGTATATTAATACAACAACTTCCCTTTTTTGAAAGCATCAGTTAATTATTAAAAAAAACTTTTGTGTTATTTGTGTTTGCTACTTTTATTTACAAAAAAGCTGAATAATATAAGGACTACAGAATAAATTTTGAAATCAAAATCTGATAGATTAACAATTTTTTTTTTTTTCATTTTACTATTTTTTAAAAAGTAGTGAATGTTAACATCTTCTTCTTCTTCGCCCTCGCCTTTATCCCATTTAGGTACTTGGGTTCGGTTCTCCTAGTTCTCATTCTCCAAGTTTTCTGGTCCCCTGCATTCTCCGAGCGCAACTCTGCCTCCTCCAAGTTCCTGCCAATTGTGAACGTCCAGGCGGTCACTGGTCTGCTTGGTCTTCTGGGTCCTACTTCTTCATCTATTGTGATAGGTAGTGTTAACATAAAAAACAACAAATAGTCAAAAATGAATTGATGATATAAAACAAGTAATATTAAATGTGGATTTATGTCTTTTACTACTAAAAAGCACGAAGAAGGCTCTGTCCTGCTGAAAGGTCTATATCTAGCACTAGAGAAATGAATTCTTGCAGGAAAGTTAATGCCTATAAAGTAAATGTAAATTTCGATGATTTCTCACAAATAAAACTCGTGCTACTAGTTCATCAGTAGTAAAAAAATCGTGAAAAATAAAACCGGGAAATATAAATTTTCGTAAAAAAATATAAACTCATACATAAATAAAAGTATAAAGGGCATAATATTTATTTATTTATTTATTAACATAATATACGGCTAAATAGCCTTTAAAGTACAATAACTTACAAAAACAAACTTGAAACAAACACAATTAACACATAAGTGACAATGAATACAAAAACATGACAGTAGTAACTACAGGGGATTCTCAACGGAAAGCATGTACCCTCGCATAAACCTGCTCACAGCACATCTCCTCACAGTGTACTCCGAATCGTTGAAAATATCGATCTCACTGTAATTATTCCCTATTACATGGAGTCGATTCATCGATGAGTAATAGATATAATTGGATGATGATCCCGCAGCATAGAACAATGCCTGACTTCTGGTGTTACGACTCGGGACACGCAAGTTTACTAAGCTAAGCAACTCTGGGCAATTCAGAGAGCCAGTCACTATTCTCTTCAGTGTAAGGAGATCGAACAACAATCTGCGATCATGTAGGCTAAAGAGCCTCATCTCCATCAACAAAAAATCATAGTTCAGCCCATCAATGGGAATACCCAGGCGGTAGTTCACGTGTCGTAAGAATCTATGTTGAATTGCTTCAATAGTATTGATGTGCACAGCGTAATTTGGGGACCAGACAGTGGTCGCATACTCTAGTTGGCTCCTAACATAAGCACAATATACCACTTTTAATGTTTCAATTCTTTTGAAATTTTTTGACATTCTAAATATGAAACCTAGTAGTCTATTTGCATTATCCCTTATGCTCTGTATGTGCTTTATGAAATTCAGCCTATCATCGAAAATGATACCGAGGTCCCTTACTTCTGAGAGAGCATTTAGAACAACCGTTCCAAGTTTGTAATCAAAAACCAGTCTCTCCCTTGATCTAGTAAAGCGCATAACATTACATTTTTTTTCATTTAGTAATAGACCGTTTTCATCACACCAGCCTGATAGAACATCAATATTGTGTTGCAATATAGCACAATCTTCTATATTATGAACTACTCTAAATATTTTAAGGTCGTCAGCATACAGTAAAGCCTCCACTCCATGCAACCTATCAACTATGTCATTCACGAAAAGAACGAAAAGGATCGGTCCCAGATGGGAGCCCTGCGGGACTCCACTAGTCGCCAAAAACTCCTGTGATACTGTTCCTCCAACCTTAACTGCAAGTTTTCTTTCCGATAAGTAACTCTCTATCCATCTCACAAATATCTCTCCAAAGCCCATACATTCAAGTTTACCTATCAGAACTGCATGATTAACTCTGTGCAAAGATGGCAAAACACGATATGTCACTTATTACAAATTTTACAGGAGAGCAATTTTAAATTTTGGATGCCTCTATCAAATCAGAATCTAAATGAATTAACCTTAAATTTGACCACAGCCTGTAAAAAACAGTTGTTTTTATGTTTTTAATACATTTGTAAATGTAGTGTACATAAATTGATATATTTTATGAAAAAACTGTCATACTGTCATGACATATCGTGTTTTGACATTTTGTTAGAAGATGGAAAAACATGATATGTCCATAGATCCTATAGAATTCTTGTCCATTTATATCATTCAAACCTAGAGTAGGTAAATTTTATTGCGAATCTTATGAAAAGCTGACTGAAAGATTAATAACGTGCCATAAGAATGTTATCCATCTACTTTGTTTCTTGAATATATATATACTCCACGGACCCATTATCTGTATTTTTTTTTAAAGAATCTAGGCTTTTGAATAAAGTTAGATACTTTCCCAGACTTTTCCCATAGTAAGCTAATAGTTGCCTGTGTTGTGAGAAACGATAATGTCAGAGGCTGGGATGGTATCCAGTACTTATCCTATGCCATCAACAATATTACCCAGTATTGTTTGATTCCTACTGGTTTTATCAGCTAGTAAGTATAGGGGAATATGAAAACATATTTTGCATTTCACACATTTTAATATTAAAAAAGAAGAAATAAAAATATAATAGAAAAATAATAGAAAAATAGCAAAAATCAATTTAAATCTAAGTCTTCCAGTTCATCGAACTCAGCTGCATTATCGGCTGTCGGTAAATTTTCATAAAATTGATGGCAATCGGAATCAATTAAAGTTAAAATAGAGAGAAGGTCCCTTTTTTTCAATGGATTAATATTGGAAGACTTTCACTATAAGATTTTTGTACATTAATATTGTTTGCTTCCAACTGTCGCCCTCTTTTATTTCTCCTTAAATCAAGGGTCCTAAACGGTTCCTCTTTATTAAGGGAATATTTAAAATTAATTACGCCAAATGTTGTAGTGTATCTCAGCCATTTTATCTTTAACCAATCAAATTTTTGGCCTTCTACATCTACACATCTTCTCACCAACACATCGCCTCTTTTGAGGAGTTGGGAAAATGCCAAGAAGTTTCCCTGTTCCATAGGTACCACATGGAACCTTTTTCCATTTTTAGACACCAAACGGACAAAAGTAAACCAATCTCTTGGCGTCAAAATCTGGTTATCAGGTCCAATGTTTTTCTTGGCGCGCTCGATTCTAGCATGGTCGCTGTCACACTCTAATCTCGTATGGCCAGGCAAAAGGAACTTTTGGTCAATTATATTAATACTTTTTTTGAGTACCATCATATAACTAAACATGATGGCCATGTTAATATTGCGGTTTTGCCCGCCACATGTATCTGAATATGTGGTTACATGGTTAATGTGACCGGGAAGATCAATTAAATTTTTAAAAACGCATGAAGCGATTTGATCGGAGCCTCGGCCCCCAATTGCTTCATGCCACATAAAACATTTCGTTTCCTCATTATTTGTGCAATTTCTGATTGTCAGATTATACGTAGACAGTAGTCTCTTATAATATGCAATATTAGTGGAGAGAAATGGTGCAGGAAGCACCTGCTGCAAATCGAAGACTAGCACAACCTTGCTAGAATCTTGTCTCGCCAACTCTTTATCTTCTCTTTTAGACGCATACGCCAATTCAGCCTCTTTTATGTGCTGATCATGGAAAGCACCCAGATCCTGCCGTTCAGTTTCTGTAACTGCTAGGCGTTTTTTTAATTTGAATTCATCGCATTTTTTGCATGTGTCGACGTACGGCTGTTTGAATTTCAATCCCATATTATTAAAAATGGTTCTGAAAACATCATAGCCTGCAACTTTTGCATGATTATCGTTATTATGCTCCTTATATTCACAATACATCTTGCGAATTGTAAGGTGACTTGGCAAATTTCTTTCCTTTGTTGATTATCAGAAAGAGGAGTATCGTGAAACTCATTCATAGTAATATCCTACAAAAATATAAAAACGTTAATCATTGTCCAATAATTAAAAAATTAGTATATAATAATATTTTAATTGAACTACACTTACTACACTGTTACTTGGAAGAATCAATGTTTCTACATCTATGGGCTTGCCACTAGTCGATATACTATTAGAAATCTCCTATAAAAGAAGGTAAAAAAAAAATAATACAAAATAATGGAACCAGTAAAAATACAAATATGAAATTAAAATACTGATCATACTATCAGCACTTTATATTGTTGATGTGGGCATTTTCAAATGTCTAAACATTCCATTTTGCTTTCGTTGCTAATAATCACAACTTAATTTTTAAGGTATATTTCATTTTTTGGATAGAATATAGAGTATCGATGATAACAATAACGAAATATTTACCATATTTTTATTTGACTGGTCCATATAAGTTATATTTTCAACACTATTTGTAGTAAAAACACTCTCCTCTAAATCCAATCTATTGCCAAAACACGTGTTATTACCCATATGTAAAATAAGAAGGGCTCGCGAGCCAAAATATTGACAACAAACCGAACACTTCCACATATTTTTATTGTCTTTGCACTTAATATTGTTTTTATTTACTTCTTTTATCTTTAATTATAATATTATTTGTTTTAAAAAAAACTGTTTCAACAACCACAACACATCAACACGACACTTCAATCATCAACAAAATATAATGACAGTTGTTTAGACAGTGTTGCGATACTACAAAAACATTTCGTGATTTCTCATGGCAACGGTCTCGTTAAATTTGTTTAAATCTTATTGTAATGGTTTACGGATTGTGGGAAATTAAAATTAGTAAAAGCCAAAATGAATTTATTTATTTTTAATACTTAGCTTAATATAAAATTTGAAAGTATAGATAGCGTAGTACACTTAAATATATTTATTATATCCAAAAATTAGCATTTTTTTTACATACGGCAACACCACGCAGTCTGTTGCTGCACGTATCGTGTTTTGCCATCTTCTCGGAACCGGAAAAGAGGAATCAAAAAGTAGGCAAAAAATTACTATTTTGCGTATCGTGTTTAGCCATCTTTCATATGCGTTAAATGTGTTATTATTGAAGTTGCCAAACAAGGTTATTTTGCATATCATGTTTTGCCATCTTTCAATTTCTACAAAATTGGCATATCACAAATTGCCACAGCGTTTTTCTAGAAATATATAAAACCAACATATATCAGCTTTTGCCATCTTGTAGATCTCACTGAGACGAATCCAACGGTATGCAACACTCATATTCGCAAAAAAAGTGACATATCGTGTTTTGCCATCTTTGCACAGAACTGTATCGAAAGCCTTGGAGAAATCCGTGTAAATGGAATCAACCTGACTTCCCTTCGCCATTGCGCATGATATGTAATTGTTGTATAAAAGAAGATTTGTTAGAGTCGATCTTCCCTGGACAAACCCATGCTGTTTGGCTGTGATATAAGAGCTTATGCATGGTGAGACCGTCTCCAGGACAAGGACTTCAAAAACTTTGGCAACTATAGACTGGATGCATATTGGTCTGTAATTTTCCACCGAACCTTTCTCACCTGACTTAAATATGGGAATTAGAAAACCTCGTTTCCAGGAAGATGGGAAAACTCCAGTGGTTAATGACTTATTATAAATCATCTGCAAAGGGACAGACAATGCAGAGTAGCAATTTTTCAAAAAAACAGGAGGTACAGAATCCGGGCCAGGGCCCTTGTTTACATCAAGAGATACCAACACTCGGGAAACATCAGAAATGTCAATCAACATAATATATTAGGCATGTCGACACCCTGTTTACAGGATTGTATGGCTCTACTAGGATTAGCCGGTGCCACTGCTTGTGCATAAACCGTTTTAAAAAAACTAGCCAAGAGATTTACTTTATTTATGTCACTGTTTGCGAAATTATTCCCATATGTCATCTCCGCAGGCAGTTTAACCCCCATTGAATCCCTAGTATCAGAACTCAACGATGAGACATGCTTCCAAAATACCTTTGGATTACGTCCACTTCCCAATGAATCCTCAATATTATCAATGTAGTTATTATAACATCGAGATGAAAGTCTCTTACATTCTCGCCTTAAATTACTAAAAACTAAATAGTCATCAGAATCAAATGAGGATTTATAAATTGCATGAGCTATCTTTTTACGTTCTATCAACAGTCTTAAATCCCGTGTGACCCACCTAGGATATGTCGATGTGAATATTTTCTGATTAGGAATATAAGTTTCTATTATATCAGTAAGTATACCATAAAAAGCATCAGTCATAGTGTTTACATCTGTCATATTACTAAATAATTGTCCCCAATCTATCCCGTTAAGAGCATCATTTATTACATTATAATTTCCCTTGTTAAAATTTTTGTACACCATGGGTTCAGTATTGCGAGCAGATTCATAGTTTAATTGTACACGTATATCAAGAGGTGGATGGTGGCCGTCCACGGGAAGCAGAGCATCACTAGATGCACTGACATATACACCATTCATTCGTGTCAATACAAGATCTAAGATTGTGTTATTCATATTGGTAATTGTATTAACTTGGCGCATGTTGGCAACATGGCACATATCCATTAAAATACTAGATCTTCGTGATAATTGATTAGGTCGTGGATTATTTTGATCATCGCTCAACCAAGACATCTCCGGAAGATTGTAATCTCCCAAGGTTAAGAGTCCAGCATTTGGGAAGTCAGTTGTCAGCCTTTCAATCTCCTCAGAGTGATGCTGGTAAATATCTAGTGATGATGACGGTGGTATATAGGTACAACCAATGATAATATTAGATTTATGCTTGATCTTTATAATAACAAACACCTGCTCAACATCATCATATATTGTTTTAATTAAACGTGATGTATACTTCTTGTTGACCGCTAATAGGACTCCCCCACCTCTTCTTTTACCACTATTGCTCGAGTTTCTGTCTACTCTAAAAATATTAAAATTGTTAAAACCAAGTTCGGCATCAGAGACCCCAGCATCCAACCATGTTTCCGTCAGTGCTATAACATCACAATCAATACCACACACATTTACATTTAATAAATCCAGCTTTGTTTTGATTCCGCGCGTATTTTGATAATAGGTGATTAGTTTTTTGAGGTCTTGTGGGTCTCAATAATAGGCCTTCCCTGTATGTACTTTATATATATATCTGATTCCCCTTTCTTCCTTCTCTCATTAAGCTCAATTTTTAGTTTCTTAAGTTCAGACATTTGTGAAGGTGTTAGGTCATCATAAATTCTAATTTCCCTATTAATACTATGCAGTTCTTTTTTTCGTTTAAGTATATTTAAGGCTTGTTGTTGGTTGTTCAGAAAAACTTTCAAAGGCCTCGGTTTATCTTGCACTTTCCTTCCCAAACGTACACATTTAATATTACTTTCATTCAGTGTGTCATCAAACTTGCATAATACACCCTGAAGCATTTTTTTATCATGAGAAATGGATTCATACTTGTCATTATTCTTATTTTCCTCAAGGTTGCACACAATTATATTATTTCTTCGTTTCAGTCTATCCTCCATCTCATATATCAATCCACTAGAATCACCCGTTTCCAAGGTCGCAATTCGCTTCTTCAACTCAAGATTCTCAGTTTCTAGATACTCGACCTTGTTACTTAGAGCCATGAATTTAGATTCCAACAATTCAATCACATTACTGTTAGATTTAATCATCTCCTGTCGAATCTCCTCAACCTGCTCCGCAATTTTGTTCACAATACTTGTCTTGAATTCATTCAGCAATTGTACCAGGTTGACATCTCCACCCTGCCTGTCTGATATTTCATTTCGAGGTAATGCGGGAGAGGATGATTTTGGCTTACTTCTGAGATCTCTGTTCATAATGCAAGCATAAATGTTATTCCTTTAAATAAAAAATAACAATAACAATTTTCCCATCAATTATTTGAGCTATGTAGTTTTTAGACAGCAGCTGTTTATCTACCCACTGCTGACAGGAATTGCGACGATACACACATATGTTAATCGATGTTTTATATGTAATAAAATGCACCCTGTGAGGGCCACACACATGTAATTGATCCAACAATCCGATGCACCAACTCAAATTTAACACTTTCACTTATTTACTTTGATTTTTCAATACATAAATTCACCCAAAACTTGAATGTAAACCAGACCAAATCCAAAATAGGTCAGTAAACTTCAAGTTATTATTGTCGTATAAATACTATATTATTATAATTAAAATATTATTATATATTAATATAAAAAAAAAGAAGTTTTTTCACGTACTATAATATTCCACCTCAGGATTTAAGTGCTCACTAACTGTAAAAAATTGAAGATCTTTTGTATTTTAACGTTTGTTACTTATTAGTATTATAGACCTCGTAACACTTTTTTGTTTCCTCTTCTTTTGTTTTTATTATGGACGGTAATAAAATTACATACGAATAATAAAAGCAATAATTTACTCACGGATGTAATTTTATTAATTGAAGATATTATTATAATTTTATTACGCTGTAAGTAATTATTATTATAATTGTCTTTTTCTTCATGGGAGTAAGGTATCTGACTGCGTGCAAATTACCCAATTAACATAGCAGACTTCACGTTTGTGCTGTGGCCTTCTTAGTTCATTTCTATAGCGATGAATCGGACTGTTATATTACGAGTATTGTGTTCAGACTGGTATGACGTTAAGTTTATTGACTTATAAAACCAAAAATTGTTCAGACAAAATATTGAGTATCAAGAAGGTATATTTTTACAACCTTGTAATTCTGGTCTGTGTTAAAATTTTACGTTAAAATAATATGCTTATGTTATGCCTGTGGTATTGGTTTTTTATTTATTTATCTTAAAAAAATTGCACCCCTTTACAGCCTTTTTTGTGGTGGTAATATTCACAATATGTAATATGATATTCTAATTCAAATTTAAATAATATGTTTGCTTTTTTTAAGTAATACACACTTTTTTATACAACTCACATAGAATTTTTGTTTACAATGTAATATAATTTTTTCTTTCAAAAATGAGCAGAGCTATTGCTTTGAGGAATAATTCCATTGTTTTGAATATTTAAACACAAATATAATACATTCTAAAACAGGACTAATGAAGAAATGTAAGTTAACAGGATATGTGGAATAGAGTAGAATAAAAAATAGTAAAGAACAACAGAAAAAAACACAGTTAATAAACAAAGAAAACATGAAAAAAATTATAAGACCACGAAAACAGAAAAGACAACACAATATAATTATACCTACACTTTATTAATTTTACAAATTGTAATGTTTAATTGGCACATATTTTCGTATATAAAAACATTTGAAGTAAAGATTACTTTCTAAATAAAATCAAACATTTTCCATGTAAAACAATAATAGTATGTGTGTTACAGAAGTTATTCAATTTTACTAATTAACTTGTTATAGGTCGTGTCAAATTGTGTGGATACTAGCTAACATAGTGAATGATTTAATCATTCATTATGCTTTGTACAGCCCTATTAACTGGAGAGTTACTCATTTTATCCGTATGACCGCGTTGGGAATAAAACAAAAGATGGTTACGACCTGTCATAATAATGTGGGACATATAAAGAGATCTCAGATAGTATTTGAGTGATGCTAAGATGACCACTTATTAATTTGAAGAAGTGTCTGAATAAGTATATCTTTCTCCTTCTCTCAACCTTAGAATAGACATAATTATCAAGACATCCTTATTTATATACCTACTTCTTTATCGTATAAAGTATTGTTATTTTTTATGGTTGGCAACTGCATTAATCAATTCCGTAAAATTGTGGAATGTTTTGTTGGTTGGATAATTATAAAAAAAATATTCAGGTTTAGGGTATTGAGAAAACATATTACCCATGCATTTGAAAATAGAATTTATTATAAAAAAAATCGACACGACAAGACATCGACGAAATAGAATCTCTATTTACAGCAAACTTTTAAATTTTCTTAGTTATTTTTTTCCATACTATGGTATGTACGGTGCATTAACACAATAATATTTACTTAGAAAATGGTTGATTACTACTACTATACTACTATACCATCACGGCATATCCCACAAGTGGGGTAGCCAGCAGACCAGCTGCATGTAAGAAACATGCAAGCTGTCCTCACCATGCCGATATAAAATCAAGACATTCAGGATGGGTGGCAAACCTCATCGCTGAACAAGGTTGATTAGTCTTAGTTTTATTTGCGGTTTTGTTTTAACTGTTAAAAACAAAATATTTTCAGTTTAATACTTAGATTAAATTACTCTTAAGTTGTTAAAATTTTATAAGCTTCTATGAAATCGACACCAATAAACTTCATGCATGCGATATCTTGATATGGCTTCTCAGCTGAGTTAAAGAAGTTTGTAGTTCTCTTACAGCCGTTACACTGAACAACTAAACTAGTGAGAACTAGACAAAGCTCATTTCTGAGAAATTGAGAACTTCGCAAATATAATTATATATGACACGTGTAGATATTTAATAATACAAAGAAATGTACATTGCGCTAGCTCCTCTTTTTTATAGTTCTAGAAAACGATTTGAATATATTTGTTTACTTCAAACAAATAAATGATATAACATTTTGTTTGTTTGTAGTTAATAGCTGGATGTCGGAGCGAAAGTACACATTGTCACAAAACGAAACTTTTCTGTGTGACCGTTCAAAATTTTTACAATAAATTTACGTTTGAATCCTACGTGTTTATTCATATGAAATAACTGTCAAAAACTATTGAAGGTTTTGACATTTCAATATTAATTAATATCTTTCACTTTTTTACATGATTTATTATTAAAATGGACTTATATTAATGTGTGTCAGTTGTGACATTTCCTCAGAGCAATTTCAACAAATTTATTTTTTACTATAAATTGTTTATTATAAGTAGGGTAGGTTGGTACAAGAGTGCGCAGTGTACAAGAGTACGCACTGCATATCTCTGGATCATTAGTAATGTTTTCTGATATCTTCAATGGGCATTTAATTCTATAAGTTGAGCGCTTGTCGGTGTCCATTTTTTGCGAATTTTAGTCGATTATTAAAGATTCTAGGTAAGAAAATCATTTATTCATCCATTTGTTAAAAATTTTAGGCTTTTTAGAGACCGTGTCAAATAAAATCTATTTATGTTAAAACACATTTATTTACTTATTTCAATTTGTTTGTCATTTACAATTGTACACTAACATGTTGAATGACGTCGTCATGACATATTGGCGGGAATTTTATAATATATTTATAATGTCCACTGTTCAGTTTTCAAATCAGGGGTTTAAATTTCACGCCAATGCAAAATAGTTAGGATGTTTGCCGCCGTGTGGCGCTAACAACTTGATTCCACCAATAACAGCATTACCTTATATTTATAGTTCAGTGTGACAGGTTTGAGAATATAGCGACATAAGTGGCGAAAATTGGCTAGTTTGTAGAACAAAATAATATTATAATATGGCGAAGTTTTGTCAGCTTATTAAGGTTTTCGTTTTTGTAGTGTAGGAAACATTATCTTTGTTTGTTGCTAATATAAGCAGTTGTCTTTTACATTTCTTTCTTTTACAATCGTATTTCAAATCAACTCTACTTGCAATCAACTATCCTGCATTGTACATATTATAACCTGTGTGACAAATAAATAATTGAAGACCCTAAATAGTTTTACTGGAAGCACCAAATCAACTCACCACCAAGTTTTGGACCTTCACCCGGATACGTAGAAGGAAGAACATACCAGTTTGAACAGGAATTCCAGACATCGTAAAGGAAAGACGGACAGGTTTAAATTTCCAATCATCCTTATTATCCATTTCAAAGTGTTATTATTTCAATTAATATCATAATCCTTCCATTGTGGTTTGCTAGTAATTTCATACAGTTGATTTTGCGGCATTTAAGTGAGGTTAAGGGTAGTTATAAAATCAAGTCGAATAATTATTATTGTTACATGTAAAACACGTTTTTCTTTTCTTGTTTGATTCATGTGCTTTGTTTGGTTTGGTTAAAGGGTGCTGCATTGGGATTAAATATAACAATATTTATCAATATTCGAGATGCCGAACGAGAGAGTGAAGATGCTTGTTTCTAAAAGGGGTGCTCTCAAAGGACAATTGACACGTTTTCAAGACTACCTCAATAGCAAATCAATCGATATGTGCGAACTAGAAGTGAGAATATCTAGAATAGAAGCTATTTTAGACAAATTTGAGACAATCCAGCAGGAAATGGAAGAGTATAGTGAAATTGAGGCTGAATATAGGGAACAATTCGAAGTTTTATTCTACGAAACAGTGGGAAAAGCGAGATCGATTATGAAACAAATTCCTACAGTTGTTTCGGAAGTGAAATTGAGGGCTTTAGAGGTACCGAATTTCTGTGGGGATTACAAAAACTGGCTTCACTTCAGAGACACCTTCAGTTCATTGGTGGATAGCAATCCATCATTAAATAATCTTCAAAAGTTCCATTATCTTCTCTCAAGTCTTAAGGGAGAAGCATTGCAATTAATTTCTTCGCTGGAAGTTTCAGGAGAGAATTACAGCGTAGCATGGGAAATACTTAATTCAAGGTATCATAATGTTCGTATAATTTCAGATAAGCACCTTCACAGTCTTCTCAACATGGCAGTACTAAGGGATGAAAGTCACACAGGGTTAAGGAAATTAGTAGATGAAGTACAGCTTCATCTGAGGGCTCTACAAAGCATGGGACTACCTACCAAGCAGTGGGATGCATTGGTAATTCATGTTATAACAAGCAAGCTTCCAGTAAGTAGCAAGCAACATTGGGAGACTTATTCGATCGCAGGAAAGTTACCCACATTAGGTGAGTTGATTTTATGTCTAAATGAAAGAGCAAGGGTGTTAGAAACATGTCTAACACACCAGCGGAAACCAAGTCCTAGGATCACACTCCATGCTGGTTCTAGAAACAATGTTTCAAGTTTATGTCCGCTGTGCAATGGGGAACACAGGCTGCACCAATGTGGTCAGTTTCACGCCCAGACTATGGAGCAGAGGTATGAGACAACAAAAAGGTTTAGACTCTGTTTTAATTGTTTAGGTACAAGGCACAATTCCTCCAAATGTAGTTCAAAAAACACATGCAGAATGTGTAGGAAAAGACATCATACAATGTTACACACATCAAATGTTACAAGGCAACCTCAAGTAGGTATTCAAGAAAATGTGACAACAATACTACATGAACAAGATGCTACCATCACTACCCACATGTCACAAGGTGGTAGTCAAATATTGTTGTCTACAGTGATAGTAGGTATCACACATAATGGCGTGTCACACAAGGTGCGCGCACTTTTAGATTGTGGTGCTCAATCTAATTTTATGACGAAATCCTTATGTTCTAGGTTGGGTATTTCACAATACGATGCAGCGATTCCAGTAGCAGGAATCCATAACCAGGTTACGAAAATAAGCAAAGGAGCCGATGTGGAGATCCAATCTCTACACTCAAGTTACACACGCAAACTGTCATGTTTGGTGTTACCAAAGATCACGCAGCCACTACCACAGCAAACTTTTGACAAAAAATATGTGAAACTACCTCATGGACTAAGGTTGGCTGATCCCGATTTTCATAAAAGCGCTCCAGTGGACATGCTTCTAGGGGCACAAGTTTTTTGGGAAATTTTACAAGCAGAAAGACTTCAAACGGAACCTTCACAACCAGTGATACAGCAGACGTTGCTAGGTTGGATCATCGCTGGACAGGTATTACAAGACAGGCAAGTCAAAAATTCCAGGCAAGTCTTACATTGTTATGTTTCATTAAATCAATTGCATAAAGACATAGAAAGGTTTTGGAAAATAGAGGAAATTCTTTCTTTACCAATTCAATCTCAAGAGGAGATTTTATGTGAAACACATTTCGTTTCAACCCATCAAAGAAGTGATACAGGTCGGTTTGTAGCCAGACTACCATTCAAACCGAAGCATAAAGAGTTAGGTGACTCTTTACAAGTTGCAAGCAGGCGTATGTTAAGTATGGAAAGGCGCTTTGCCAATGATACAAATCTAAAAACCCAATATGTTAATTTTATGAAAGAATATGAAACATTAGGTCACATGTCACCATGTGAACCATCAGATCAACATGATATATGTTATCTCCCACATCATGCAGTATTCAAGGGGGACAAAATAAGAGTTGTCTTTGATGGATCTGCAAAAACAAGTTCAGGTGTTTCTTTAAACGATACACTCATGACAGGTCCTTTAATACAAAATGATTTATTTACCTTGCTAGTAAATTTCAGGAAACACTCATTCGTGATTACTGCCGACATAGAAAAGATGTACAGACAGGTGGAAATTCATTCCGAGGATAAAAGATTTCAGAGGATTGTATGGAGGGATTCAGATGACAAACAATTATCTCATTTTCAGTTAAATACAGTAACGTATGGATTAACACCTTCTTCATTTATGGCCACAAGATGTCTAAAACAATTAAGTATGGAGTTCAAGGACAAATATCCAAAACCATGTGAAGTTATAGCAGAAGATTTCTACATGGACGATCTGTTAACAGGAGGTGAAAAATTGCAGGAATGTTCACAATTGAAACAGGAATCAACCACTATACTTCAATCAGGAGGTTTTCATCTTACAAAATGGAAATCAAATGTGCCAGGTATGTCTGATGATATATTATCTAGTAAAAAGTCATTATTTGTTGAAGACAAAGATACATCTAAAATCTTAGGACTTTATTGGGATAGCAGGGAAGATTGTCTTTCTTACAGAGTAGAAATTTTACATGATAATGAAGCGACTACCAAAAGAATGGTATTGTCAGATACTTCAAAAACTTTTGACCCTCTTGGTTTATTGGGTTCTATAGTAATTAGAGCAAAAATTCTTATGCAAGAATTATGGCAGCAAAGAATAGCATGGGATGAACTTCTTCAAGAAAATCTATTACAAAAATGGAATAATTACAAGGCTGATTTATTGACAATCAATGATTTTAAAATATGTAGAAATATCAAATGTGAAATTTCAATTCATATTCAATTAATAAGTTCTTCAGACGCCTCGCAGAAAGCTTATGGCTGTTCCATATATTTGAGATCTTGTAGTAGATTTGGAAGATACGAATGTAATTTAATATGTGCAAAATATAAAGTTGCACCTATTAAACAATTGTCATCAACTAGTATAGAATTATGTGATGCATTATTGTTAACAAGATTGATTATAGGAACATTTTCAAGAATGCAAGATACAATCACAACATTATGGACACATTACAAGATACATACAACTTTTGTTGTCACTCAAAGGGAAGATTGGGAGACATTTATTTGGTATTCATCATTTACTAAGTTACAAAGAGTCGCAGCATATTTGATACGCTGCTTACTCAACGCAAGCGGTAGAAAACCACGTTTTAAAGAAGAACAGAATGTAACTGAAATGCACACAATGTTCTAATCATGAATGCACAAGAGTTTGCAAACCTCAAGGAGTTATTGATTTGTACCTATATTATCAAGAATGTTTTTTAACCAATGTATTTATGTTTCAGGTACAAATATTACAATATGATAAAATGATATGTGCGCAGGTATGTTAATTTGTTTTCATTGCAGGGGATAACATTTTTCACTTTCTGGGGAAGCATTTCGATTTATTTTCAATATTCATTTTGGGACAATGTAAACTTTTAAGTTTACTGAGGACAATGTAGCAAACTTTGCTGAATCAAGCATGGGCTCGTCAGAGTAGTCTCAGTTAAGACTACAAGAGGTATCTTCAAACGCAGTGTCGTCAATTTGGCTGTATTACCGATTGAAGAGAATTCTATGCAATAAATCGAGGAAAATTAATTTTGCTTCAAGATGGTGAATCAATTTACAAAAAAGGGATGATGATCTCGAGAAATGTTATACTTTTTTTTTTTACTCATCATGTTTATCAGAGGAACAATATCTCAAGAAATGTTATACTTTGTTTACTTATCATGTTCATCCAAGGGATGAAAATCTCAAGAAATGTTTTACTTTATTTGCTTGTGTTTATCAGAGGAACAATATTTCAAGAAGTGTTGTATTTTATTTGCTCATCATGTTTTTCAAATATTTAAAAATATTTAGATCATCTGTTTGTTTTACATAGGTTTTATGTTTCTTTCTTTCTTTCTTGGCTGACAAAATTTTCATTCATGTAGTACAGGGAGTTTAGTTGTCAGAAAATGTTTTGTTTTTCATGTCATGTTTTTTCAATGTTATGTTACAGTCCACTATCTCAATTTTACGCATGACATTTACACAGGTACCAAGACATTTATAGTAGATAGTTAAATTTTCAAATTCATATATAAAAACGTTTATTTATTTGTAAAAACGCGTTTTTAGGGGGCGGTATGTTCAGTTTTCAAATCAGGGGTTTAAATTTCACGCCAATGCAAAATAGTTAGGATGTTTGCCGCCGTGTGGCGCTAACAACTTGATTCCACCAATAACAGCATTACCTTATATTTATAGTTCAGTGTGACAGGTTTGAGAATATAGCGACATAAGTGGCGAAAATTGGCTAGTTTGTAGAACAAAATAATATTATAATATGGCGAAGTTTTGTCAGCTTATTAAGGTTTTCGTTTTTGTAGTGTAGGAAACATTATCTTTGTTTGTTGCTAATATAAGCAGTTGTCTTTTACATTTCTTTCTTTTACAATCGTATTTCAAATCAACTCTACTTGCAATCAACTATCCTGCATTGTACATATTATAACCTGTGTGACAAATAAATAATTGAAGACCCTAAATAGTTTTACTGGAAGCACCAAATCAACTCACCACCATGTACAAGAGTGCGCACTAGAATTTTGTACAAGAGTGCGCACGCATTCTAGTACAAAATTCTAGTCACCACAAGTTTCGGCACCATAAGTTTCTCAGATACCATCAATTCACATCAAAACAAGTAAAGATACCAGAAAAAGACGGATAAACAACCCGGGGAGAAAAAAAGAAGATTCTGGGATTTCCATGACAAAAACTACATAGGATAAAATCAATTATTTCTTAACTTACGTGACTTTCAATACATTAAAATAAATTTTAACTATTTTAATTAGCTGTTCCGATTAACATTGCAATAAAATTTGTTTTGATAACCATCAATTCACATCAAAACAAGTAAAGATACCAGAAAAAGACGGATAAACAACCCGGGGAGAAAAAAAGAAGATTCTGGGATTTCCATGACAAAAACTACATAGGATAAAATCAATTATTTCTTAACTTACGTGACTTTCAATACATTAAAATAAATTTTAACTATTTTAATTAGCTGTTCCGATTAACATTGCAATAAAATTTGTTTTGATAACAATACAGATTCTTTATTTATCTTATTTTAGTCATAAATAACATCATATTGAACTGATTACTTATGCGCACTCTTATACACAGTCGTGCGCACTCTTGCACACACCTGTAGTTTAAGAGTGCGCATTTTAGGGTGTTTTTATTTTTATTATTTTTTGTATTAAGTACTTTCTTAGGAAATTCTACTGTGAACATCTATGAGACAATATACCAAACTAATGAAATACATTATTAAGTGGGTAATTTTTTTTTAATATCTGTAAAAAATCAATTAACGTCTTAAGTGCGCACTCTTGTACCAACCTACCCTATTTAAGCGTGTTAAAAGATCATGTTTACGTTTTGAAGTTTACCTGTAGGTATACTGTTTAAGGCAAATGCCATTTATTGTTCTAAATAAATAAAAAATATATATGTATAAAGTAAATGACATTGTTTTGCTTTAACGAAAATTTGAAATATATATTATTTTTTACAAAATATGGCGCACTTTTACAAGACTAAATATACCATGAAAGCAGACAAAACGCGGGCTTAAACATAAATACTGTACTGTGGGGTCCCCGGGAAAGAAAGAATCTCTCACTCTTTTCTCCAAGTTCTTCAAAAGGCAGGTATATATTATAAATCACCAGATATTTTGTATCTCCTATTTAGCGGTTATTTATGCATGACCTTATCAGTATTTTAATTTTATCGACACGGAGAAGAACACCTGGATATTTATTACACGCAGCTAGTTTGCAAGCTTCCTCAAATTTGAAATATGTGGTGTTGATAAAGAAAAGTTGCTTGTATCGTATGGGTAAGGTTATGTTTTAAATAGGTATATCTATCTAAATATTTTCATTAATTTTCATTAACACATAAAAATGACATAACTTTTTATCCATATTCATGAATTAGAAAACATGTATCATTCACATAAGTAGTTATATGGCCTCCCAAATCTTTTTGACTTCTCATGCTCTCCACTCCAAGGTTTAAAATCATCTATATATTCAATCATCTATATATTATTCATCCCTCAAAGCACGAGCTCTGCTCAAATTTGAGGGAATGAATTATGTTTTGCCTACTGTATAATTATAAATAAATGATTGTTGTTGCAATTTGTGTATTTATCCATAGTAAATATATTTGAATTTGAATAAAAATCATCGTTTCTAGATATGTAACCAATCCATTTAAGTTTTATTTTGAATGTTTTTGGGTGTACTTGATGTCTTAGTTTTTATTGAAAATCTAATAACTGTTGAAATCTTATAATGTGTACTATAATTATTCATAATTATAATTGAAATTCGACAAATCTTACTTGTCTTATTATTGTAAAACTATAATGTACGTAATTAAATGTTAATAAAAGCCTGAGCAATATGAAAGAAGACTAAGAGCTTTCTATGTTATTTATTGTTTTACTTTTAAGCTATGTTACTACTTAAATATTTTTTATACTTACTGTATTAATAAAGAATTTCTAATTATAATTATTTTATGATATTAACCTTAAAATAAATGCATTTTTAACTAAGATTGTGAAGATGTTTCATTATATGAATAATGAAAAGCGAAAAAATATTGGTTCAGTGACTTTAGTTTATTTTTTTTCAAATACATTTTTTTCGTTTTAATATATCAGGATATTGTCCTAAACAAATAATATTCTATTTATTCCTTTTAATGGGCTACAAATTCTTTAGTATGTAAATAAATAACGATGTATTTATTTACTTTGAAAGGAAAACTGAAATTCATATTAAAACGAAAGAATATACATAAATGTATCTTTTATATTTCTAAGCGAAATTTTAATAAGCCACTAGACAAAATTGCAGTCTGCAGTTTATATTGTTCGATGAATTAAATCAAGACTTACTTCTCTAAAATTCATAATGATTCAAAATGCAAGATATTTAGTGGATCTAAATTTAAAAGTACCTTTACATTATTCGTTTAAACCCACCCTAATATCTATTGCAAACCTTTATTTAAATGTGAAATATATTCTTTACGTTGTATTCAGGCAAAATGCACTCCACTAATTATTGAATATTAATCAATTAATTAATTTGAACAATGTTCGGATATATTAATGATTATATCTTAATCTGAAATCTATTCGAAAAAAAATTATGAAAATTAAATAATCATAAATAATTATTACTTTTTACTCGTTTATTTCGAAATTATTTGCGCATAATTAAAGACACTCATAGAGAACTTCTTTCTGATGTAAATTATTCTATGTTATTCAAAACATGCAATAAAAATAATATATTATTAAATAAAATACTTATAATACTAAGTATTTATAGATTATGTATAAATTCAATAGCAATAATAGAATGTAAGTGAATGTGATATGGGATAAGAAATAATATGTAATAAATAGGTTATTTAATGTAAGTTTATATGTGAACTGTGTTAAAATTTATATATTGATTATAATAAAAAAAATATATTGTTATAAAAACAGTGCGTGTAAAAATGTAGAAAGAGCGCGTGTAAATGAAATAATTATTTATTTATTTTGATCTGTTATATAATTTGTACAATAAAAAGTTAAAAGATTGTATGTATTATCTAGATAGAATATTCTGTAAAATAATAACTGTACGTATGTAAACAAATAATAATGTTTGATGTAATACAATAAAATGTGGATGGTATTCGTAAGTATTCATATGAAAAAGTTATGTATTAAAGAAACCCTAATAAAATTAATAAATATTGTTAATTGTAATAGGCAAACACATTAAATAATTGAAATATCACCTCGCTTGTTTCCACTTATAATTATTTATTTATCCCATTTTGCAGGTGAATATATCTATCACTGTGAAGAAATGGTCGAAAGAATGGAAGATACATACAACTCACAATACTGCTAAAAATTGGTACACAAGCATCAAGATTTAGTTTCACATTTTTATAAAGTGATTTCTCATTCAAAGAACTATAAAAACTAGCTCGTAGTTAGATATTTTTTTGTTTTGTTCTTCTATATAAAATATATCAAAGTGAAACTCGAAAGGACTACAAATAGTTGAACTGTGATTTCGTTTGAAATTAAATTGTTAGAAATCCAATAAAAAAACTAAGAAATACTGGTTGGCACAAATCATCCTTGTAGAATGCTTTGCTATAAGTGAAGAAGAAATACTGGAAGAGGGCATCGCCCACTTTGAAAGCTGCCCCTGCTTAAAGAGAAGAAAATGTAAGTTTTTATATTTCATTAAATTATAATTTTATTTATGAAATTGTAATAATTGTATAAAATATCTCGCATAACGTCACATGCAAAAGTATGTAGAAAGAAATGTTTCGTATGTTCAAGTTACATAATCCAAATTTACTGCACCTGAAAGTTTACTACAGAATTCGATAAAATGCCTGTTGATATATCCTATTTTAAAACCATTTTAGGTTTCTTCTACGTTTAGTTCTTCTAAGAATCGTAAAAGCCGTGGTAGAGTTAATGCCAGTTTATAAAAGGGTATGTCTGTAGGAAAAAAGGAATTATTATAAAAACCTCTCAATCAAAAATGAAATGTGATGTAATTCGCATTCAATATTCAACACTGTGTATAAGAATACATACCTACGTCAAAAAAGTAACTAGAACCTACTAACATCTTTATTAAAAGCCGATTCCTAGAAGGATTGTTCTACGAGTATTCTACAAATACTTTAAGCATAGCAAATATTTGGTCTTGAATACCATATAGTTTTTGTTATAAAATAATATAGAATAAATTACAAATTACAAAATATGATAACGTTTTACAGTAAAAAAGATAAATATAGGTGAAAACAGAAAGTAATTAAATATTATCCTAGGTATCGTTGCCGGCTCAATACAAAGTTACTATGATCAGAAACAAGACTTTTTATAAATTTTAAGTTTCAATAACATTTAATTTATTTTGAACTCACCTGTATAATAACAACTTCTTTAATGATGACACATATTACCTACTAATACGCGACAAAATGCATCAGACTTAAGAAGTTTTTAAAAAACAATGAAAATGTAGCACGCTTTTGTAATCCTTGATGGAATGCATATTTTAATAATAGGTAATACATGTATTTACGTACCTTCTATGGTTTATAATATAGGGTAAGTGTTCTCTGTAGTATTTTTACTACGACTAGCATTAATACTACTAGATCTAATACAAAGTGTACATATTTCACCTACATAGATTCTCAGTCGTGCAACAGACTAGGTACATGGTTGTTGGGTTGCGGTTGTAGGTATTTTAATTAAATCGTATTATTTATGGCATATTAATGCTTGAGTCATAATTAAGAATAACCTACGTTTGTGGGTACTGCCTCACAGTAGACTTTTAAGTCTAGCGAGGCAGTGAATTCTATAAAATATTATATTTTAACAAAATGTGTAATATACACGCGCTTGAAGACATTTCATTTCCCTTTAATATCTCACATCTCTGGGACGAAAAGGGATATATAGGAAAATATTTGTTTTATCCTTAAAAGTTGAATAATACTATTGATTCCCAAAACTTCATATACCTATTTCACAGTAGGTACAAGAACTCCGTATACATTTCAAAAATCGGCACATATCAGCCCATGTTGGTTCAGCAACCTAATTAAAAAAAAAAAAAAAAAATTGTACATTGAAGTTTATTTAGCTACATACATTTTTAAAGTAAAAAAAAAAACACAACGTTTGCGCAAAACCACTACTCCTACCTAGGAGTGAAGTGGTATAATGCTTTGCCGGTGGATTGCAAGGATCTAGCAAATATTGGTATAGCTAAGTTTAAGTTAGCTTTAAAAAAGTTAAAGAAGTAGATTTTTCTTCTCTTTGGGTATAGATTATTTATGATTGAAAGTGTACCTTATTGTTATTTAATTTGTACTAACATGTTTATTTTTGTACGATGTGGTTTTCTTTTTCTTTTTCTTTTCAAGTTTATGGAAAGTTTCAGGATTTATTTTGGTAATGTTTTTGAAATTGTTTTCTTTTTGTTTACTTTTGTATTGTTTTGTAATATTGTAACAATGTAGCTCACTTCAAAACACGAGATTTTCTCTTTTTGAAGTTGAGTCATTGAAAAATAATGTTTTATTATATGAATTTGTTAACTATGTAAATATGTTATAAAAAAAATTATAAATAAAAAATAAAAATAAATAAAAGTAGTAAGCAATCCTAATGTTTTTAAAAGTGCGAAGTTGGATCGTATTATTTTTCAAAATTTATAAATCATGCCAGATAATGATTGACAACGAAGTGTTAGAGAGTGACTAAGCAGATATATTTGGCTGAGAGGAATGGTGCTCGGAGACGTGGACGTCCGAGGATTAAATGGCAAGATCATTTAAATCAAATCCTACAGGACGGTCACGTGTTGAGCACGTTGAACAGGAGAGCATGCATGAGGAATTGTATGACAGTGACGGAAGCGAAAGATGAATGCAAGGATAGAAGGAAGTGGCGCTCGATCCTTTCAGCCTACCCCGCGAGGGAAGCGGCGTGATGGTATGTATGTATGTATGTATGTATTTATAAATCACCACAACTCACGTTTATGAGCGAGGTTAATTTAGAGGAATAAAGTTTTTTTTTTCAGCTTATAATGATAAAACACATGATTATAAATTTATTAGTGTCCATACTACACTTTACTCTCATGCCCTTTCCCTAGTAGGGAAGGCAGAGGAAACGGAACGCCACACAGTTCTATTTCAACCTTTTTATTCTACATTCATACAATTTTCCAGAAATTCATTTAAATTATTTGATTTCTTGTTAACAACAGTTAACATTATGATCTTACGGTATTAAAGAATTAAGAAAATCATGGAAAAGTTGAGTCAATTGGCACGAAAGTCTTCTGATTCGAGACAGCTGGCCTCCTTTAAGTTGACATGTATGTAGTGTCAAAGTAAACAAAAATAGTTTTAATGAAAATAGTACCAAGGAGAAAAACAGCTTTCTTAGAACAAATAACAAATTTTACGAGTCCTAGATACGCTCTTAGGTCGTTTCGAGCAAATTCCTGGGTAAAAACTAGTAAATTTTAAAAATATAACACTTTTCATAATTCGATGTTGCATATTCAAAAAGGGACATGTGAATTCATAAATGTTTTGACATTTCCAAAATAAACTGCTCATAATGACATTATAACCATTTTATAAAGTGATTCTTAGTTTCAAATATTAAAATTCAATACTTAAAGAATAATATCACATGCCAATAAAAAATCCAAACTACAATTTTAATGCCTTAATGAACAGTTTTAAAAGAGTATGCCCAAATAAAAATGTGCGCACATGTCTCTTTTTGAATATGCAACGACGAATATTGAGTACTTCCATGGTAACTTTACTATCGAGAGTCGGTTTTCAAGAGCTTCCGCTCTCGCTATCTGGGTAGCATACCTACTAAGTATGTATAAAAAATGTTTTATTTTTAATACAACTTAAACTTCGATCAAGTATTGTTGGTCGGAAAAATAAACTATAATAATATGTACATTTTTTAAATAATTGACATAATAGAACGCCTCAAAATGCTGTGAATGATTCTGAATGTTGCACTAGAAAGGTTATAAAAATATCATGAAAACCTTTTTTCAATAAATATGTTCATTTCTTCATTTTCACTTATTGTCTTTGTAATATATTTTGGGCAAGTTTATCTCAAAAGTGCGATCTCTTCCAACTAATCCAAATGTGTAAGAATATTCTGGCATAGGTATTTAGGTTTATCGTGCTTAGAAATACTTAGATTCATAGTGTCCCGTGATACGTCTGCGAAAGAATATTGGTCTCTCGCTCTCCGTAAGTTTCGAGAATCTTGTAAAAAGCAGATGTTCGAAAAAATAAAGACATCTACATCTTAAATTCAGCTATGAGGTTTGCCACCTATATTAATTTGTGTTGGCATAGAGAGAACGGTTTGGATGCAGTTAGTCTACTTGTAGAATATGCTTTAATGGTGTAGTTGGTTGATAATTTGGTAGAACTATCAAAAATTTCAAGAAAAAAGTTGGTTTTTGGTCTGGGTTATAAAAACTACTACTACTAGTAGTAGTAGTAGTAGTTTTTATAACCCAAAATGTGCATAAATAAGGAAAGAAAATTCTCATCGGTAAGGAAACGACGCTGACATATTTATACAACATAGAAGTCTTTGCCCCACTGTTGACTATTACATTATAGTAAATCTACGGTAGTAATAGAGGAAGGTACTACTACTATTTTGTCTGGCTGGATAGGGGGGAATTGCAATGTGGGAGTAAGCGGCTTGTGATGGGGAGCCGGGTGAGATCAATATCCATTCTAAAGCATAACTGGGTCAACCTGCATTCATTTGCACCACTCATCTTTTATAATATATTTATATTTTTAATATCTTTATAGTACTTATTTAGTGCCAGTTATACAATTTTTACTATCTCTATACTTATTTAGTGCCAGTTATACAATTTTTACTATCTCTATACTACTTATTTAGTGTCAGTTTTACAATTTTTACTATCTCTATACCTACTACTTATTTAGTGCCAGTTATACAATTTAGGTATGTGCTACTGAATTTACTTTCGTTATGTCGATTCAAAAATTATATGTATTTTTATTTCTCTTACATAATATGTAGGTCGTTTTACTGAAATGATGTATTGTTAATTGAACTCTTATGTGAGTTTCCGATTATGTGCATTCTGCCTTTGGGCTGAAAACTGTTATGTAAACCAACACAAAGGCTTTAATGTTTTATACCGAAGGGTTTCAACTACTAACTCCTGAATGTTTTAAAAACTTCAGTTCTTATGTGATCGGGTAAATCTAGATCAGTGTGCTTTGATTCAAAATTAAGGTTGAATTTAGGCTTAAAAGATCATCATCCTCATCCCTTCGCTCCTTAACGCTTCTCTCGGGAGCAAAGAGCAGAAACCAGCCTTCACTATTTAGATTCAACTCTTTTTATGATATTCTTAGCGCTCTGATATCACAGTCATAGAAACGGTGTATTGTGAAAGAGGGACGTCCGTCAGGACATTATTTCTTTCCTAGGAGTTACCTTTTTCAAAACCATGGTTAAATATTTATTTATTCATTCTTTACTGTACATTGATTAAAAACAATTACATAAAAGGTATACATTCAAATTAAATACAATCAATATACAGAGGGCGAGTTTATCGCAAAGGCACGATCTCTTCCAACTAACCCAAAAGTATTAAAAAATATCTGAAACCGAGGAAGAGAAATATACCTACATAATTCGAAATGTGGATTTCAGGATTTCATCAATCGGGAGTACGAGATGATACCTATACCTATATAAATTTGTAAGTTTAAGAAAGATTCTCTGTTTTGGAGTAGGTACCTACCTTTTTTTGAAATTTCATATACACGTCTTGCGTAACACTCTTTTTGGGAAAAGCAAAAAGGTTACATTGTTGCTTTAATTTTACCATAATATATTAAGGTGCACACTAAAAAAAAAATAAAAAAATATTTGTGGTTTGTTATAGGTATGTCTACATAAGTCATATTTATAAATCTTTATTAAAGTTTTCTTTGAAAACATAGAAACTTATTATAATTTTTCATCTTTGTTTAACTAGTTTATATCAACTATAAAATAATATGCTAATTTTAAAACGTATACCATTTACAAGTCATAAAACTATAATACAACTTACAGGTAAATCGTGTCAAAATGATCGTGATACAATATAAGATGAAATTTATAAAAAAAATAAAATGAAATCAAATATTTTTACACGAGAAATCGACAGCGTGGTGTTAATAATATTCATAAGCTCGATAATATTTTAAAAGGATGTCAAGCATGTGTTGTTACTATGTCAGGGAAAGATTTACGAGTAAAGTGTATTTTAATGTTTAAGCTTTTTGACTACAGCAGTAAACTTTTTCATACCTACGCTATTTTATGTTGATACTAGATTTAAACCTTGCTTTATTCAAAATTTATTTATTTATTTTTCGAAGGGAAAAACAGTCAATACAACTGATATTACAAAAATCAATATTAAATGCAATATAGACCACAAAAGTCTACCGTATAAAAAATTCAAAGTAACTAAAATAAAATTAAGGCAAATACATAAAACCAACAATAAAAACAAGGAAATGTTATAATACGATAAGAAAATATGAAATAGAAAAAATGAAGTAAGCGTCGCTATTTTTTTGATTAATTGACGTTTATATCAGTTTTTACAGAATCTGTTTCAACTGTGTGGCCATACTGATCCAATGTTCAATGTAATAATTCAGCAATTTTCAAAAGTGGGACAGCTGATTGATACACAGCACATGGTCTTCTTATGGAGACCTTGCCGCATAAGGTTGTGCACGTGGACGGAGCCTATATACGGCAGTGGGTGCCCCCCGTGTGTTTTGAACCAATTCTGACCAGCTCTTCCTGTCAGCGGCAGCAGCACATGGTAAAGAAGTTTATCCTTGTTGGCTTGTCTAATCACTGAATAGGAAGTAGTCCATCATAATATATTATCTTATACGTGATTTTTTTCGAATACTGCCTTTTGAAGGTAATATAAAAACTTACAGAAATGGAGGGAAATTTAGACTATCTGTATTTCGAGAAATCCCTGAACAAAGGTAGTTTAGAAACACATAAATAATAAATATTTGCACTGAATGAAATAGTTTCCTGGTAGTTATGTATTGCTATCACTTGTGAATAATAATAATAATGAAGCAACTATTCTTTACCGGGATCTTCACGTGATAAAGGTATCCCACTTTTTTCGGTAATTTTTGGAGTGTCCTTTAAAAGGTAGGTGGTCGTTAATCTCACTATAAGACAATTATTATTTATATCTATGTAATTCAGTGATGAGACCACCAAAACTGTTTTTTTTTTGGCTCGGGAAGGACAACCTTTATGTTTATTATGTGCAGTTAGTCCACTGGTTTTCACACTTTTGGGGTATGCAAGGATGGTATATAGTACCTAATGTAAGGTTAATGTGTTTTTAAGGCATACATTTACCTACAAACAAACACACTATTCTAACAGATCTATATGTAAAGGACTAGAATATATACCTACACTTATATTAGCATAGTAACAAAGTAAGTCTGTATATATATGGGGAAGATTCATTCCACTTTAAACGAAATTCTTGCTTCTCTGTTTTCCTGAAAGCAGGTGTTAAAGTAAACTTGTTTTTAGTTCAAGACATTTTACATCTTTTGGAGCTACACACTCTGTTGTAAAAAAGTTTTTACAAGAAAAGAACTGAAGTGTTTTATTGTCAATTCTACAGAGTTCTCTTCAGAATATTTCAGTTATGATAAAATCATTTGAATTTTTAAAAAACATTTTCATTTCAATAATAATATGTGTTATTGAACGTCAACAAATTTATTTTTAAGATTTTTAACTTGTCAAAACTTAAAAATGAATATAAATATAATACAAAGTATCATTTACAAAAAAAACGAACTCAATAATATCGAATTTTGTTACATGAAGTAAGAGGAATCGGCGTGCATGTATGAGAAACTGGATGAATGTAGAGGAAGCGAAAGAAGTATGTAAGGATAGAGCGACATGGCGTTCCGTTCTCTCTGCCTACCCCACCTGGGACACGGCGTGAGGGTATAGATAGTTACATGAAATATGAAAATAACTTTTCGATTTTCGAAGAGGAAGCACTTTGAAAGTTAATATTAATTTGGATTACAAAATCACATTAATAAAAAAATGCTGTAAATTTTAAATTGATTACCATTAAACAGAATAGACAAATGTTGATCTTCAGTCGAATCATGTGATCAAGCCTCTCGGGTGCCCACGTTTCCTCACACCCCTTCTTTTAGACAAGTATAATATCTTCTTTGTCATTCTTTCCTCGCTAATTCGTTTACTACACCTACTAGGTACTACTATACCATCACGGCATATCCCACAAGTGGGGTAGTCAGCAGACCAGCTGCATGTAAGAAACAACAACAACAACTCGCTAATTTATTTATCATTTATTTATTTTCTAATCTTAATTAAAATATGAATTTGAATTAGTTAACTTCCAGAGCTTTATGTATTGCCACGAATAATTTTGACCCTTGAAACTATTTATACAATTAAGACATCCCACGGTATTACTCAGATTGTTTGTCATTTATTTATTCGTAGATGGCGTTTTCTGATTATAAAAATAAACATTCAAAATATACGCCTTATTGCCGAATTGAAAATATTAATCAATACCTACATAGGACACTCCAAACTTAGAGGAAAACTTTATACCTAAACTTTATTAATGAAACTTATTTAAACTGAGAAGCAATTTATTCTGAGGACTTCGCGAACTATAAAAATATTGCTATCAATTTTATCATTATATTAATATTGCGTCATAATAATAATTATAATTATTTAAAAATTATAAGAGTATTTGTAAGATAGTACTCCATAGTGAAAAGAGTTGAGGGGACAAGCTTCTAAGAAAACTGGTTTATTTTTGATATTTCATAAGTATTCAACTTGTTTAATGTTTTGAAGATTTTCTTACTAATGACGGAGGTGAGATTTCGCTAAAAAGACAATGAGATTAGAAAAAAAATATGGATAAACTTTGTATCTTTTTTAAGCATTTAAGATTGATATTTTTTTCTCTTTTTTTTCAACTTCAGTTGTATAAATCAGATTTCTAAGATATAGTTTTGCATCTGCTTGTCAATTTCTAAGAAAGCCTCTTTTTATACAAAACCTCTTTTAAATAAAAAGCAAAAAATACTAGAAATCCGCTTTAAGTGATATATCAAGCAGTTTAAAACAAAACATTATTAACTTTTTACTACATAACTACCGTTGTATAAAAAACTGACCCAGAACAAAGCTTTTTTCCGGATATTTATGTTCCGATTTATTTTACAATTTCATATTCTTAAAAGATTACGAGTTTTAATAAGAAACACAAATACGTATTTCCATTTTAAAATAAATAGGTTAATAATGAAGTATATTTTAAAAATAGTTTTCCTAGATGTTGAAATTGTTTTCGATTGCTAAAAAATAAGATATTATAAAAACACAATATTTTTTATCTTCTGGCCCTTTATCTTTTTCAAAGTAGCACAATGAAGATATCGTGCCAATTGAGTTACTTTTCTCACGACATTTTTAATAAAATTTTGATGCCGTTGACATTAAGTTGAGTTCGTCGGTAGCCTGAAGGTAGAGTCTCGGTCTCGTGAACAGGGGGCCCGTTGGTAAACTCCCCTTTCACGACACATGCTTGTAGCTTACTTTGAAAGGTGTATAAGGTTGTATTTGGATTCCTAACAAAACCAAGATTTATCTTTAAAAAAAAACAATGCAGATATTGAATTCAATCAGAATAGTTCAAAAGTTTTACAAAATAGAAAAACGCCAACATATGTTTAAGATCGAGAAAAGTTAATATAAACCTTTAGTCCATTAATTGATTGTGTCGGTGCAAATGTAGTAGAATTTCATAAAAGGCAAACTAAAATGAGTGTTTCCTTCAACTATAGAATATTAATTAAGAGAGAGACGTTTGATAATGACCTCATATTAAGAAACGTCTCTGTTATGATTTATCATCCTGTTTAAGCTTGCCTTACATATAAAGTCTTGTTTAGAATGAACAAGAAATTTTAGATGCAGTACCGCTCAAACAATTTTTAAAAAATCTGATATTCTGCAAACAACAATCATGATTGTTACACAATAGTATAGGAATGGAGAGGTAAGGATTCTAAATCACAGATTATATTCAAAGTAAAATAAGGAAGATATATATTATTAAAAAGAAAAAAATGAACTGACTGCAGAAAAATTAATAAACCTCCTCTACCAATAATACCAGTAGGTACCACGCATGTGTTGTCTATGAAGATTTTTGAATTATTATATACAAAATATTATGGGTTTATGACCAATCTTTTGGCAAATATTATTATTGTTTTTACTGTTAGTTTATCAGATTCCAGCATTGAAAGTTTGGTGAGATAACAAACTATGTAATATTCCTAGTTCAGCACCATGATATAAATCTCCCCTTTGGCCAGTTATGACGCCCTTGAGACGATCGAGTAACTGGTAAACGGTGCGTGATGGGGAAAAAACATCTATCAAAAATATTAATATATTAAAAAAATGAAAGGTGTATCAACACATCAGAACGTGTAATAAATCTTTCGTAAATATATTTTTTTGAATATGACTTGAATATTCAATTTATTCTGAAATCGCAGATAGAAAACCTGATACTTTATACTAGCTGAGATCTCATCTTTGTATAGAGTTGTATAGGTACATCACAAGCTTTCAAATTTCTGTATTTGTTTACGCTGGTTGATGTTATTTGAAAAAAAAAACAGAATTTATTATAGGAATCATTAAGTAATTTTAGTAAGTATTGTTCTGAATGGAGGAGGCTGGTTTCTGCCCTGTGCTCCCGAGAGCGTTGCGGGCGATGAATGAATGAATGAGTAGGTATATATTTAATTTTGAAGCCATGAAAATTACCCTTTATTTTTGTGTATAAAAACATAAAATATATCCTTCTTATTTTTGCATACATATATAAATTAATTATTGTGTTTTTGTTCTTTCTTTGTACAAGAGATTTTAAAAACCTTGTTTTTTTCTTTTGATTTCAACGTTTTGATTAAACATTGCAAAAAGATAAGCTCCTGAGAGAAAACTTTAAGTCTTTTTCTTCTGGGTAATTCTAGATAATTATCAATAGTATGAATAATATACCTATCTAAAACTACCATTATAACTTCACGACAACTAGCAGATCAGCTGCAGTCTGTTCTCTCTGTGCTAATTAAAATTAAGACGTTTAGAATGGGTGTAAAATCTCATAGCTTCATTCAAGATGTAAAATATAATTATGTTTTTTTCGGTCACTCACCTTTTAAAAGATGCTCAAGAAAAGACAACCAGTTATATTCTTTGCCGGATGCTCTTATTTAACTTACAAGAAATTCATAAATACATGACATAGGTATACTTTATTATCCAGAGACGCCCTCAATGAAAACACGTTCTCATGGGAGACATTGATAATATTACTCAAGTGTCATTGCTTGACCGATAAATGTGTATATTTAATCTAAAAAAAATGCATGTATAAGTACATTTACAAAAATATTAATGAACATATTTCAATATTTGTATGGAATTATTTATAATGGACAGCACCGAAATACACTACTAGGTACAAATATTATTTATCTACATAAATTATGTTTATTATTTTTCGTATGAACATTTCCATTTCAAGGTACTGTGAAGACATTAAGTCCACTGTGTGTTATAAATTCAAGTGACTTAGACGTGGATCTTCTGGAATATTTTGATTTATAGCTATGGGAGAGAAATTTATTACATTTTCTTTCAATGGTAATATTCGTTTAGTAAAAAAATGTGGAAAAAAATCAATATCTCATCCATTTTTAATATGCATATAAGTATAATATATTTTGGTTAACCGATTATCAGTTATTTTCGAAAATATAAAATTCAGGATTAATTGAGATCGTCGGTTCGATCCCAGGTGCCGGCAAACTCCCCTTTCACGACACAAGCTTTTAGTAGCTCACTGTGAAATGTGTATAAGGTTGTATTTGGGTTTATTACAAAACCCAGATATATCTTAAAAAAAAAATTACCTACACCAAACTAAAAAGAAAACAAAAAATATTTTCCCTTAACTTTTGTATGGTGTTGGTATCGACAGTTTTTTCACCAATTCTATGCCCTCCATCTTTAGTTAAAAATTGTTTTCAAAATAAATTCAGCCGTCTAAATCATGTGGACAGATTTTCAACAAATTTCAAGCGATAAAAATCTATAAAGACAATGTCGTCTCAAGTTCAAAACCTGTCAACTTTTGTTTACCAAACTATTGTGGTTTTTCTACACGAGCGTTAATATATTTCTATAGGCGCTTCTTCCATACGTATGGTCGAAACTGTTTGCCGTTGATTTGAGTTTTGTCGTGTATCTTTGTGCGTGTTGCTTTTGCAAAATTATCAAAATCTCCAATACGACAACACTTTTCGTCCAAAGACACTCACTTTGCGATCTCTATATCAACAGGCACAATTTTAAATCTACGACAAAATCAAAGCACACCTAACAGATTGATTATTTTTTGGGTGGACTGTATGAATATATTTTTTATGTTTATGTGTTGAATTAATAATCAACGGGTATTTGGTCCATTAAATCAAAGCCACGATCGGATTACAACATTTATTATTTGGAAGGAACAAGCACACAGAATAGTTTACAACAGTTTATAAGCGGATATGACCAAAAAGAGAAAGAAAGCTAATATGGCCGCCCCTTTTATACCTTTTTAGACGCGAGTGTTGCCCGACTGAGAAACCAGTGCGTACAGCACCCACGTCTATGGTAAATTATTAAATTTAACATTATGGACAACCGACGGATTTTTTATGCAGGCGAAATCGTCCGGGTTTTACAAGTATGTCGCTTTGTGTGAACAGTGTGAACACCACATGGCTCAAATTCTTGTCGAACATCCAGAAAAGCACTTTACTATCTCCGGAGTTGCGTTATGAATGTCTTTCTAATTTCCCTCATACCTACATAACTGCCATAGATTTCATACATACATATCTAATTTTAATAGGAAAATCGTGTACCTACCTAGTGAAAAGGGTTTTCTGAGTAAATATAAGGTGTTCTATGTGTAAAACATAATGTGAATAAATCATGAAACATAATACTTCTACCATACACTCAGATATAGTAGATATCCTAAAATTCTTTTGATATGAAAACTACCTAATAACAAATACAATATTGAGGTAGATTAATGTTTTTATTATAAAGTAGTTTATTTTTTCTTTACCTCGTGTGTTGTTTTATTTATTTATGTATGTATCTTAATATTTATTATTATATTGAAAACACTACACGTTTCCTTCAACACTCTTATTCATATGAAATTATTTCGGGAATATCTTGTCAAGTGAAAAAAGAATTGTGTCAATAAAGTTTTTTTTACGTTACTTAAACATCCACCCATCTTCATGGTAAAAAAGTATTGTTTTATTTGAATGCATTTTACCTACTTTTTTTTTTATTCTGACCAATGTAAAGTATAGTAGGAATAAAAAAATATAAAATCATTTCATTAATTTATTTATACCATCACAGCATTTTCCACTAGTGGGATAGCAGCAGACCAACTGGCATGCCTCATCGCTGAACTGAAGATGTTGAATGTTTTTAACGTGATGGTTCTTAAACACCTACTTTTAACAGGACATTTGGAAACTAACAGGACTGAAATGAAATATAATGCGATTTCCTTAAGCAATGGCACAGTTTAAAGCATTTTCTAGGCCAGTTCTATTATATTTCATAATATTTATGGGTAAGGTTTTTTCAACGTAATTTTCTGAAAATATGGCAGATATTCAAATAGAGTAATTTCGTTTAGTACACAAATTAACCCTTAATATGTGATAGTTTTTGATTACTTTGTTTAACTGTTATACTTTACAAAATGTTTCGATGACTAAGGTTTCGATGAAGAAGTCCACCATTTTCAACTGCATATTATATTTATCGAAACCATGATTACTATAATGTTAATATTGAAACGAAAACCAAATATGTTTTTTTTTACTGTTATATTAAATTAATGTCTCACGCATAAATCATATTATGGGTTATTTCCTATAATTTTTTTTTCTAACTCTACTCTCCTAAAGGAAAATATGTTTCTGTAAAGTTCTTGGGGTATAATTTCATCAACCATAGAAAGCTTAGTCAAGCTTTCAAGTTTACCAGTCGATAAATTAATAATACATAATCGTTTTAAACTTTAAAACGCTTGATTGCCACTGTTCTGCATCGATTTTCTATTCGGAGCAATTTACATTACAATCAAAAGTTTCACAAGCATGACAATAAACGATTTTCAAGCATCGAATTTATGAGCAAAATTTAATAAGTATATTGAATCTTAAATCATTTAATATTGGGTAAAATGGTCTTAAAATAATAACAAAGTTGTTATATCGGCATGGGTAAGAGAAATATCTCGATTAGATAATTTATAAAGATGAAAAATAATTCGCCGGTAATTAGTCCTAAAAGTCCACTTTTTGACTGGTCATTGTAATTTGTTGTTAAAAACTTTTTTAATCTTACTTTTAATAATATTTAAATTATGTTTGTACTCTTTCATTTGTGTGATTTTGAATACATAAATGTTTATTCATATTAAAAAAAAAAGTAACATATACATCCCAAATATTTTTATAAATACATATTGCACATTGAAAACAAAAGTGGCATTATACAAAAAACATGATTTTTCAGTATGGCCGTTTAAAGTTTTTGGTATAGTTCTATAGTTTACACCTCTACTCGTTTCTTGAATACATCATTTATGCAAAGAAATATATAAAAATGACACAATACATAAAATGTCATTTATGCATTTAGTCTTTCCTTAAATTAATGTACAACCACTGCGGCCGTTTGACTCCAACTGGTATAGTGTCACTTTTTTAATTAGCAACTTGAAGCTTATACAAAAAGTACAAACCGATACCAGTGACCTCTAGGGAAAACTAAACAAGCTATTGGAATAGGTGTTTTTGTATTGGATGCGTTTTAATTTGAGCGTTTTAAACATCGTTTAAACTCAAAATTGACATTTTTTGTATACTGCCACTTTTGTTTTCAATGTGCGATTATGTACAATTTCATTATTTGTAACTGTTTCCATTATGAACAATATATTTGTAACCCTTATATATATATATATATATCAATTATTTTGCTGTTACATATTAACCCTTGATTTGGTTTATATGTCGAATAGAAAATAAAATATCATTATCAACATTTCATTCTGCTTCACTTGTGTGATAGACAAAAAGGATGGAACACGATTAATAATACTGTCTTTGCATACGCTTCCTGAAGGTTTTGATATATTTCATAAGTAGACAAGCGCTTTAGCTTATTAAATGTTGCAAAAAAAAAACACGACGATTTGAAGTGTTAAAACACGTTTCTTTTTTCAATTCGATGTTGATGATTTCAAACATTTTTGTCAAACATTTGCAAGCCGCTGTCACCTCAAAAGATAACTGATTATTCAAACAGAAATCATTCAAGTAAAAAAATACATTTCAAACCTTTAATCTTTTGAAGTCCACAACATAAAACATTATTTTATTATATGTAAATTAATGGAAGATTGGATTCGGAAAAGGCAGATTTTCTCCAACGAAATAGAAAATATATAGAAATAGGTCAAACTACAGAGGATGAATCTATGTGTTTTTGATTTGATTTTTTTCTAGATTTTCTTTCATCTATAATTGTGTACCTATGTACATCTCTCAAAGACACATTTTCTTTTCATATTATTTTTTCTTTTTGAAATTTGTTCATTTGGATGACTTTGCAATGGAATAGGAAATATTTTTTATTTATCTATCATGTGTAAAAGTGTCACTGCTTCACGCCATCTTTGATTGCGATTTGGATTTGAAAATCATTGATGTGTTACATTTTTTTTTTACATAAATTAATTCGACATAATCTGACTTTATAAGGTTTACATTACGCATGTTTATTACATGCAGCTAGTCTGCTGGGTAGCCCAATAGTAGGATTTACCGTTATATTTAAAACTAGTAGTAATAATATTTAAATTAAAAAATTTAATACGACTAACGTAAGTATGTTTTTGAAATAAATTAGAAGAGACTACACATTTGCACATCGCATTGGCCAAATTCTGTAATGATGTTCAAAGTAAATTTTAAGAAAATTATTATAATGATATTATTATGACGAATAAAAGGTATGTGACTATACTTACATAAAAGTTATATTATTTTGTCAACTTGCACTAAATATTCGTAGGTATTATTAACTACGTAAAAAAGGCTGTTTATAGTGCTTTGAAACAGAAGTTGGTGTGATTGATGAACGTACCATGAGTAAAGTGCATTTAAACCAGCCTTAGTCGATTCTGATGCATCTGAACGCTTTACCTGTTTTTTTCTAAAGAAATTTTGCATAACTTATTGATTGTGGCATAACTTATTGATAGGCGTCTGTTAATTAATACACTTAAACAATACTAACGGTTTGGTATCAAACTCATTTTTATAAATGAAAGTTAATAAGTGTGAAACCTTATGAAAAAATTGCTAAAATTTCGGAGAAAACGATGTAGATATCTGCATTTGACAAAAATGAATTTGGATTAAAAAAAATTGTAAAGTATTACGGTCTACTTGTGTTTTAGTGACAGTTAGTGAATGACTTAATTATATTTTATTCCATACATTGACAGACAAAATTGTCCAATTTCTTTACCTTACCACTCCTAATATATATATTTTTTATTTTATTTCACAAACAAACAGTTATAACACAAATGACAATACACAGACAAATCAATTACAATTAATAAACCAGCAAAGTTTGTAAAATTATTTGGTATAGTACAAATGGAACATTAACATTTTGTAGTAAACACGAGAAAAAAAACAGATATTTCAAGAAAAAAAAGAAAGCTTCAAGCACGTGCAATAAATCATCTCCAATCAAGAAGGGAATAAAGGAATGGGACAGGAAATTGGAGCAAAAAATATGAAATTTATTTCAAACGTAGTGCACAAAAGTGGTAAATTTTATAAAATTCGGTCAATATAATACGTGCTTTTACAAAAATTAATTGAATACTGAAAAATAGCTCCGTCTCATCACGTTTCATTCTGTCTACGATTTTTCATAATAATGTCTCGTGCTTTTAATCAACTCCAAGCCACTAACTGAAAGAAACACAGTTATTTAATTATTACAACGAACATTTTTTTTGTTAATCTCCTTTTTCAGAAATCAACGTTCAATAATTAAAGCTTAGACCAGAATGAACAATTAAAAGAAATCTAATTATAGAAGGTCTTTAATGAAGTTCTTAGTCTGATTAGGAATGAATGTAATAAAATAATAATACCAAATATTCAAAGTAACAACTCAATAATATTTGATAATAAATGGTCTTTGTGGTCGCTTTGGCGGAGCATTACCAAATAAAGAAGCTCTTACACATAATTTTGAGTTGTATTAAAAATATTTCAAAATATGTTAGTATGTGAAATAAAATTTAAAATAGATTTTTGTTAAGGTTTGTATGTTAGTCGTTGAACAAATTACTATATTTGGATGGCAGATGCGTTCATAATCAATTACTCGTAAATGTTCTAGTAGTAAATGATTTTTTTGTGGTATTTGCTCAATAAATTGATCGTTGACTTTGGAGGGGCGTGATATGGCACAAGAACAGAAGAAGAATATCTTCAATTTAATATAGTAAAAATTATATAAAGTAAAATAATAATAATGTGAATTGCCTGAAGTGGATAGAATGAATAAAGAACAACAATAACAATTCAAACGCATTATTAATTACTAAGATTTTTATTATTTCGAACGAAAAAAGTTATTTAAATATTTTTGAATCCTTGAGTTCATTCTTGGGAAATCAAGAATAAAGTCAAGGATTCGAAAAAAGACTAACAGACTGCCCTTGAAAAAGAGGAAAGGATATGTCAATACAATCAAATGTTCTCTGCTGATATGAAACAGGCATTGTTTGAAATGAACTTTTCCCAACAAAGAGTTAAAGTGTCAGAAGAGCCTACATGTAATGTTATGTCAAATAATGAATAGAACGTCAACAAAAATACAAAGAAATTAAAGTACTCCTCAAAAACCAGAATTAATCATCATCATCATCATCATCGCCCTCAACGCTCCTCTCGGGAGCACAGGGCAGAAACCAGCCACCTCTTTCCACGACATTCCTTGCGCTCTGATATCGTTGTCATAGGAACGGTATATTGTGAAAGAGGGACGCCCGGGCCGACGGAACCCCTGCGGACGGAAAAACAGTGGTCTTTTTGGCCAACTATCATTAGGCATTCTCAAAACATGTCCCAGCCAGGACCATCGTCTCTCCTGTATTACGGAGATTACAGGTCTCTGCTGGGTGCGCCGGCGCACAGCATCATTTGTAACATGTTCATACCATTTGACATCCAAAATCCTTCTAAGACACCCGTTTTCAAAGCTAAGTATCTTCCGCTCCTGAGCCTTGGTTAAGTGCCAAGACTCACAGCCATATAGAAGGATTGGGATGGTGCACGCATTGAACAAGCGACATTTTGTCCTGATGCTGAGTCCAGACGCCTTCCAAACTTTGTTCATGTTATTGAAAGCCCCACTAGCTGCCCCTATGCGGATTGGTAATTCCGATCGGAAAATTAATAGAAGTTTAGAAATTCAAATAAAAATTAGTACTTATTTTATTGGAATTCTTTGGTTCAATTAAACCATCTCAATGTTTAAAATAAACAAAAATAAATTATCGCGTGTAGAGAAGATAAGTTTATCGAAAAGTTGAAATCGTGATAGGCAACAAGTTTTTTCAAAGAAAATAATGCGTTTGAATGATAAGACAAAACTGTGTGTAACCCTGTCAATTTGCTATGCAGTGCGCCTGGCTGAGAACAGAATGAGAATGTTTGCGCAGGGTTGTCCGTAGTAGCACCCATTTCCTTTTTTGAAGAGCCATTAAATTTTAACATAATATATCTTGTAAAATCAGTGGCGGAACAAGACGACTATTCACATCGGTCATGCTTTGTACAAACATACTATTTCACTCGCAAACGATTGGATGTCCTTGAAAACAATAAAGTATATAAATGAACATATTATATAAGTATGTGTTTTTCCAAGATTAACTAAGATTTTTAATCGGGAAATCTGAAGTAATCGGTAATTTTCAATCGGTAAATTGGAAGTATTCAGTCATTTTTGTGCCGATTGATAAAGATAGGTACCTACTACAGTTTACTTCTTCTTCTTCTGTAGGTACCCTGTTAGGTCCCCCCGACGTTGGCGATCACTCTGGAATAGGCGTTTCGGTCTTGCACTGTCTGGAATAACTCCTCCACACTTCTCATTCCAGTCCAATCTCGTATATTGCGCAGCCTTCTGCCAGCCCCTCGACGTCCCTCTATTTTGCCTGTCATAATCAAACGCAGAATGTGGTACTTTTCAACACGCATTATATGACCCAGATTGAGATCTTGCGCCATTTGACATCCAACAGGAGTTCTCTGTCCATTCCAGCTCTTCTTGACACCTCTACATTTGTGACCCTATCAGTCCAATGAATACGAAGCATTCTTCTATGAAGCCACATTTCAAATGCCTCCAAGCGATTCATCGCATTCATTTTTAGGGTCCACGTTTCAGAACTGTACAGCAATACAGACCATACATAGGACTTTACGAGTCTCTGTCGAAGATTCAGATTAAGATTGTCATTGCAGAAGAGCACTCTCAATTCTGCACTTGACATCAGTATCCACGTCAAGAGATTGCGTTATCATACTGTTAAGGTATTTGAATTTGTCCACTTTCACAGTTATCTAATCAATGGGTATTGATTTCTCTTTGTAATGTCTTGACCAAATTTTTTTAACAATTTTGTATCATATTTTATAAATATAACATGATTAATGTTATATTGTCTGTTAAACTCTCGTTTCTTTAGTCTAATTGTTTTGTGTCTTTTTTGTAACAGATCTTTCCTTTGTTTACATGTTTTGTATGTATACAGAGGTTTAACATGTAAAAGGCTTTGGCCGTAAATATTTGTAAATAAAGCAATAAATAAATATTTTAGATTTTGAATTTTAAGTTAAGACTTAACTGAAGTTCCTGCGAAATGTGTCCTGCCCATGGTAAAAGATTCAAAACAAATTTAATGTTAATTATATAATTTTTTAAATTAATTTTATTTATTTTAGGGCATGCGTTGCATATTTGGATGCTAGAAATTTTGGAAGAGTTGCACACCACTGTGTAAAATTGAAATTGTTTTTGATTTTTTTTATTTCGTGTATTTTTACGATTTAACAGCGTTATTAAAACTTTTGGACATCGAAATGCACAAAAGTATTTTTTATATAGATAAGTATATATACGAAAATATAAAAATACTTTCCTCACGGAGATCGCTATTTAATGAAATTCGAAAAGTTTTCATTCCAGTTAATTATAAAATAAAATGTTTTGAAATCCTTAAATTGTTTGCGAAGTTTGCGAACGTTACAATAAAATAAAAAATAATTAAAAGGTTAATTTTTATTAACGCGAAACTTTGATTTAAGCTTTTTGAATAAATTAATATAAAAATTCTTATTACTTTTATAAATAATGCTATCTATCCGTCCAAAAAAAATATTGAATCATTTCAATATCCTTAAAAAAATCACAAAAATCAGGTTAATTTTCTTTTCTCAATTATCTATTCTATACTTTACCATCACGGAATATCTCACAACGGTAGTAGCCATCAGATAATCTATCTATCTATCTATCTATACCATCACGGCATATCCCACAAGTGGGGTAGCCAGCAGACCAGCTGCATATAAAATATGCAAGCTGTCATCTCCGTGCCAATATAAAATCAAGACATTCAGGATGGGTGGCAAACCTCATCGCTGAATTTAAGATGTAAAATGTCTTATTTTTTCGAACTTCGAATTTCGAATCAGATAAACCTCATGAAAATAACACGCAAGCTGTAATCTTCATGCTTACAAAAACAAAACTCTAAAAAAACCTTGTCGCTGAAAAAGAATATGAAAAAAAATCTCAATCAAAGATTTATAATAATCCCAATCAATTTAAGAGAATATTGTCTTGAGTGCAGAGTGTTCCCTTGAGTTAAAAAATCAGTGCTCTTCAATAGAATTGAGAATTCTTACATCTTTAATGAAGACTGTTTTAAGAACTTTCAATTCTTCTATAACAACACGTCTTCTGAAAATTTCTTGCTTTGAGTTTTTTTTTAATTTTTCCTTAGAAAATGATTCTTTCGTTAAACACAAAGTCTCAGTTAATTAACTAAAGACAATCCTCTCGGCTAAGACGTTTTTTTTTTCTTTCTGTGTACTCTACTGAATGTTCTACTTCAATACGGCCTCAAATAACTTAATGCTGAAAATATAAATAATGTTAAATATTGTCGTAGTTAAAACATCATGACAGAAATAAATTTGAGAATTTCCGTAATAAGTTTCCATAGTTGCAAGTTGACTTTTAAATAATCCCGCCAATATTATAATTAACCGTATTTTGACTCTTGTCAATCTCTTGGTTGACCATCTGCAACCAACTTCACTCCTCTCCTGTCTCTCGTGCTCGCCGGTGTGTTACATACCGGCGAGCACACAAAAAAATAACAAAAACTTGGTGTAAATTGTGATCAAAGGTAATTGAAAACCGTTTTAATATAAACAATAAGAAGTGACAAATAAGACTTGTAACTTGATTAATTTAAGTAGAACCTGTTGTGTAAATAATAAGTTCGTTGTGAAAATGTAAATATCTTGTGTGTGTGTGTCTGAGCCAGGCATTAAAAATTAAACAATCAATAAATGTTTCTTAAACTGTTGTTTTTTAATTTGTGAAACCAATCTATATAACACTACGATTATCCCTGATTGAGACTCAAACTCTGCAGACTAATTTAGCTGGACAATGTAAGGAAAGATGGACTTGAGTCGAAGAAAGAATTGGAGGGAAAGTAAAGGGAAGAGTTGTTAAATAATTAAAGGAAGAAAAGTTGTTACAATATCTTGGAGTAATAATATTTAATCAAACGTTATATGGAAATAACATGTTAGGTATCAATAGAAAAATAAAAAAATAATTTTAATTATGTAAATAGGTACGTTTCTATTTAGTTCACTGACTACCTCTCTTGATGGCATTATAGATAGATTGATAAATATCATGTTTATATTTTGTTACATAGAAATCTGCTATATTAAAATATTTACTATCGTTCTGCAAATAATGATGTTTCGGCGCTATATACTTTAACAATGTGTTGAATTAACAGTTCGATTTATCAATTTTACACAATATAAGAAATGGTTTGAATGTATGTTTGTTTGATTATATTTTTCTTTACTAATACAGCATGTCATACAAGTAGGTTGACAGCGGTATAATTTAAGTTAAATATTATATAAATTGAACACATAAAACTACCATATAAGGCTTAGAAAAGAAAATGTCACCATATTCGGTAGTACCCCGGATGGGACTTGATCCCGCATCCCTAACCTTGTCGCAAGGAACGCTTTATCCAATCAACCTACATGGCGACTTAAGTCAATTTGATGATTGTTTCTTCTTAAAATTCATTCCTAGATTAATTATTTTATTCCCATTACACTTCCAATTACGCTTCCAATGAATTTTTTTTTAATATTCTCTGTTCATTGCTGCTTTCAGAATCATTGTCCGCTTAAAATCATGTCGGGTTAATTACTAGTAATTAATAATAAACGGTCCGATTGAATTTGGCAAATACTGAAATAATCATCTACACATCGTAAATACACATCATATTTTATGTGTACATAATCACGTAGTGCCAATATTTATTTAGGTAGATATAATTCCAATTGTTTACCAATATTGTGTAGGTTCTACGATGAAAGCTTGTCTCTGATATTGTAAATTATTATACCTATTCATTATCTGCTTTGATTTGAAAGCTCTACGTTTATATTTTTATATTCATGATTATCTCAGGAGATTGATCTTCAGATTGCAAGTATTATTTGATGAAACTTATTCACAATGTAATTTAATTTAATATAAGATGTTTTAATAAAAAAAATTACAGTACTACTTCTTTACCATCACGACATAATATCCCACAAGTGGGGTAGCCAGCAGATCAGCTGCATGTTATTAACACGCAAACAGTCCTATCTTTCACAAAACAATAATATGGTTCTTATGGCATCAACATCATAGCGTTATGGAATGTTGTGGAAAAGTTGACTCTATTGGCGCCGAGATGCTCTGAATAAAGGAGGCTGGTATCTGCTCTGTGTTCCCGAGAGGAGCGTTGAAGGGCGAGATGATGATGAAATTTTTCTCACCAATTAAGGGTAAACTTGATGCAAACACTAAAGTGGTAAAAAAGATAACACTCCATGTATCCCTTCTATAAACGGAATGCATGTTTGGAAAATAATGGAATAGGAGTTTTTATAGATATTTATTTATAATCGTAATTAGATTTTAAAAATTACCTACTATTTACTACACTTATATTAAAAATGATCTTTTCATTATTTTACAAATAATATGTAAATTTTCATAAAATTGAAAGATAATATAAGTAAGAGAAATATGAAACCTGCAATTGAGCAACACGATGAAAATAATAAATATGTGAAATCAAAATACGCTTTAAATGCATTCATATAGATGATTCACATTAGATGTAGGTACATTATTTTTTACGAGTATAATATATAACTTTAAAGCTTGCGATATTTGCCCTTTAGTCTTAAGGGTAAATACCTACTTACAACTACATTTATATAGTCATAAAGTTTAATGAAATCAAATATTCTTCAATACTATGGTATACCATTATCAACGATCTTATTTTTTAAATTCATCTCCATTACATTGCAAGAAGTTGATGCTCGTATTAGTTTTTCTAATAAATGTGTATATAGATACGTGTATTTCAAAGAGTCGATTTAATATATTATCTTTGTGTAGTTAATAAAAAGTCAGAAACATTAAAGTTCAAAGTGAAAGATCATTAAACATTGAGAAGAACATAGGTACTTACTTTTTTAAATATATATTCAGAGTTTTTAAAAATCTTCAATAGTCAAAAAGTTAGTTGAAGTAAATAATTAGATATATTTTTTTTCTATGATTGATGTCTTTTCTATGTGGTATTATAGTTAATACATTTTTTTTGAAATGGCTTTCATCAATTATTCATCATATTATTATGATGATTGTTAATTTTTTTTCCCCCTGATCTTGTATTCCCATCATTTGGGGTCGGCCCTCCTGGTCCTCATCTTTTATGTCATTCTCTCCCACTTTTGGAAGACTTTTTTCATTTTTTTTGGATCTGTGTGTTACATGTTTATAGTTTAGTGTATCGAATAAGGCGGCTCTGGATCAGAAGGTTGCTTGTTCAAATAACGTCAGGCTCACGTTGCTTGTTCAAATAATGTTGAGTTACGTTTTGTTGGTCAATCCAGGTTGTATCCAGCAGAAATACATTAACAGGTAGTGGGTAATTTATTGACGAACACTTGAAACAGAGAGCAGACCAAGAAACTTGCAAATCTAGTAACAGATACATGATGACTGTATGAGTGATTTATATACCAACTGTTGAATGGAATGCCTAATTGAATTTATCCATATAAGGAGCGATGGTGATAAAGATGTGACTGAAGACCTTATTAGGAAAGGCGTATGTTAGTCACTTTCATAATAATTAATAACAATAGCATTATAGGAGTTGTGAATGTTTCAGCGTTATTCCTGACTGAGAATTTGAGCAAACGTATTGATTTATTTGGCACAAATTGGTGATGTTATCCCAACAAGTCTACTGCACATTAGGGTGGAACGTAATTTTTTTTTCTCGAATTTTGATTTGGAATAGTTGTATTTAGTTGCCTTTTGCCATCAATTGCCTGCATTAAAAATATAAAAATTATCAGACAACGGTAAGAGCCCCCGACAAGACATCGAATATTTACAAAAAGGACAATTTAGGGGCTATTTGCGCGGCCTACAAAACGATACAGAACTTATTAAAATAAGTTTATTTTATTCAAAAACATATTCAAATATAGTTAACTAGCAGTTTCAATCAAATATTTCATCATTTTAATATACTTTGGTACTGGGACAGTTGAGCAAAGTACGGGACAAAGCGAGGGCAGCACGCTTCGATCTACGAATTTGCAGTGTTTCGTTTCAACTAGTGTCGATAATATTGTCTCAAGGTGGAAGGTAGCCCGTCAATTATTTTCACCAGTAGGTATTAGTTGATGTACCTACGTTTTTTAAGTGTATAAATATGACTTCTACAAGGCAAAAGTTAAAATGTCCGATATTTGGTGAAAGTGCAGAGTTCAAGGAGAATATACTACTTACGTATGAGAATGTTATGAAATTCTTTGAATGGGTTCGACAAGACTTAAAAATAAAGAACAACACCACAAAATAACCTACATTTTTGGAAAAGTGCCGAAACAGGTATGAATAAAATCTTCTATTTCAATTGTTACACACAAACGAGTTTTACAGTTACTTAAAAAATATCACTCAAAATGATTTGATTTGTTTGATTTTGTTTGAAATTTGAAGGTAGAAGAATTCAGAGTACAAAGTGCAAAGCTTTTTGACATAGCTGCATGTAAATGTAAAGAATTTGTAAACTGTACTTGTTTGAGAGAAAATAAAGTGCCAAAAGAGGAACAAATATTTTTAGAAGACCAACGCACTAACAGACAAATGGTTTTAGGAAGAACGGATCTTATCAAGAGTAAAAAATTGCAGAAAAGAAGATTACGTGCTCTTAAACAAGAAATCAGGCATAATTCAAATACAAGAATTAAAGAAATTTCCTTTTCTTTATAAAGGCTAAATAGATCAGAAGTTAGTTCTAATGTTGACCTTCCTTCTTGTTCGTCGGCCGCAGATGGTCTAGACACCGCGAACAAAGTGGATCAAAAGCCTATAAAGCTCACGGATGCCAGTCTTCATAGTTTGACGATTGTATGCGATTGATACGGAGTATCAGACCGAGCTGCGGCGGTTATCGTATCATAAATGTTCTATATTCTGCTTCTGATGCTGACTCTGAGGCGCAGTCGACTAACGTCGTGGGCAGGATGAAACTCAGAAGAATAAGACAGAAAGTTTGCGAGCAAATTTTAACAGAAGAAAGAGTAACAGAAATTCCTGACTTATATTTTGATGGAAGGAAAAACCAGACGGCTAAAACTGTTTTAAAAAGATCGAAGAGATTTAAAGTGATTGTACAAGAGGAACATGTTTCGATTATTAAAGAACCAGGTTCTGTTTATGTTGGGTATGTGTTTCCAACATCGGGCAGTGCCAGAAATATTGAAAGAGCTATCCACGGCTTTTTGACGACTGAAAATATATCACCAGAGAGTATAATGACTGTTGGATGTAATGGAACAACCACAAATACAGGGAATGTGGGAGGCGTGATTGTTTTTTTGGAAAATAGACTATCTCAACCATTGCATTGGATAATTTGTCTCTTATACGCCAATGAGTTGCTATTGACGCCTTGTTTTCCTATTTGGATAGCCCTATAGCAGGATCTAAATCATTTGCAGGTCAAATTGGTAAAGCATTAAAGATGGTTCAAAACATTTATGGAAGCTCATTAACAGCACTAGTTATTTGTCGAACGAATTGTTAGCGATTGTGGACCCTGTTTTATTTCGGAACAGTTACTTTGCTCATCCAGAAAACTTGTTGTTGAGTACGATAACAGATACGCGTAAGCACATTAGAGAACTAGCTGCCAGACGCATTTTAAAAGCTCGTCAAGTGAATAAAAAATCTGTTTCGCGCATGTTTGAGGTGCCAAAAGTGGACTTAAATGCAAGTTCTTACATAGACTTGATAAACTGGCAACAAAATAAATACGAAACCTCAATACTGATGAATATTTCCGATAAGCAGTTACAACATCTTATTGAAAATGGAGGAGAATCGTTTTTGGAGTTAATGAGACTGCCTTACCACACCCAAGCTGTGGAAAGATCAGTAAAATGTGTGATAGAAGCAGCTCTACGTGTATGCGATAAGACAAGAAGATAGGGTTTTGTAAAATCTAATTTAGCGTCTCGAAAGCTCATGCCAAAGTTTGAGACGAAAAAGGATTTTTGTTATGAAAAATGACGTTATTCATACCGACACAACTTTCTGAAACTGTGTATATTTTTAAAATAAATGATTCTATTAACTAAAATATACTTTTATCTTATCAAATAAATGCATAAAATATTAAATTTAGTTAATATTTTGTTAATAGGGTGTACTTAACAAAGCGTCTGTAAAAACTTAAAAATTGAAATTTCAAGTCTATGGCGGGACCTCTTGCTGTTGAGCTAGAACTTCCAAATTACTGGGTGTTATTTACAATTATATAAGGCAACTTTTGCCTGGTATTCCAATTCGATATTCGAAAAAAAATTTTTTTTCATACAAAAGTGTTCCACCCTACTGCACATTATATGTGTATACAAGATTCATACCTTAATTTGGGACTTACTTAATTTGTGTGAATTATAGTATAGTGTAACGTTATAAGAATTTATTTTTCTGATAATCCCTTAATAGGGTTTAAAAGAGTTTCCACCTTATAATTTAAATTAAATTTTAGGCGGAGATAGACTTTTACATCATTACAATATACTGTTGTTAGTATTTTTTTTCGAAATGTCACATTCTAGAAGTTATTTATGTAAAAAGTTTATACTTAGTATGTAAACTTTATGACACCTTTATGTTACTGTTAGATACGTACCCTACTCAAAAATTACAACAGTTAAAGGTCACAGACTTTCTTTGACGTTATCTGAAATATAATATGATGAAAATATTATCTAAGGTTTTACTAAGGTAAAAACATTTACCCAGACACACACAATATATACTGAAAAGTAAATACTTATTTCCGTAGCATAATACAACTTTGAACACAATGTTTTTTTGACAAAAATCATTTCTAATTTATGTTTTTAGATTATAACTTAATTTAAAAATGAAAAAAAAAGGTTTGTCGAATTTTTTTAGATCCAGCTCTGTATAGCCTTGAGTGTCTTCACATATAACAGTATGTTATTTTTGACAATGGACGTTTTCTAACTTGCAATATTTCGATTGGCATTTGAGCTATTGACCATCTCAAAGGTTTTGAATTTATATAAGATTAACTACTGCCTATTACTGCAAAACTACTTTTTTATCTTCTAAACGTGACGAACGTAGGGTGGGCAGAGAGAATAGAACTCCATAAAATACGTAAAAATTAAGCTGGAAAAGTTTACAATGTTCCAAAGATGAAACTCATCTAAAATCTTGCAATACTTTGGTCACGTAATGAGAAAAGATAAATTGCTACAACTGACAATAAAGGGTAAAATACCAGGAAAAATACCTAGGATTCGGTCGGAGAAGACTCTTGGATGCTGTTTAGGGCTGCAGTTAACGAGATTAAAATGGTCGCCAACCTTCGTAGAGAAATCGGCCCTTAGAGAAGAAGAAGATAAAAGATTTGTTGAAATATGATTAATAGATAAGCTGTAAAATATATGAAACCCGTTTCGCGTTCCAAACTTATAGGTACAACAATTTTAAAAATAAATTCTCCTCGTTAAAGAGGAACATGTAATAGAAATCACTTGCATAGAAATATTTTTTTTCTTCACCAACTATCAAACGTAATAAAAATCTTCATCTATTTCGAATTCATACGTCTAAAGGAAATGCCTATTAAAAGAGGTATAAAATGAATAATGTATGAATAACCTACATCAAAGCTAATAATATATGGTCAGAAAATTATAATAATTCACCATTATACTTGTATATCATTAGGAAATCCACCTAAAAAGGTGTTGTTATAAATACACTCTGTTTCAATTATTAATTCAGAAGGTTGGTTATTTACATATTTTATAAGTAACAAACAAAATACAAATATACATCTAATAAGAAACCAATTTGTGATAATTCTACAATGGGTGAGATGTGTAACTTTAATATTCCTTTTTTATAAATAATTGTACTTATATTTTTATTTCCTCTCTGCCTAACCCACTAAGGATGCGATACAAGGGTATCGTATTTTTTGTGCCATCCATCACGTCAACTTTCCAGAGGACCAACTGATCTTGTAAAACTGACGTACCTCCACATTTTTCAAACACTTCGTTGCTAAGAGTTCATATATTTTCGCCTTCCATTCCCAAAAGGTGCATTGAATGGTAAGAGATAAGAAATGTTACCTGCTTTTTTATGGCATGAAAGGGAAAATATGCATAAAATTCATAACACGAAATTCAATGAATCTTGGCTTCCTCTACTACTACCTACTACATCAACACGGCATATCCCACAAGTGAAGTAGCCAGCAGCCCAGCCCAATGGTACAAACATGCAAGCTGTCCTCACCATTTTAACAAAAAATTAAAATGAATGACCTTGGCTTCCTGATCGATGAAAAAAATGGCATGACTTATATGAAATAAAATATAATTTTATTAAATGAAATATTTATTTATTTATTTACAAATCCACGGCGTGAGCCTTTTACATGTTTAAAAATATAAAAAAAAACATACCTACAAATCAAATTTCTCATCAACAAACACTGCTGGAGCAAGGGTATCTAGGGGGGAAATATAAAAATATATTATTACTCGCCCTCTGTATATTGATTGTATTTAATTTGAATGTATATACCGTTTATGTAATTATTTTTAATCAATGTACAGTAAAGAATGAATAAGTAAATAGAGCACTGTTTTGTTAAAATATTTTCAAATTTTTATGATTGTCGATTAAAAGGCAACTAAATGAAGATTTAATATATGCAGATGAATTTGTTTTATTTTCATTGCACTAAATATTATAGCATTGTTTCCTTAGGGGGTACGACTTGAGCAACCTTACCCTACTACTATACTATACTATACCCTCACGCCGTGTCCCAAGTGGGGTAGGCAGAGAGAACGGAACGCCAAACAGATCTATCTTTACACACTTCCGTTAGGTATCTAACCTAGCAAAGTGGAGATTAAACAGTGCTCAATAATATATTTTTATATTTTATTAAATAAAATTAAAAATGGGTTTCCACAGCGTAAAGACAAAAAGGTTAGTAAATTCAGGTACCTGGGAACAACCATAACGCCAGAGGGTGATCTCCGGTCGGAATTGCCAATCCGCATAGGAGCAGCTAGCGGGGCTTTCAACAACATGAACAAAGTTTGGAAGGCGTCTGGACTCAGCATCAGGACAAAATGTCGCTTGTTCAATGCGTGCATCATCCCAATCCTTCTTTATGGCTGCGAGTCTTGGCACTTAACCAAAGCTCAAGAGCGGAAGATACTAAGCTTTGAAAACAAGTGTCTTAGAAGGATGTTGGATGTCAGATGGTATGAACATGTTACAAATGATGCTGTGCGCCGGCGCACCCAGCAGAGACCTGTAATCTCCGTAATACAAGAGAGACGATGATCCTGGCTGGGACATGTTTTGAGAATGCCCAATGATAGTTGGCCAAAAAGAGCACTGTTCTTCCGTCCGCAGGGGTTCCGTAGGCCCGGGCGTCCCTCTTTCACAATACACCGTTCCTATGACAACGATATCAGAGCGCAAGGAATGCCGTGGGAAGAGGTGACGCAATTGGCACAGAGATGCTCTGAATGGAGGAGGCTGGTTTCTGCCCTGTGCTCCCGAGAGGAGCGTTGAGGGCGATGATGATGATGATGAAAGACAAAAAATCTTGAATTATTAAAATATTATTAATTGATTGATATCCAAGTATATTGGTTGCTCTAAATCGGTTTATAAAATAATAATCTTTGGGTAAAACATTAGGATAAAAAATAATTCCTATGTTAATTTTATTTATTTTTATTCTTCACTGTACATTGTTAACAATAATACAAATTAACATAGAAAATATAATTTATACAATTCAATGTACAGAGGGCGAGTTTATCGCTAAAATGCGATGTCTTCCAACTTAATGTGTAGTTTTTTTTTATCAAAATAATAGTCTTGATCAGTATTTCCCAAACTATGGGTCGCGACCCACCAATGTGTCGTGTGCGAATATTGAGTGGGCCCTAATGGACGACTCGCCACCGTATAAGACATGAATAAAAAATGTTGGTGGAACAATGTTTTGAGAAAAAAACTTAAAGGCGGGTCCCAAAATTGGATTTTTTTCTTAAATGGGTCGGACCCCAGTCAACTTTGGGAACTACTGTTCTAGATGTGTTAATATTCAGCAAATGGAAGCCTAATAACAAGCTTTTTAGATGTCTATCGTAAAGAATTTTAATTTACCCATAAAATATTATTATAATTTCTGCGGATGTACCAAACCTGTTTTCAAATTGTAATTTACCGGGATAACTGAAAACCTAAAACCATTCATTTTCAGACAAATTAATGGTTTACTTTCAGATCTTTTGAGGGACAACTATAACATTTAAATACATTTTGATTAAACCTTTCTATTACATTTTGTACTGTCATTTGTCTCATAACAAAACGTCCCGTGTTTGTCACATTTCTTTTCTTATTTTGATAAATATAAGATATTAAAGTTATTCCGAGAAATTTAAAAGAAGTTTATTAGACATCATAAAAATGCTAATATTTTATAATCTGACAAAGATTAGACTGGCGAGTTTGAATTAATAATTGGACATTAATAATTAAAAAACAAAGTTTTTGAAATGAATTAACATTCCTTTTTTATAAGTTACATATTTTTTTACGAATTACGTTGCTTTACCCTTTTTGATAGTTTTTATAGTTAAAAAATATTTAATTTAATAATTTGACTGAGTTGGTATATTTTTAAAATTTAAATGTCAAAAGTCGTGTGCAATAATTGAAAAATTACAAATACTTACTATTTCTCTAAATTTAATAAGGCCTTTTTTGATTAGACATAAAAATACGTAGGATGAACTTGTAATTCAGTTAGAGTTTTTTTTACAGCTTTTTAATCCACATGACTGATCATTACTTCTAGTATTTTATAACATTTCGTAAAAATTAAATCATTATAAAATGATTTGGGATGTATCATTATCTATGTATTGTTAATCAAGGTGTAATGGTGATACTTGTTAAAATCTTCTTCTTAAAATATCACACTACATAGGTCTCGCTTAAGTGCAGACGTTAAATTAGGTATATTTTTGATTTTGAAACTACCTAAGATTAATCATTGCAATTCCGGAAACGAGCAGAAACATTCTTATACATCCGAAAATTGATCATACGACCCCTCGCTTAAAAATCGAATGATCAGACCGCTAATCAACCTATAAGAATAGGTATTTATCAGGTAGATAATATATTGTACACGGTACACATACATTTGTGAAATTCGTTTTAGGAATGCGTGGAGTTTTGACGCTTATGAATCGACTCAAGGCTTGAATAAGAGTACTCTCTAAGTCCAAAAAACATTCTCAATTTCGCTGTATTATGCTTATCACATGTCTCAGAAAGTTTTGAAAGTCCAACCTATTTATAGTTCAACTTGATATTTTCCCATGTGTTGATTTAAGATTTTAAACATTCTCAATTTTAATGACGCTTTCCACTTTGAAAAAAATTGGATATTCAAAAACTTACTGAAAAGAGTGGGAAAATTATTCCTTATCAAGTTCTCTATTAAAGTCACAATTTAAATATTATAAATTTAAGGCACTTTTATTTGATATAAGTTATACTGAAATATTTTTAAAAATGTACCGAAATCACAACGAATCTTAGCTGAATTATATGATAGCTAAATGGATGCATGCTGAAAATTATTTCAGTAACGAAGTCCAAATAAATCATAGATATAAGATGATAACAGCCAATAAAGTCTTTTCGAAAACTTATTACTGAGCTTTTCATTAAATAATATCTTCGTATGTTCTGTCGCGCATTGCTTGTATCAGATTATAAGATAAAACACTAATAATTATTATTGAATTTACTTCTACATAGTTTATGGACATTGGACAATAATAAAGTTTATTCTTTGGTCAATAACAATTATGAACTAAAGCTAATGTTTCATGAGTAATTGACATTGTTGTCACATATTTGGACATGGGACCTTGAAAATAGTAGAAAAATATGTGAAAAATTAATATTGAAGAATGGGAAAATTTAGGTAAATTGAAATAGGGTGGGAAGCTGCCCTCTTCATACTGTCCAAAACAATGAAAAGTGATTTCTTTCATTTGGCGTCGTTTCATTTCGCTTTGACCACCTCAAAAACGTCGGTGAAAAGTGAAAAGAATGGCTTTCGTTTAGCTTTTACGAGTACTTATAACTATCGATGCGACATTAAATCCTGTTTGTGCATGTGTGTGTCGTTATGGAGATACATATCTCCAGGTACGGCACGAGGTATGTGGCGGGCGCTGCCCTTATAAAAAAAACTATTGATGTTTCTCCAGTGTCAAGGATCAGTAGACAACCTTTACTGGATCCGAAATGCCAAAAACTGTGTCATGAAAAAATCATGTTTAAATAATTCAGAGAGTTTGCATCATTTGTTATTCTAATTACCGTGCTATCGCGATATAAATAAAATTAAATATATTTATTTATATTTTTATCCCACAAATAAAATTTAATCTAAATTTGTATACCTAACTGAATAATAATATTATTCATACTCTGTTGAAGTTATATGATATTAAAAGTCGCATAGTAATGACTCGCAGTATGAATTTCTTACCAGTTATTATTATCTCGTGCATATCGAATTTATCTCTCTATCTCATAATCGAATATATACTACATTCCCGACATCTTAATCGTAAAGTTATATTGAGTATAATAATAATTATGTATAAGGCAATATAACTTTTACTCATACGCATTAGGATTCAATGATACTATCGATTAATGGTAAAAAAAATCTCTAAGCTGGTAGACAGATAATTCACTCATTTCTTTATTAGTCTCCATTCTCTTTTAAGCAGTTATCTAAATTGTGCGTTACTATCCATGGATTGGTCTGTAACAAGCTTGAAGTTTTTTCTTCTCCAGCCTTCTCTTTTTTGGCCAGTTGTGAATAAATGAAAATTATAAAAAGGTAAGATATCTAATTTTTGCAAAGCACTTCAGGGAGTCAACGGTATTATTCAATTGCTCAATAATTCATTAATTTTATCCGGAGAACATAAACGCACAGTCGTTTAACAACATCATACACATAATAAACCACACTTGTAAGTCTTTGTATGGTAGAGAAATCTTTCAAGTGTTTTGTGTACTAGACGTTACATGATCTCAAGATAATAATATGTCCATTCCATTACCTCTCAAATGGAGCGAAGAAAATAACGCTTGTGTAGGTTTTGGAGTTAATAATACATACAAAACCCTGAACATAATTATTTTATTATGCTTGTTAATAGGTATGTATGTTTCTATATCGGTGATAGCATACAGCACAAGGCAAGTAGCTGTTTATTAGCTATATTAAAAAAATAAATGCATCTGGGTTTTGTTATACACCCAAATAAGACAACCATATACATCTTTCACTGTAATGTTAAATCTTTGTGTCATAAAAAGGCACCCGGGATCGAACCGCTCACCACGTACGTTTTGTGCATGAGGACAAGAGTCTACATCCAAGCTACCGACGAACTCATTATTTCAATATGTTCCTTAGAAATAATATAATTATGTAAAATTGATTAAATTATAACCGTATGAAGGTTTTCATTAACAAGACATTTATGTTTTCTCTGTGTCGGTGTTTGGGAAGTCGAATTCCTTAATGAAATAAAAAAAAAACAATATGTTTTTTTCTACTAGGTACCTATATTGTTTTTTTATTTAGAGACACGACTTTTGTCTTACAATGACAATTTCAGCAAAATTGTAGAAACAACATTTGTTGTTTTATTTCGAAACTTTTTTTAAATATATATTTGGGTTTTTGCTATGAACCCATATACAACCTTATACATTTTTCACATTAAGCTTTTACCTTCTTTGTATTTACTTTATTTTGCAACTATTATCTTTTGATGAAAATTTTACTTATAATGATAATTTCTGTCCATTTATTATGGGAATTTTGTAAAAGTAAAAATACATAGAAAATCACCACACACATTTTACCGTTTGTTCATAAAAGCATAATGTTGTTTCTAAATATATCCTAATATTGTTGAGCACATGCCAAACATTGACTAAAAAAAACCTATATGTTGAATGCACTCATAATAAAGTCCCAATGTCCAGAATTTAATTTTTCCTTGGTGCGGAAAGGAAGACCTAATTATTTATTAGATTCAGATAGTCCACAGACAACCTAAAACTAACTTGTGGAAGACTCCGTGATTATACGAATTTATTTTTCGATGATTTATTATTATGAATACCTACTTATGGTAGAGTAAAAATTCAACTGAATTAGATAAAAAAAACAAATATTATTACTTTTTGTTAGAGTTAGGATTATTAAAAAAATTCAAATTCAAATATATTTATTCAGTAAAAAATATACACTTAAAACAATAATCAATCAATACAAAATAATAATAAAAACATATATTTTTCTTTTATTTGTTCCTTCAAAATTGAGCAGAGCTCATGCTTTGAAGGATAAAGGGTAATTCTTAAATCTTAAATTCAGCAACAAAACATACACAACTAGGTATATAATATCCAACCTAAAGTTAATAACAATAGAGTTACATGTAAAAAAAACAAAACAAAAATAAAAATCAATAAAACGAGAATACACTCAGTTATTTTCACCTAAATACCTTTTTCAGATTATACCTAAAATTCGAAAGCTTATCTGCTGTTTTAAACTTATATTCTCCTTTCAAATTGTTATACAATCCAACCCCAAGATAAGTATAGTGGTGCTGTCCGGAAGTAGTTTTTTTTGCAGGAACTTTTATTCGTCTTCCTGACCTCGAACATTCACTAATATTATTTGTTGGATGAATCGCGCGTACAAAATACTCCTTACACACCTGGCATACTGCTTTTCTTTTGTATATGCTTTCTATGGATGGAACAGCAAACTCTTCAAACAGTCTAACGGTTGAATAGTCCATAGGCTTCTTGAGAATTATTTTTATTATACTACGTTGACAAACTCCCAAGGAATATAGGCTGTTTTTATACGCACCTCCCCAAGCTATTATACCGTACTGTAAAACCGACTGTACTAAAGAGAAGTATACACTCTTCAATTGGGCTTTATTCATAATATCTCGAAGTCTATAAAAAATATAAAAAAGTTTTCTTATTCTATTGACAGTCATCTGCACATGATCCTTCCATTTCAAATTAGAATCTACGACCACGCCAAGATATTTAACCTTTTTCACATTCTTCAGTAAAACACATTTAAGATTTACACAATCCCCTGTTATGTTCTGACAAGAATTATGATGGATTCCTATTCTGAGATCATCTTTGGGCTTACCTCTGACATTGACAGAAAAGCTCACGTAGTTTGTCTTCTCTGTGTTTAGTGACAGAATATTTTTGTCAAACCAGCCTTTTAGTGTATTGATATCTTCGTTGACGATGACTTCCACTTCTTTCCATGTTTTACCATGAGTAATCAAAGCGGTATCATCGGCAAACGACAAAATCGTCGATCTAAGTGGAAGATCAAATATTTTATTAACATAAATTATAAACAGTATTGGTCCCAGCACCGTCCCTTGTGGGATTCCATATTCGGAGGTTAATGGTTCACTTAGAAACGTTTTAATTTTTACTCTTTGCTTTCTACAAAAGAAAAATAAGTTATATTACATACTTCTTTGTAAAAGAATCCAATTGATTATTGTAGCCGAAATTTTTTGTGTTATATTCCAAGAAATTTAACTTCCTTCTTAGAACTACTTAGAAAAGTTTGTTAAGATTTGCTGTATTATACATCATACGTACATTGGTTCCTTCGAAATTCATTAGTCGAATGAGACTTGGTCCCGATATATCAATATCCAATAAGTGTAACCCTTGATATAAAACTTATCTTAACTGAATAAATTTCGTATTTTTTATGCAGTAAATTAAGGATATTTTGGGTTAAATAAAGTGATCTTACGTAATAGGTATTTTCTAACGAACGCTATCTTTCGTTTCCATACAATTCATACAATTTCTCATTGGCGGCGTACAGACAGCTTGATGCGAACGTCAATCATCAATCATCGAGCAAAAATCTCAAATCTTTTGGCGACAACTCGAAGCATTCTCCGAAGAAATATAATGCTCCGGATTGTCGCCGAAAGACTTAAGATTTTTGCTTGATGATTGATGATTGACGTTCGCATTCAGCTGTCTGTACCAGGGATGTCGCGAATATTCGCATCCGCATCCGCAAATGCGGAGCTTCCGCATGTATTTGGACATCTGCATCCGCATCCGCAATAATCGATGCGGATGTTCATGCGGATGCGGATGTAAGACAAGTTGCGACATGAAACAAATGGGGCGGGGCCGGCGAATGGCGCGTGCCGTTCGCACTTGACATTGACCAATGGGAACGAAAAAATTGGTGACAAGATCCGACGCGTTTTTAGTTTTGCCGGTTTTATTTTATTTTTGTAAATTATAAAAAAGAAGAAAATATTTCGCCAAAAAAATCATATTATTATAATTCTAGCAACAATTTCGTCACATATTTGACAGTGGGGCCAACCAAGATAGTTCCTACTTTTTTTCTATAACATCTTGAACATCCGCATCCGCGGATGTGAGCCTTCAAAAATCCGCATCCGCATTCACATCCGCGGATGTGTAAAAATCGACATCCGCAACATCCCTGGTCTGTACGCCGGGCCGCAATACAAGTATGTGGATTTCTCTAATTCGACACTCGGTCGTCATTGAGAATTTGATCCACGTGATCGATAATGATGTAGGTAGTTCTCGGACGTCCGCGTTTTTTTTTTTTAACTAGGCACTATACCATCACGTCATAGCCAATAAGTGGGGAAGCCAGCGGACTAACTGCCAGCAATATATATGCAGGATTTATTTTCTGCCCTAATACGACATTCAGGATGGTTGGCATGCTTCATCGCTGAATTGTAGATGTTGTGTCTTATACCTACGTAAGGTTTTATTGAAAGATTTGATTTTGTTTTGACGCCGTTTTACAGTCTCTAGACCGTCTCAAGGGCGTCGGTGAGTACAGTTTTTAATTTGCTTCTGAAGCTGGTGACATCTGATTGTCTCTCAATGACACCGGTAGGCGATGTATGGGTTTTTATCTATTTATTTCATTTATAGTTTTTTTTGAGATAATGGGCGTCTTTGAGGGTTAAGGTTGTCTGCAAAATCAGAGTCATTCTGAAGGCGCATTGAAATATCGAGCCTTAATTGGTATAAGATACTTAGAAAATCCCTTAGCACGAATAATTAATAAATGTTTTGGTCGGAAGCAATCACGAAATGGAATAAGTACACGATAAGTTTGAGAACTAATCCTTAATTATTTTGAATATATCGAACACACATTAGTACCTACCTACTTTCGTCGACTAATCGACAAAACTCTTTTTATTTCGAAATAGAAAATAAAAATATGTAGGTGTAAACACTTTTTTTATTTAATAATGTGAAACTCAAATTTAAATAATTAGCATGTTAACTCGTATTTCATGTACCTACATGTGCACAATATTTCATAGCACATTTTTTCGTATCCTCACATTAATTGAGCAATATTCGTGCTTTGAGGTTAATTTCTAAGAAACATTTGTCAGTCAATGTCTACTTTTACTACTACGTATCTATAAAACGTTCAAACTATTCAATTCCGTGATAACGTATATCCTATTTTGGTACCATGTTTTTTTTTTTAAATACGGAAAGAATAACTCCTAAATTAACTATAAACTTCAAATTACATATTTCAGTAGCTACTACACTATAAAGCATAAGACTTCGTTGATTTCAACTTTTTTCTTATCCATTAACTACCTACACATTAATACATATACAGTTATTGAAGGAGACCCATCGACCACTCGCATAGCGCAGAAGTCTGGGTAGGTACTTCCATTTATCCGAATTCTACACTGCACAAATTTTGCTCACACCGGAGGCGCCATAGTGGGCAGCCTGAAGGGCTGGCCGGCCAAAAACAACTAAACCACCATAACCTCCATGTGTGGAACCTTTTGACTACACTCCTTCGATGTCCCTCTAGCCCAGAGAAGCAAATACATTCAAAATAATAAAAAAAAAACCAACAATAGGTTTATTTTTCTAATGCATTTCCTTTACCTAGAAAACAAATCAATATATTTAAAACAAGCTAATAGAAATAAAAAATCAGAAAATAAATAAATAAATAATATAAATAATATACAGTTAATCAGGAAAAATAAAAGTAGAAAACTCTTTAAAAATTTCAGCCAACAACGAGTATACACGATTGGTCACAACATCAAGCACCCAGGCCTGCTCATCACCTTCCCAGAGGGTATAAGATCGAGAGTGAAAATGGTAGAGTCCGAACAAGAAACACCTATAATTATGAATCAAGTGAAGAAAGACATGAATTGTGGCATAAACGTAGAAAAAAACGTAAAATTTAGGCTAACAAGAAACATAAAATAGGCCGGAATGAAGAAGAAAATCCAGAGTCGTTGCAGACCAATCCAAATGGATTTTAACTCACTAACCATATGATGAGCATAAATTCGTCGTCAACTTGTCGACAATTTAAATTAAATAATAAACATGCCAATATTTTGCTAATATTTTGATAAATATATTTTCTTGTCGAACTTTATCATAAGCACCATTCATTAACAATATTGACACATTTTTTTTTATGACCACAATACTTACAAAGTGTTTCAAATAAATTATCTCAACATACTTACTAGGTACTTCTGTGCCTCTTACAATGCCTACGAATAGTTATTCCAAATAATAATTGTCGCTACGAACTTTTCCACGAACATATAAAAGTTTTTCTCTTTTCTGTAAGAAACAGAATTTATTTGATTAATAACTTATGTAATTTTCTCTTTCTCACTTAACTCAGCTTTCTCGCTTTTTTTCAGATTCTTTTAATATTCGTCTTACGAATGCTCGTATTGTACATTTGATGTTCAAATAAAAGAAAAGCAATCAATATCTAATTTATATACCTACTATTATTTGAGCAATTCCTCATCAACACAAACAAATTCACTTTCGTATATGAAAAAAATCATATTTTATCAAGCACTTTTATATTCGTAAATCGATCTTTGGAACTTTCTAGCAAAGATATAAATAAATGTGTTTTATTGATAGTATGTTTCAAAGAGTTTTCTTTAATGTTAATCTTTAACAGTCGTATAAAAGAATGCAGAAAGGCATTACTAAAACATCATACTAAAGATATCAAAATCCTCTAATTTAGCGATAGGTAATATTTGCCACATATCCTTATCCTTATCCTTTTAATGGCATGTGGAGGTCGATTTTCATAATTTTACATGTAGTTTGTTAATTTACTGTATCACATGCAGGAGATTTTGTTATAGTGAAGATACCTAGATAAGAAGAAAATTCTTATGAAGAATTTTTCTTATTATATAATTACACCAAATGTGAAAGCTTATCAATAACATCTTATTTGATTACACCTTATCTTTATTTCAAGCACTGAAAGTCAGCGGTACCTAAAAGTTTCTGGGTCCTGGTAATATTTTTTTTACATTTATATAAGATTTTCATGATGAATTGTTTTGTATTAGATTCACAATACCTATTGTATTTTTATCAATAATAAATATTTGTAAAAAAATATAATATATTTGTTCAAATTTGAAAGCCAAATGATAATAATAGATTTGAAAAAAAGTGCGTTTTTATCTAATAAACCATACAGATAGCACGATGCTGAGCTACGGTAAGATACCTTTGTTGTATTTAGTATTGAATTAGTTGAAGCTTTTACTTCCTTAACTAACAATGTCGAGTATAATACTTATACATAATATAATACTCGTCATAAACTATAAATAAAGACTGGTAATCCCATATTACACCAGATTTGGTAAATATATATCGTGTCCTGTTACAGAAAGGTAAAGCCCAGTCCCCAATAAAGAAGTTTGTCGTAAAACGTAATATCATTTTTATTTGAGAACGTAAAAACAGAAAATGACACAGAAAATAATGGAAGAAAAATCTATATCATGGAATGCCAATCGATGCGCCGATTATGAGGATATTAATATGAACGAGACTGATTTTATACCATGATCGTATGGCTAATCTCTTTGTATCCCTTAAATTCAAGATTATAAAGCATTAAAAGTTTCAATATCTTCTTATAAGTATAAAATATTTTTGTTCTTGTAATAATACAATTCGAAGAAAACTTTAAACTTTATCAACGTCTTGACAGAAAATCTTTTAAATAAGCACTACTGAAGAAAAAAATATAGATAATATTTGCAGAAATATAACTAGGTTTTTAAGAATATATCATGGATAAATCAAAATATTTTGAACCTAAAAAATATAGGAAAACGTATTGTTTTTTACGCAATTAGATGTAATGGAGTATAAGGCACTAAGAAATTCTTGAAAATTACCCCAGTAATCGAATCGAAATGTAGGGTGCATGTTCAACAAATAAGCGCCTGCAAAACAAGCAAATAATAAAATGATTTCAATCTATTCGATCATTTATTTATTTCTTTTTTACTTAACATACATTGATCACAAAACATACAATTTTATAGAAGAATACATTCGAGTTATATATACTTTCTCAATAAACGAGAGCGAGATTTTCGCAAAGACGCGATCTTACTCAAGTTTATAAAATTCATTTTAGTTCCGTAGTAACAGCTTTTTCAGTCGCTGTACTTATAAAAAAAACAAACATTAAAACTAAAAACAACTAAAAACATGACCTACATATTATTAATATCGAATTTACTTTCCAAGTAAACACGACAATTCCAATGTTAAACAAGACATAAATAAATTCTTTACCACGATTCTCAGGAAACATAACTTGTATCACAATCATTATTTTGGTAGTTGTTCAGATATCACAAATATTTGATACCTATTTTGTTTGATAAAATTCATAGAAAGTTCATACTTGATAACTTTTTTCGAGCATTTTTTCTCAACAGAAGCAACAACAAAAAATATTATTGTCTTTATAAAGTTGTACTGTGGTGTAATTCATGGCATATAATTTTTACTCTGTCGCGCCGCACCGTCTCGTCTTGTAGCATCAAATATTGTATAGAAAAATATTACCTAGGTATATAAAATTATTAATCCTACTTATAGTTTTTTTCAGGAATATAATACTTCAACTATTTAACATAAAAACTAGATTTCTAAAATAAAAGTTTGTGTGTTGATTTTTATTTCAGTTAAGGGGCCCCTTTAGCAAAAACGATAAAACATTCAATTTTCAACAAGTTTGGTACACAAACTCTCAAAACTTGTTGAACCTACGAACATTTTGATTTGATAAAATATGAAAACAAATATAAGTTACCAATATCAAATTTTAACTTAAAAAAAAAAATGATTTTAGTTTCATAATATTCGTTTATAAAAAAGCATATTTCTAAAAATCGAATTCGGGGGTGGGTTTGGTACACAAATGCACGAGAACCCTACAAATTTTCACTTTTTTTATGTTACGAATACTTAGATAGTTATTACAATTATAGAACAAAAAATCTATTGTTTTTTTTGTTTCTTTCATGGATATTGATCGATTTAAAAAATATTTTTTTTGATAAATATCTCATATTTTGAAACCAAAAATCACCACAAGAACTCGATTTTTTGGATACTAAAAAAAGTTTACTAAAATCTATGGTATTTATATGGTTGATAGGATGAATAAAAAATATATATATTTTACAAACAATTTGTATTTTGATATAACAAAGAGTACCTAGATAAATCTCGCCAGTCCGCGATTTATTTATTTTTTAGTAAAAAACTAATATTGGTAATAAATATTGTTTTTTTTATTTTATTAAATCAATATGTTCGCTAGGATCAACAAGTTTTGGCAGTTTTTCTATCAAATTTGTTGAAAATTGAATATTTTACTGTTTTTGCTAAACGGGACCCTTAATATGAATAACTTGGTTTTGGTTTCCAATGTTAGATTCAAAAGTTATTTTTGATTAGTGAGTCACTTTTCTAATTTTGTTTTATCTTGTTTTCACGAAAGTTTTCAAAAGAATGTCACGTCACGAGTTATTTATTCAGAGGTTTCACGGCTATGAACTATTTATAATTTCCTTGGAAAGTTGGGAAACAAACAATGTCTCGTGAGATTTCGATAGTATTTTTACAATAAGTAGGACATCCTACAAATATCGTGATTTACCACTTTCTTGCGATATCGCTTGTCCACTATTATAGGGTTCTATGTTACATTTTTGAAAATTTTGAGTTATGAATGCTATAACATTCTATGTATTCAAAGGTATTTATTACAGGAACCCAATTGTAAATCGCAGCACTAATCGTGAAATTAAAGACGATAAAACATAGTTCTTTGTTGTGTTTTACTTCAAAACAGTGATACAAAGTTCTATGTGTGTAACATAGAACCTTGTAGCATAAATAAATTAGAATTTTAAAATTGCAAGGTTCTATGTTTGATTCATCGCACCTTGCAATCTCAAAAAAATATATTGATTATGTTTGTAATATTGAACTTATGCGTTTTAAAAGTAGCTGAACATTTTCTATGACTGCCATGGTCTTAATATGACAACGCTGTATTGACTGCACATGTATATATGACTGCATACCTCTCTACGAACAAAAAGGTGTACTGTGCCATTTGGACTGAAAATGTAGCAGGCAGAGGAGGTAATGAAATTGCTAGCCCTGTTTTTAGGATCTTGAAACAAGTTCTTGAAGACAATCCGCAATTCACGAATCTTATATTGTGGAGTGATAGTTGTGTTCCACACAATCGTAATAGTATAATGAGCTATGCAATTACATATTTGCTATCATTTGCTATAATGGTACAGTATTCAGGAGATTACGATGAAATTTTCAACACCAGGCAACCAGGCCATTCATGTGTACAAGAAATTGACAATGTTCACAGTTGCATTGACAGAGTTCTTTCGAAAACTGAATATTATTCCCCAATCTCTCTGATGAACACTTGAAGTACACTTTGATTTTTTACTTAATACTATTATACCATCACGGCATATCCCACAAGTGGGGTAGCCAGTAGACCAGCTGCATCCACCAGCTTAATCTACATACTTGTTTAAAAGTTAAATCCCCGAGAAAGAGGCAATAGTTGAACTAATAATCATACAGATCACATAGTTCTATGTTACAGGTAAATTGAAAAATATATCGTTTCAGAACAACAAAGTCCTATGTTAATTTTCAATCCTAATTTTTGAAAAAAAACAACGAAAATAAAATAATTTAAAATCATAAATTCAAGTAAGACTAATTTTTAGAATTTTTTGATGCTATTGGAAACGAACAGAGATATATCGTTTCGTAAATAATATATACCTAATTTTAAAACTTGAATATCTCAAAACTATGAACATGTAACATAGAACCCTATAATAGTGGGCAAGCGATATATTGATTCTGATTTTATCTACAATGGGGTGAGTTTGAATACCACCAATTTTATATAATACATTACTCTACATTCGTTACGATCTTGCAGAAAACAACGTTAGGCTGGAACTGCGGAGGCCGATCAAAATCATCTTTATGGATCAAGAGGTGGAGGACATTTTATGTAAATGTACGTTGTTACATATAATAATATGTAAAGACAGGGATATTTATATTGGAAGGGGATACGGAAAAACGAATTGGTGTTGTTGTAGATCTCTCTAATGGACCGTTACTCAAAAAAATGAAAATAAAATTACAGGAATACAACAAATTAATGTGTTTTCAATACCTTAATAAGCGGAAGGCTATCCGTCGTTTTTAGGATTTTCAAGTCATAATTCTGTTGTTAAAATATCACTTCCAACTAATTCTACCATAATGATTGATGTTATTAAACAGCGCAGCGTAAAATTCGAGAACAATCAGGTTTAAAATGTTTATATAATGATCTGATTTTTTCCTTCAAATATATTGTATCTCCTTAACATTACATAATAAATGCAATACACAGGAAAATACATTTTTTTTCATCAAAGTAACGAAAACTTCCGTTCTGTGACAATCTCCAATAGTTTCAAATTACCAAATAAATAATCATTTATCCTTTTTTGAATCCTTATTATCATAGAAAATTTAAATAACTATGTGATATTTGGTTTCTTTTAAATACTATCTACAACTTAAAATACTCAAAACTGTATCGTCTCTCTGTGTATTTTTCACGCTCTAAAGCATTTAAACGAACTTTTAAGAAGGCTTGAATAATAACTTATGTTTGTAATTTGTTGTGGTTAATAGCTCTCAAGTGGTACTGAAGTCATTTAAGAAACTAATGATGTCTCTACAGCAAACTTAAACGAAAAAGGAATTGTCTAATTTGTATTGGTTATTTTTATTCTTGAAATAATAATATGTTTGTTTTCTTCATCTGAATAAGTAAACCACAGATAAATAATTTGTTATTTTTTATTTGAATTACAATGAGAATTACTAATGAGAGTTAAAATAAATATAAAAGCCAATCTACACCAATACCGAATTTCCCACGAGTGTAAGTGGCAGTCGGTGGATAAGCTGCAAGTAATTGATATGCTTTTCTCCTTCGATCTTCAAAGATGAATAAAAATAGGTAAAAGATAATTGTTTGAAGATATTTATTTAGTAAATTCATAGATTGTATCCTTCTTTATTATTTTTAAGTCACTTAAAGTCCATTGTTAAACAAACATAGGTCCCTCTAGAAACCTTCCATATATTTTTGTTTCCTTACTGTGTTTTTTCTTCTATTATCTTAAGTATTTTTATTTGTTATTATTATTGTCATTTTACTGGGCATGACAAACGACTTTCTACATATATATTACATGAAATAAATTTCAACAATTCATCCGCTTCTTCAAAGAAAATTCATAAACAAATGTAAAAACCGTACATAGACAACTAGAGTATATAACAAAACATAAAAATTAGAAAGAAAATAAACTGAGTAATGATTACTCAAATTATGTACACATGTAAATACCTAAAACGAGGAATATCGTAGAAAGAGGTGACCCAGTTAGTGCAGAGATGCATTGAATGATGGAGGTTGGTTTATTTTGTATATTTATGTAAGTGGTTTCTTTTGTATATAAATGTAGGTGATATGCCTCATCGCTGAAATTTAAAGCTATAGAAATTTAATGTCTTAAAGTGCAATTTAACGAATTTCTGCCTCTTACAGGACACTTGGAAAGTAACAAAAAAAACAGGGAAACTTATACTTTATCTTGAAATCCATGAGAAAATTCACTCTTACATGATGTTGAAATTTAACATTGTAAGCAATATTTTTTTTATACTATTCCTACTATACTATACCCTCACGCTGTATCCCAAGTAGGGTAGGAACGGAACGCCAAACAGATCTATCTTTAAACACTTCCTTCGCTTCCTCCACATTCATACAGATTTTTTATTCGAAAAAATAATACATAATAATACGAAGGTAGTTTTTTATTATTTTGAACAAGATTTGTATCTCCGTTGCCGAATCAAAATAATAAAATGTTATTTTTGAAGAAAAATTAAATTGTTTGATTGATTTTGAGCTTTGGTGAAGAATCCATAGATATGTATCTATGTTTGAGAAAGTACGTGCTCAATATATTATTTTTTATTATTTTACACGTTCTCGTCGGTTCATTCTTAATATACCTACTCGTATTGTCAAGGAGAGAATTTGTTTTCATTTTGATATTTGGACAAAGCATACCTTGCGTAAAGGTTCGGTTGCGGGTTCAAGTTCCGTCCGGGGGACAACCGATAAAGGTAACCTTATCTTTTCTAAACCATATATGGTAGTATTGGGTGTTAAATTTTCATATACATCTGTTTCAATTCTATAAAAATGAACGTTCACAATTTTTTTCCAAGATTCCAACTAAACTTTTTTTTTTTTTTTTACGCGGCGGCAGAATTGCCATCCACACTTCTCAGCATTATACAATCAGATAAGTCTCCATATGATCAGTCATGGTCACACAAAAACTTAACAGTCTAATGCCGGGGAAAATTCACCTATCCAGATATACAGCAGGGTTACTCTCGACAAAACTAAACACGATCTTAATCTAGTCTTGATCTTGATCATACGACGCACGAAGGGACTATGGTCAAAAACACCGCGCTACCGCTAACGCCTGATGGGTTTGCGTGTATTTTTGGCCAATAGTCACTTCGTGCGTCGTATGATCAAGATCAAGACTAGATTAAGATCGTGTTTAGTTTTGTCAAGAGTAGACCTGCAGGATATCAAAGGATTAGGCTCAGAACGCGGGTTCAAAATACCAGCATTGTGCCTGAAATATCTGTGTTCAAAAACTTTTTTACAATATTACAAGTGTTTATTATACCTAATAGATTTTTGAATTTTAATGTACAAATTAACCGGTAAATCTAATTTTTGTTAATTATTTATTAAAGATTTCGGAGTTACCCCTGTAGCTGACATGACTAAACTAACGGATCTAGAATGCCAAATATTTTTTATTTCTTAAAAATATTTGGCATTAATATATAATATTAATAATATTTTTTATTTTTCTTATTTTTTTTTTATTGAAATTTTATGATTTATGAAGATTATTATTATGTGAATTTATTAAACAATAAACTCATACAATGGGTGGTAATGGTAAACTCATACATTGTAGATAAATATAATCGAAAAATATTTTTTTAGTGTTATCGCATAAATACAATGTTCTGATACACAAATATTTTCAATTTCAGTCATTTTGCTTTTTTACAGTAGGTAGGTAGACGATTTTTTTTTATATCTTTAATGTATAACTTTCCAATATAATCCTCACAGTTATCGACTTGTCCATTTCGTAAATGTGAAGATATCAGGATTTGAACCAATAATCTAATTATTATTTAGAGACATTTAAAATAACAACTGTTTTGCTTGTTAATGTGAGAAAAAAACATATTTTTTTAATTCTACATCTCTGAACTTTATGAATGCACATCTTAAACATTTTATAAGGGCATAAAGTTGTCTTTATCTAAGGAATAAATTATGTAACCTTAAAAAAATTGTGTTTCGAATAACCTCTTTGTCGGTGAAAAGTAAATATGTCACGTACAGCTTTTAGTACAAGTCATTTTTTTCTATCGATAAGTTCAAAATCATTATCTTTGTTAAAGCTATTATTTTTTATACGCATAAAATGGAACACCACAGTTGGTTTACCCTGTAGACATAATCTATTTTTTTGTTGGTTTAAGTGAATTTGTGTGAATAGCTAAAAAAGGTCGGTAAATATTTATTTTCGCACATTTACTATATTTTGTACTCATGATACATAATTTCAGTTAGAAGTTTTTTTTACGTTTTAAAGATTATTGTTTTTAAATTTATCTAAAAAAATGGTATTTCAAACAATGTTTACATATCTTAAACATAGCATATCCCTCAAGTGGGGTAGCCAGTAGAACAGCTGTACGTGATAAACATGAAAACTGTCCTAAGCAACAAAAAACTCCTTAGCAACAAAAAAATTTACAAACTGTCATCTCCTTTGCAAACAAAAAAATTAGACATATAGCATGGGTGGTAAACTTCATTGCTGAATTAATAATATAATAATAATCGCAATCGCAATCATATTACATAAAAAAAAAACATTAAAGTGTGCACAAGTATCTGTCTACCACACTAACCGCAAGGCTGTGTTGTGGCAGGATAACAATCGACTTATTTTGTCAAGTAAAAATACAAATAAACAAACATATAAATAAAACAAAATAAAGTATGTAGATAAAATGAAATATGTATGTTAAAAATAAATAAAATATGTAAGTTAAAAAAAATATAAGTAAAAAAATGTAAGTGTATGAGTAAGACATTTAAAATATCTTATATATGAGTAAGACATATAAATATCTATTTTTTTGAACACTTGTTTTTTTACAAAATACTCGATATATTACGGAAAAGAGTTGGAAACCATTTCTACGCCGGGTTCTTCACGAAACAATGTATGGTACGCATATGAAAATTCTGTTTTAGGCTTACGATTAAGAAAATAAAAAATAAATAAAATATGTCATTGAAAGTTTTTTAATGTATTCACAAATAACATAAACTTATGATGGCATAATAATATCCACCTAATTTTCACTTACTTTGCAGTAATTACGTTACTTTGTGCACTGAATTTTTCTGCTCCATATTCGCTAAAATATTAATATGTATTTTTAAGATTTACACATATTGACGTTTATCCAAGGAAACAATCAGCTTTCAGAATACAATTTCTTTTTCTACCTCTAATGAAAGTTTAATGAGTAAATTGAAAATTATCGACATCTGTATAAATGTAAGCAAAGCGATAAAGTTTTATTTACATGAAAATTTGTTTTGTGTATGAGACTGCCTGCTGGTCTGCGTTTTCAAAAGAATAGAATAGCTTTTCTGCATACATACACGAGTTTGCTCGATAGCCTGATAAAGCGCCTCTGAAGAGAAATGACGAAAGCTTTATAAATTTGCACAAAATAAATTTGCAACATAAACACAAAAGTAACTACTTGCAATCAGAACTCAAAGTAAGTACCGTGTGTCACTACTAATTATATGATTTTTCAGTGAGCTTTCATGTTTTCGCATCTCCTGAACTTATTCGAGATTCAAACCAAAAATGTTTTTATTGGTCCCCTTTGCATTTTAGAGACACCATCTATAAAAAATTCCCGCAAGGTTTTATTAGTTTTAATAGAGACATCTATTGAGTTTCATGAAAAGCTTAAATGCTTTCAGAGTTTCTGAAAGTATTCAATGCAATTTGAATTTCACGACTTAAAAGAAAATCGCTAGATGTCATTACAGCATCCATTTGACCCAGTCACAAATATATTTTTAATTGGAGAGTTTTTGGAATTTTTCTTTATATTTGAAATGAGTATATTATGTATTTTTTTATTATTTTTGTTGATATAATTTATGAACTACTTTTTTCTTACTATTATTATTGAATTCCATGTGTTAGTACAAGGATATCGATAGCTTAAAGACTTGTTACCAATTCTACAAAGTTTGCAATAAACAATTTTTTCTATTCGCGTACGTATTATCAAAAATGTACAATGATAAAATAAATATAATATCAATGCGTAAAATGCCAACGCTTGAGTTACGAATCAAAAGTCGCAAATGGTTGAAAAAATAATCAATAAAATATAAAATAAACAACAGATATATATCAATTAGTAACTCCAGAAAAAATCTACTTCTTCCACCTTATGAAACCATTTTTTTTTTATAATTTCTTCATCAATTGTTTATTATTATATGATTATTTTCCGAACAGGTGAATATTATTAAATAATATGTCCTTACAGGCAAACTGATAACGAGAGAGTTAATGTATTTCATACTAAGATTTTTTTTAAATTTATTTTCATCTGAACAACGACGTAAGGAAATCTATCTATCTATCTATACCATCACGGCATATCCCACAAGTGGGGTAGCCAGCAGACCAGCTGCATATAAAATATGCAAGCTGTCTTCTCCGTGCCGAAATCATTTCCGTAAGGAAATCATTAGTATTTTTTTTCAGAAGATATTTATATTAATTTAAAACAAAATCAAAAAGCATCAGTTATAACGTAGATACAGGTAAATGGAAGAGGCCTTCATTCAGAAGTGAACTAGAATAAAAGCGAGCTGAAAAAAGACATTATAAGTGTAGTCTTTTAAAAATATTGAACAACGTTAGTAAAAGATTCTAAGATAAGCATAGCTTAATTTTCCATATATTCTTATAAGGGTTGCTGTAATACATTCTAAGCAATCAACTATTACTTTTACTAGGTATGTGTCACTAAAATTATGTTAAATCTCGTCATATGTTATATCTATGGATATAGGTTTATTGGAATGTGTCAACCAGTATGTTAATAATTCAACTTGTACTTAGCATGTGAAGAATTCTGTACACATACTTACCTATTGTTATTCAAATTGTGCGGGTCTTACTGGCATTCAAATCTTTTGATGGAGGAGTTACGACCTGCAGGGCTACTCTGGACAAAACTAAACACGATCTTAATCTAGTCTTGATCTTGATCATACGACGCACGAAGTGACTATTGGCCAAAAATACACTCAAACCGAACGCGCGTTAGCGGTAGCGCGATGTTTTTGACCATAGTCCCTTCGTGCGTCGTATGATCAAGATCAAGACTAGATTAAGATCGTGTTTAGTTTTGTCAAGAGTAACCCTGCTGACATTCGTGAAATATGAGGGATATGGGTATGAATTAAATTATAATAAGTACCAAGGTAATAATATTGAAACGGAATCGATGTAGACTGCCTAAAAGACAACTACTTACGCAGACAAAATTGAAAAGAATAAATGTTTAGAATATTTACAATTTTTTTATTGTTTAAGCGGATTTGGGTGCAGATGACAAAACCAATCAGAAACCTCGATTGGAGGCTCCACTGCTGACTGGTCGACTAGCAGCAGCCGAAAAAGTATTGAACTTATATTGTTCCGGCGCCATTTAGACGGGAGATCGCGATCCATTTGAGATCTGAAAAATGAGATCCCAAAAAGATGGTTGCTTCTAAGGTTTGCATAAAGCGTCTCTCGATTGGTGGACCTTATATCGTGACAGTCACAATTGTGGAATAGGTGAATGTTGTCCATGGACACCGAAAGTGATCACTTAAGCCAGTTTAGAGCCAATTCGTAAGCGTTGGGACACCTTTCTCACTTCTTTCGATAAGATTTTACACAATATTGCATTGTGTGGACATGGTTCTCCAATCAAGATTTCTAATTGGTTTTGAAAAGAATAAGTTTTTACTAGATGTAAAAACAAGTCGAAAATGAAATAAAATGTATTCTTAGTTATAATGGTTTGTTTCTCCATTATATTTATTTATTTACAGCCTGGGACTGGACAAATCTGAATGCCTGCTGTGTAACATTTCGGAGTACATAATCTTTTTCTTTTATTTAATCATCTCGAATTTTTGTTGCTTTTTTCTGGTATCGTTTTTAGTTGTTTCATAAAATATTACTTCGATACGGATGCAAACGCAGTGAGGTAGTATTGAGTGTATAATTATGAATTTAAACTGTGAAAAATGTTATATTTTGTGCTGTAAAAATATTTTTGGAAATAAAAAATATTATCTACTATTATTATTGTTTACATACATTTTAACATCATACGGCAAAAAAAAACTTAAACGTGATATAATATCTTAGAATACTAGAATTCCATAAATCAACAATTATTGTTATAGGCTCAATTTTTTCGCTCTTGAAAGTATGAAGTATTATAGACAGATGCAAAAAAATCATATTCAAACATCATAAAATCACATTCAAACATGATTAAACCACAAGTTAATTTGAGCAAAAATATAGAATTTAATTTACCTACTGTTTTTTTTTTCATATCACGTATTTTGATATCAACATCAGACCGTAATATCGCATTATGACCTTTTGCATATTATTTATTTCATGCAAGGAATACTGCGGATATATTATTTATGTTCAAGATGATTAAAAAAACATCAGTGACTTTTGCTTCTTTTCTATGGTACTTACCTACTTAGGTACTTTTCGGGTCCGGACTTCATACCTAGCTACTCTAGTATGCAGCGACGTATGTAGATCGCTTTGTCATTTGCCATCTATTTTCTATGGTGGAGTAAATTGACAATACGAGTCAAATGACGAAACTTCATTCAGCTATAAACCCCCTTGTAAATGGTTTTTTGAAGAAAAGTATAAACAATAAAATAAATAGGTACTTATAGCATATTAAAAAAAAATCTAATAAAATGAGAATCATATTTTGAATCACTCTAGATTAATCATTTCACTGATCATACTCACCGATAGTCAACCTGTTTAAATAGGTATTATCTAGGTAGGTACCCATGTTGTATAATGATACACATACATAAGTGAACTTCCTTGAGGAGTGCATGACACAGAGTTTCGACGCTTATGAATCGACTCAAGGTTTGGTTAAGAGTACTCTTACCTAGGTAACATTTCCAATTAAAATCCAATTCCCGACATTCAATTGTGTCAAAAAATTCATAGCTTAAATATCTACATTGTACAACCCTTATTTTCAAGAAGTCATTTTTGGCGCAGTCGCGTTATGCTTCAGACCGCTATGAATGCCAAAAATTTCGAAAATGTCAACCCTTTATCATCCATCTCACTCCACTCTTCGGAGATCTCACTCTTTCAACACCACTTGTTTTGGATTTTTTTTAATTTAAATTTGAATTTATGCGAGAGATATAAAATAATTCATTCTGAGAAAAATATTTCGTGGTTCAAACTAAAATTTTGAAGATTTTCTCTATTTCTGAAGTTTAAATTGGATTTTATATTCTGTATTTTCTGTATCGATAAAATTACATGTTAAGTTGTAGTCTTGTGTGGTTTTGATTATGGGTTTAGAATTTTACAAAATTGTGTGTATTAAATGAAAATGGTAGAAATGAAGTAGATATACGAACTTAAAAATTTACATATGCTACATATATCAATCATTGAAACCAGATTACCTACCTATGAAGCAAAATTTTCGTCGAGTATTAAAAATTTTGACAATTTCACAGACTATTGTTGATATTTTAGCAATTTTTATACCAGATTATGGATTAAATAAAATATACTAAATATAGTCATATATTTCCTCGCAATGTTTTATTTTATTTTGTATTATTTCGTAACTACATACTTGATTTTTCGTATTGAATTGACATTTGCGTGCATATTTTTATTACTGTTTTATTTTTCCATAGGTAAATTGTGATCCATTTTCATAACTACTTAAAAGGTTCTAGAAAAATTTAATACCATTATATTATATTATGACGAAATTATAATGAACTTCATACGTATTCTTCTTCTTTGTTGTCGGTCCCTCAGTGCTGAGGATCGTGACCATCATTTGTATAGGTGTGCACAAAACGCTTCCAGCGACTTCAATCTTCCGCTCTTCGTAGCGCCTCATGTAAGGTCCCCCCGTAGCCCCCTTCACCTGCTCACTCCATCTCATTGGTGCGCGCCCCCTAGCTCTATTGCCCTCCACACTTCCAGTCAAAACAAGTCTCTTCAGGTTGTCTGGTCCTCTCCGTGCGATGTGCCCAAAGTACTGCAGGACACGGCGCATGCATATGGTGGACAACCGTTCCTTTATATTTAGTTCTTCGAGAATGGACGAATTTGTTCTATGTGCTGTCCACGGTATGCGCAGCAGATGCCTCCAGCACCACATTTCGAAGGCATCTATTCTAGCACGTTCTCGAGATTTGATTGTCCAGGTTTCGGCTGCATACAAGAATATGGAAAAGACTAGTGACTTTTCCAGTCTGATCTTCGTAGGCAGACTTATGTTTCTATTTTTCCATATCTTGTCCAAGTTTGTCATGGCACCTTTAGCCATCTGGATTCTTCTGCGTATTTCTTTTTCGCATGTACCACTGTCATTTATAAGAGAGCCTAGGTAAACAAACTCTTTTATGACTTCTAGGTCTCTGGGTTGCACTGACTCATCAAGCACTCCCTGTCGGTCGATTAGCATAACCTTGGTTTTGCTGCGGTTGATACGTAGCCCAAGTTTTAAGCTCTCTTCTTCTACATGGCGAAACAATTCCATCATCTCGGATACATCAGATGCTACCAGTGTTGTATCATCAGCAAACCTCAGGTTACCGATTCGACGACCTCCAATCGCAACGCCACCTTGCCAGTCCTCCAGCGCTTTCCTCATTATATATTCTCCATATATATTAAAGAGTTTGGGAGAGAGGATGCAGCCCTGGCGCACACCCTGTTCAGTCCTGAATGGTGCAGATAGCGTGTCTTCCATGCGGACCCTGGATGATCCCTCTACGTATAAATTGTGTATAAGAGAAGCCAGATGTGCAGGTACACCCATCTCCATAAGAACTCGGATCAAGTCATTCCATTTCACACAGTCAAATGCCTTGGCGTAGTCTATAAAGCAGAGTACTGTTGGCATATATGAGTGTTTAAAAATGATAAAACTGATTTCGAGGATCTTTTTGGCCTCCTGGTAATAATTTATTAAAGTTGCTTTAAAACCTATCTATCTTTCTATATCCTCACGCCGTGTACCAAGTGGGGTAGGCAGAGAGAATGGAACGACATATAGATCTATCCTAACACACCTCTTTCGCTTCTTCTACGTTCATACAATTTCTCATGAACGCACGTCGTTTCCTCTTAATCAGCACACGGCCGTCCTTGAGAATTTGATCCACGTGATCACGTCACGTGATGGAGTGAAGAATGAAGATATTAGAAAAATGAATGAATGCAAGAAGAATTTTTTGGACCGAATACGCAGAAATAAGTAACGATGGTTTGGACATGTTGAACGAATGAGTGAGGAAAGAATGACAATGAGGGTATACTCGTCCTGACTTCCTATAATTTAAATGTTTGCAGGTATTTGTAAAAGCGATTGTTTTACATAATTGAAATACTATTAATTTTCATTCAAAAAGTAGTTGTCCATACGATTATGAATTAATTATTATATAGGGTAAATAAATAAATTCGAATGAATCAAAATAAATAACTACGAAATTGTTTGCATTGTTTGCTTCATAGGAGAAATATGGCTCGACGCCAGATCCAATTACACGACAAGACAAATGATTCGTTAATAATTCAATTTCCTTCGTATAATCATTTACAGTCACCGTATAAGTATTAAAGTCTATCCAAATGTATAAATGTAAGTCCTTCATGAACACCGCAATAAGACAAAACAATTTTAAAGTGATATTTATATTTTACGAGAAGTCTTATTTTTGACCATGTTTTATTTACACTCACTTTACATGAGAATATACTTGTAGTATTTTTGCTTTGACAATAGAAGACTTAAAATAAAAAATAAAATAAGAAATTAAAAAAAAAATATAGGTATTGTTGATGGTATAATGACGAACGGTGTGGCGTGGAGGCTAACGCACTTGCCTTTGAGTCACTAGGTCCCGGGTTCGATTCCCGGCCAGGTCAAAATGAAGAATGACCTTTTTTCAGATTGTCCTGGGTCTGGGTGTTACATTTATATGTGTGTAGTGCATAGTATATATGTGTATCGTCGCGTTAGTACCCATAATACAAGATTCACATCTTAGTTTGGGACTAGCTCGGTCTGTGTGAATTGTCTATACATGTTATGTTTTATGTTTATGTTTTCAAGTAGGTACGATTTCTAAAATCTGTATTATAAGTCAAATATTACCTACAAATGCTAATATTTAAAACCCGACAACCATACAAATTAAGAATTGATGAATTATACAGTGCCCTTGAGGTGCTTTGGCACGTAAACGACACTTAAATGTTGTCCAAAACGAATAATAATATACATAAACAAATCACCTATATTTTACATCACATCATATTTTAAAAAGTGTTAAATACTTAATTACGTTTGTGAATAAGATCCATCTTTTTAATTGGTTTTTTACTAGAGTTTGAATACGGATAGCATTAGTATTTCCCTCACAAATGAAAAAAAAAATCAACTGATGCACCATATTTTAGGATAAAAATCAACTGATGTACCATATTTTAGGATATCTCTTGTATGACTTAAGCTAAGTTGGATGGACTAGCATGAAACAATTATTATCGCAACGAAATGGCTAAAAATTTAAGTAAATTTCTCAGGGCCAGAATGCCATATCCATGAAAAAATGCATTCAGCAAGTTTTCAAGTATTTATCAATTTGATGATCATTTCATGGGAGAAGCCAGGTACTTCACTAGTATTATAATATTTACTATTAATATTTTATGAGGAATACAATATTATTGATTTGACACAAAGTGTCAACTTACATTACTTTGTATTCGTCAATTTGACATCTCTTTCTGAGAACTCAACAAAAAGCTAAACATTCATTTTAAGATTATTTCGACAATCTGCTAATGACTAATGTAATCTGTCAAAAATGATTTTGCGAATATTATTCAAATGTGCCAAAGTGCTGAAAATATTTCAATATTATTTAAGTATTTTCTAAAATAAAAGTAAAAAAAGTGTTTTATATTCTGTTATCTATTGTTGTGAAAGAACGGTTCAAGTCAATTAATTTCAAATCTTTTTATATATTATTTGCCAATAAAGTTTATTTTTTATATCTATCAATCTACACCATCATGGTATTTTCCCCAATTAAAGTAGTTCAGTGGACTTAGCGTATATTGAACTATCACGGCATCTCCTTCAAGTGGGGTAGTCAGTTAATTACATGTATGTAAGTATATGAAATTTAACTATCACGGCATCTCCACAATCAAAGTACACAGTGGATTTAGTGCATATTTAACTTTCACGGTATCTTCCACAAGAAAGGTATCCAGTAGACTATATGCATATTTAACTATCACGGCATCTCCTTTAAGTGAGGTAGTCAGTTAATTACATGTAGGTATCTTAAATTTAACTATCACGGCATCTCCACAATTAAAGTAGTCAGTAGACTGTTTAATTATGTGACTATCACGGCATCTTCCAAAAGTTAAGTAGGTAGTGAATTGTATGTAGGTATGATAAATTTAAATATTACGGCATCTCCACAATCAAAGTAGTCAGTGGATTTAGTGCATATTTAACTTTCACGGTATCTTCCACAAGAAAGGTATCCAGTAGACTATACCTATGCATATTTAACTATCACGGTATCTTCCACAAGTAAGGTAGCTAGTTAATTAGGTACACGTGTGTAATAAATCAGTATTTACAATAAACTCCTTTTAATCTCAGGGCCCTTTCGAAATATGTGTTATTTATCAATCACAAAAGAAATGCTAAGGCAAAAGGTTATTAATTTCTTAAAAATCTCGTTTCTGCAGGGTTTCCCTTGACACAATCTAAATACGATCTAAATCTAGTCTAGATCTTAATCATACGACGCGCGAAGGGACTATGGTTAAAATACCGCGCTGCTAATAGATTGGTATGCACATATTTTGACTTATAGTCATTTAGATTAAGATCGTATTTCGATTTAGTCAAGAGTAACCCAATTGTCTTGTGCTTCCATAACGGGTTTTATTGGGCAAAAAAAGAATCACAATTTTGTTTCATATGTTTAAAAATAAAATTTTGAAAACGCAGTTTTGCGGAATCAACAAAAAAGTTATTTTTAGTAAATTAATTCGGAAAAAATATCCATTGTCTTTTATTTTAACAGACCGTTTAGGTCTGAAATTATTTTCCATTTTTATCATGTAATAAAAAAATCGCATTATCTTTTCTTCCAATGATGTTTTATTCATTCGAAATTTATTATTTTTACAGTTTTGTAATTTGTCAACTCATATTGTTTAAAAGAAATGATTGGACGTCAATTCGTTGAGAGCAATGAAAAGCAAATAAAATTGTTATGTAATATTTTTGGAGTCTGCCTTTTTTTCAAGTTTTTTTTTAATTTAATGTGGATTCGTATTGATCGAGACAGACTACACGAATAATATCTTCTTCTTCTCGTGCCGTATCAGGTCCCCCCGACGTTGGCAATCACTCTGGTGAAGGCTTCTCTAACTTGCGCGACCCGGAACAGCTCCCCAACATGTCTCATCCCGGTCCAGTCTCTTATGTTGCGCAGCCAAGATGTTTGCCTTCTACCAGGACCACGCTGCCCCTCAATCTTCCCCATCAGTATCAGTTCGAGCAAACTATACTTATCGCCCCGCAGAATGTGACCCAGAAACGAATAATATAAGAGTCTTTTATTCAGTAGTTGAGAGAAAAGGGATAATCGTGAGCACATAAATAAATTGTTTAAGTAATAAGTGCTTTTTTTATTCCGAATACACAACACGAAAATAAATAAAGACAAAACAAAATGTAGGTCGTTTGGAAAGAATGAATCCACTGCGAATCTTGCCATAAATGGAGTAGTATCAAACAAGTAAGAAAATTCGTGTACTTGGCCAGCAGAATAAACTAGGATTGACGCTTCAAATCAAAAATCGTAAGCAGAATAATGCCTTCAAAAAATCTAAAATATTGGAATCCCCTTATATTGATTTAAGCGTATGGATGAACACTAAAGCCTTTGTATGGAGCATTCTGCTATATAATTGCGAGACGTGGACCATCACCAAGAGTGAAAGCGCATTGTTGGAGGCCTTTGAGATGTGGTGCTATAGACGTATGATGAAAATTAATTAGTCGGAACACGTCCAAAACGAAGAGGTGTTAATCAGGGTAGGCGAAAAGGCAACTCCTTAAAAAAAGCCAGCCATCAACGAGCTAACTGGATTGGCCATAACATCAGGCACCCAGGCCTGCACATCACCATCGCATAGAGCAAGCCTGAAGGCAGAAATGAAGAGACACCTGAAGAAGGACATACTCACACGTATAACTAAAGAGACTAACTGTGAATAGGGAGGAATGGAGAAGAAAATCCAAACTCGAGACAGACCAATAAAATGGATTGTAACTCACTTTAATTATTACATATTATTTATTTCGATGTAAGTTATATTGAAAACAACATATGTATTTTCAATTATTTAGATATAGGACCAAACATTTGATATTTACAAAATAAGATGTGTGGGTAAGTTGTGAATAGGTACAATAAAAAATATCCTATTTTTCTTTCCCACAACAATGAGGCTAATAAGCAACAATAAATAAATATGACGAGAGTATTTTTATTATATCACCGCAAAAAAAAAACAATTGAAAGTTGAGACAAATGCCTATAAAATTACAATAGAAAATGTTGCCATTGTTTATTATGTTGTCTCATATTTTTGTTTGTCGTTTGTTTTGTTCTATTTTTTTTTCAGAACGCTTTTCAATATATTACAATAGGTATATTTGTGAACTTGAACAATGCAAATCAAATATTTTTTGAATTTAGTAATTTCAATCTGTCTATATTGTTATATGCTGTTTCGATATTGGTTTGAATAATAATGAAAGTGTTATAAAAAGTAATGTGACAAAAAGGTGTCTGCTAAGAAATTCCTATTTCAAACCGTATAAAGTATAGGTACCTTTTATTATTTTTATTATCTATTCAAATTTCAAATATTTTTATTATGATATAAATATACCAACACTTTAAAAATAATAATGATTTTCTTTATAAATACCTACACATGAAAACATTATTTTTTCTTCAAATTTGAGGTGTTATTATATATTATAACGCATTGTATAAGAATCTTTAAGAGTCTTTTTTAGCTAAGGTACAAATTAGATTTAGCTCTAGTGGTTTCAGGCAACAATTTTAAGTAGGCGCAGAGAAAATTACTCAAATAATTAATGAAATAGCTTTTTTTTATAAATTTAAGCCAAAACTTTATTTGCTTAATATTCATGGGTTTAAAAAAAAAGTATGTTATCACATATAAATAAAATTTAATTTGTAGGTATTTATTCTATAAATTGAATTTATTTATTACCTTATTCAAATACAGAGCGAGTAAGGTCTCACATCCTGCCACTAGGCACGCAGTAGGTCTTCTGAATCATAAAATTTGTGAAACTCGCTATATTCTTGATTATTTCACATAATAACGTTTTATATGTAGTATGCTAGGTAAACAACATACCATATTATTGTATAAATAAAACAAATGGTTGAATTATAAACATTTTCTATAATTTTTTTGATAATGAAATTTATTTTTGATGTGTATGCAGTTTGTCATAATAATTAAGAAAATCCAAGGGTTGTAAATAAATAAATTATAAAATTCATTTAATCTTGGTTTAAAATTTTATTAACACTCTTGTATTATTAAGGATAATTTGTTTAAAATATCACCACTGATACCATCACATCATTGCGACGGTAATCTTCAAAAATTATTTTCACTATATTCCTCGCAGCAAAATAAAACTAAAATGATAAAATCGCATTTATAAATGTTCAAAATATTATATTGATATAAAAAATAACATACATGTGATTCAGAATTTAAAATATTTTAAAAATAAAATGGTTGTTTTTGCTAATTCGTTTGCATGAAATCACAAAGAACGGGTGTATAGCCGTCTTAATAATTTGTTTTTTTTCGTTACTGTACATAAATAACAAGTGATTTTATTCCAATTTCAAAAATTCCAAAAATATCTATCTATTTAAAATATACCTATACCATCACGGCTAGTGCCTCAAGTGGAGAAGTCAGTTAATTCACTGCATTCGATAAACATGCAACTCGTTCCTTCAGCTGTGTTCGATCACTTGACTTTCACAGGATATTCGAAAACTTGACGAATAGAGAATTATTCTTTGCCGAGTTCTTAAAAACATTCACATTAATATATATATATATATATATATATATAATCGTATGGCATGTCAGGCGCTATAAATCATAAAAATCACTAAAAACAAAAATCTTTCTTATTCTTTGCCGAGTTCTTAAATACATATTTATTCTTGCCGAGTTCTTAAATACCTTCACATTAATTATTCTTTGCCGAGTTCTTAAATACATTCACATTAATTATTCTTTGCCGAGTTCTTAAATACATATTTATTCTTTTCCGAGTTCTTAAATACATATTTATTCTTTGCCGAGTTCTTAAGTACATTCACATTAATTATTCTTTGCCGAGTTCTTTAATACATATTTATTCTTTGCCGAGTTCTTAAATACATTCACATTAATTATTCTTTGCCGAGTTCTTAAATACATTCACATTAATTATTATTTGCCGAGTTTTTAAATACATATTTATTCTTTGCTGAGTTCTTAAATACATTCACATTAAATCGATCAATATATTTACATAAGGCAAATTTATCGCAAAGGTTTGAATTCTTCCAACTTTTCCAATTAAACAAACTTATGCATACAGTAATATGAAGAGTTCACATGCATAGGCACATCAATCTATTTTTCATAAATATTCTGCAAAAATACAGAACTTTTAGTATTCTTGCTATTTGCACTGCATATTAGGGTGGAACGAATTTTTTTTTTCTCGAATTTGAATTTGGAATAGTTGTATTTAGTTGCCTTTTGCCATCAATTGCCTGCATTAAAAATATAAATATTATCAGACAACGGTAAGAGCCCCCGCCAAGACATCGAATATTTACAAAAAGGACAATTTAGGGGCTATTTGCGCGGCCTACAAAATAATACAGAACTTATTAAAATGGGTTTATTTTATTCAAAAACATATTCAAATATAGTAAACTAGCTGTTGCAATCAAATATTTCATCATTTTAATATACTTTGGCACTGCAACAGTTGAGCAAAATGCGGGACAAAGCGGGGGGCAGCACGCTCCGATCTACGAATTTGCAGTGTTTTGTTTCAACTAGTGTCGATAATATTGTCTCAAGGTGGAAGGTCGTCAATTATTTTCACCAGTAGGTACTAGTTGATGTACGTTTTTTAAGTGTAGGTATAAATATGACTTCTACGAGACAAAAGTTAAAATGTCTGATATTTGGTGAAAGTGCAGAGTTGAAGGAGAATATCCTACCTACGTATGAGAATGTGATGAAATTCTTTGAAGGGGTTCGACAAGACTTAAAAATAAAGAATAACACAACAAAAGAACCTACATTTTTGGAAATTGTCGAAACAGTTGGAACAAATATTGAAGAATTGTGGATAAAATCTTCTATTTCAATTGTTATGTTACACACAAACGAGTTTTACAGTTACTTAAAAAATATCACTCAAAATGCCATAATTTGAAAAGTCTTTGAAGAAACTTAAGGAAAGAAAGGTAGAAGAATTCAGAGTACAAAGTAAAAAACTTTTTGACATAGCTGCATGTAAATGTAAAGAATTTGTAAACTGTAATTGTTTGAGAGAAAAAAAAATACCAAAAGAGTAACAAATATTTTTAGAGGACCAACGCACTAACAGACTAATGGTTTTAGGAAGAACGGATTTCATCCAGAGTAAAAAATTGCTTTTATTCTACTTCTGACGCCGACTCTGAGGCTAAGTCGACTAACGTCGTGGGCAGTATGAAACTCAGAAGAATAAGACAGAAAGTTCACGAGAAATTTTTAACATAAGAAAGAGTAACAGAAATTCATGCCTAATATTTCGATGGAAGGAAAAACAAGACCGCTAAAACTGTTTTAAAAGGATCGAAAAGATTTAGAGTGATTGAACCAGAGGAACGTGTTTCGATTATTAAAGAACCAGGTTCTGTTTATGTTGGGTATGTGTTTCCAACAGCGGGCAGTGCAAGAAATATTAATAGAGCTATCCACGGCTTTTTGACGACTGAAAATATATCAACAGAGAGTATAATGGCTGTTGGATGTGATGGAACAACCACAAACACAGGAAAATTGGGAGGCGTGATTGGTCTTTTGGAAAATAGACTATCTCGACCATTGCATTGGATAATTTATCTCTTACACGCGCTTACACTTACACGCCAATGAGTTGCTATTGAGGCGTTTGTTTTCCTATTAGGATGGCCCTACTGCAGGATCTAAATCATTTGCAGGTCAAAATGGTAAAGCATGAAAGATGGTTCAAAACATTTATGGAAGCTAATTAACAGCACTAGATATTTGTCGAACGAATTATTAGCGATTTTGGACCCTGTTTAAATTCGGAACAGTTACTTTGCTCATGAGTACGAAAACAGATACACGTAAGCAGATTAGAGAACTATGTAGCTGCAAGACGCATTTTAAAAGCTCGTCAAGTGAAAAAAAAAAACTGTTTCGCGCATGTTTGAGGTGCCAAAAAGAGATTTAATGCATGTTCTTACATAGACTTGATAAACTGGCAACAAAATAATATATACGAAACCTCAATACTGATGAGTATTTTCGATAAGCAGTTACAACATCTAATTGAAAATGGAGGAGATACAGTTTTGGAGATAATGAGACTGCCTTGCCACACCCGGGCTGTGGAAATATCAGTTAAAGATGTGATAGAAGCAGCTCTTAGTGAATGCAATAAGACAAGAAGAGAGGGATTCGTAAAGTCTAAATTAGCATCTCGAAAGCTCATGCCAAAGTTTGAGACGAAAAAGGATTTTTGTTAAAAAAATGACGTTATTCATACCGACACAACTTTCTGAAACTGTGTTTATTTTTGAAATAAATGATTCTATTTACTAAAATATACTTTTATCTTATCATTTATATGCAAAACATATTGTATTTATCTAATATTTGTTAATAGGGTGTACTATAAAAAGCGTCTGTAAAAACTTAAAAAATGAAATTTTAAGTCTATGGCGGGACCTCTTACTGTTGAGCTAGAACTTCCAAATTAATGGGTGTTATTTACAATCACATAAGGCAACTTTTGCCTGGTATTCCAATTCGACATTCGAAAAAAAATTTTTTTTCATACAAAAGTGTTCCACCCTACTGCATATTCATCAATAGAACCCGCCTTCATCCGAGAATAGGTAAATAACAACCAAACTGATATAACATTATAAGCACTTCACGTAGATATAAAATTGTGCTGTTTTTTCAGTAACAATGTTTAAGTATCAATGTGGTTTTGCTTGTCAACCCCTCATATTTTTCATAATATTTGTGTTTCTTGTCTGATTAGAATCACAAAACAGCACAAAATAAATAAAACTATCCAGATAACGGTTCTTATATCTTCCATCAAAACTAAAATTGCGATATGTACTTACTAACGAAAATTTACGTTAGAATATTATTTCATATGTTTCAAAATATCTCATGTTACTTCTGTTCTTCTTGATTTCATGAACTGAATTATTCCTAAAGATTAAAATTACAAATGCACGGTGCAAAGTTGAAATGCATTTACCTATCTTTCTATCACCATTTATTTTCAATGTTATTTTAAACTGTTCGTAAATTTTCATGTAATGGTAGGATATTCTTACTTACCTACTAAATACATAACGTTATATGTTTATAAAGCTGTTGAATAAATGGAAGAGATTTGAATTGCAAATCAGAACTGGATGGTCGGTAGATTTGATGTTATTATTATAAAGAGTTTATCCGTGTCCCCTGAGCCGAGTGAACTCATTTGAATTTAAACTGTTTAAACTGTTTATACTCAAAACATAAAATTTATAATTATTAGAAGTTGATGGAATTTCTCAACGTTTTGATGACGATGAAATCTGTTCCCGAGTTCAATTTCTGGGTAGGTAGGACAAAATGAAGAAAAACCTTTTTCAAATTATTCTGGGTCTGAGCGTTACATGTAGGTACATAATATGTGTGTTTGGTGCACTACAATAAAATGATGTGTGTATCTGTATCGTTGCGTTAGTACCAATAATACTAACAAGATTCATCTTAGTTTGGGACTTATTAAACCTATGTGAACTGTCTATATTCGAACATGTTAGGTATGATTTTTTTTCTTTTTCTACTTTATTTTGTTAGTTTTCTTATGTCCTGTAAAGGGCAGGTATTGGTAGAACACAAAGTTTTATGACGTTTAATATCTTCAGTTCAACGATGAAGTATTCCATGCATCCAGAATGTCTTACCTTTTATTGGCCTGGAGAGCAGTAGGCGGTTGATTCGTTGACTGACCCTCTAGTGGAAGATGCCGTGATGGTATGGATGGATGGATTTTTTTAGTGTTTTATTGAGATTATTATGGAAGTCCCCAGACTTCTGCGCTATCCGGGTGGTCGGTGGATCACCTTCAATGTAAATGTTATTGAAATTATTAAAGTGCATACGGTAGCGAAGCTACTGGGTGAAAAAACGAAGTGATGTTAATATTCATAAAATCCCATAAAAAATATTGATTATTGAGATCAGAATAATATAAAGTATTCGATGCGAAGGGATGATTAGCATGTGTCAAAAAAAGTGCATTGAATAATTACCAGTCACTTAAAAATCACAACATTCTCATAGCATTTCCCTCAAAAGGGTTGACCGATAAATTTACTGAATATGGGAGCCGTTCTCTCTGTGCCATATTTACATGTAATTCTTTCTTAAACGTTTGAAAAAAAAAATATTTTCTAAGGTTGATGAAAAAAAAATGATTGCCATTTCAAATGCCTCGAGTTTATAACATAACATAGAAATCAATATAGAATTCACGTGTAATTAAATATTATTTTGCTGTTCATACTTCACCTGTGAAACGATGGTCTAACTACGTTCCCGGGTGATTTTATTAGTGTTGTGGTATTCTCAAGAAATAGAAAATAAATTACCGAGAAATTTCTCGGTAAATTTCTCGAAGTAGAGAATTTTCGGAGAGTTTTTTAATTTTTCATTTAACAGTATAATAATAATAAATTCTTTATTCAATCAATCAATTTACAAATAATGTTGAGGCAATTTATTACCAATATGGCTACAATTAATTATGGAAACATAAAAATGTTAAGTACCTACATAGAAAAAAGTGCTAATAACTAATGAAAAATCTGTTTGACACCCCACATGCCCATATTTAAGTTAAAAAAAATTGCAGGTACGTACATGGAAATAAAGTGATAATAACCTCTGATTTGGGCCTTAATCAGACCCACAAATTTTTGGATCAATCAGGTTGGTGCGAAGTGTACTGGGCAAAAGGTCAAAATACCACTAAAAAAAATATGGAGAGAAATTTCTCTTCCATCAGAGGAGAAATTCTCGGAGAAATTTCTCACTCTCGAGAAATTTTTTTGGAGAATTTTCTCTTCTCACATCACTAGATTTGTTAAAGTGTGTCTGGTATTTATTTATTTTAATATAAGAGTCTGCATATTATTCTTGAATATACAGAATTCACTCTTCAATTAAAACGAGTGTATTTTTAGTGTGGAATATTTTAATTTCATGTAATATTTTGGTATCCAAAATATGAAAATAATTTTATTTCAAATTGTACCTTTTCACAAGGTATGTAAATATTACACAAAGAGAGTTTTTTTTTTTATACCATCACGGCACGTCCCACAAGTGGGGTAGCCAGCAGACCAGCTGCATATAAAACATGCAAGCTGTCTTCTCCGTGCCAACATAAAATCAAGACATTCAGGATGGGTGGCAAACCTCATCGCCGAATTTAAGATGTAAAATGTCTTATTTTTTCGAAAACCTGCCTTTTACAAGACACTCGAAAACTCATTGAGAAGAGTGGGAGACCAATTCTTTACCGGGTGCTCCACGGGATCAATGAGAGTACTCAGAGTTTTTTTCAATGTCAGACACTCGAGAGTATTTTTCAATGTTAATCTTAACAAAAAATTAGCAGCTTTCAAGCTTAATATTGTTTTCCATTGAAAATTAATGCAGTTTTTCTGAATAAAGTTATGATTACGCTTATTCCTAGGTATTTATTACTCATTCAATACCAGTAGGTACTTATTTATTTATTTATTTAAACATACACGGCAATAAGCCTTTTAAATGTTAACAAAATACATATGTAGACACAACAATGACATAACAATATATTAAATAATTTATAGTCTCGAAGATCAAACAGTAATCAGGGAATACTATAATAACAATTGAAATAACAAACAAAAGAAATAAAATAAAAAAAATATCATTATAAAATCAATAGATGCATTATAAATTTTAAAATTATTCAATAAATCAAATGTCATGAAAAATGTGACAAAAATCATTATTCTGAATTAAAAATCATAGAGGTCCTTGACTTTAAAAATGATTCAGGTAGAAAATATTATGTTAAGAAATTTATTTATTTATTTATTTATTTATTTATTTATTTATTTTATTACAAAACAGATTTTAAAAGATAAGTCACTAATGTCTACCTAACTGGGCATGAGCCCGTACCAAGGTAGACTGAAATAAATAAATTATGCATTGTTTTTAAACTAATAGATTTGCCTGAATTCAATATTTAATCTACGTATTTTTTTCATTGCTTCAACGAAAGATTTAGAAGTAAATTATTAAATAAAATGTTTCAGGCAGATGTTTGGATCAAAAATATTTTTTTTTGTCAAAGGAAAAATGTGGAATTTGATTAATGAGTCACGACCTTAGGTTTCTAAGAAATCGATCATTTCGGTAGCTCAATTAGGTAAATTGGATACATTTATCATGTGATGTGTGCTAATGTGTTTTCAAATTATATAATATTATCGTAGCTAGGTGTATCATTAGAAAACGTGTATGAAAAAAATAGGTCTAAAAATATAAAAGTGTTGCTAGCTTACGTAATCTGTATAATTTATTAAAAATAATCTATCTTTTCATTCCATTATGGAATATCCCTCAATAGGATAATCTCTAATTTAATAATATAATACTAGGTAGGCAAAAATGGTCAAACATTTTCACGTCTGTCCTTACACGTGTTTTATATATTAATTCTTATCATAAAGGTTAACCGCCATCCGTTTTTTGGGGCCTCCGCGGCAAAAATCGATTGAAAATCAATAAAAATACTACTAAATATCACTTTATCGCCAAATAATTTTCAGTATTCCTGGAATGATTTGTCAGTAAACTATTTATGAAAAAAAAGTTGGATTTTAGTTCTTAGAATCGATTTTATTTAACTTTTTCAAAAATCATACGGAGACCGTTCTCTAGGGCCGCTAAAATCACCAACACATTTCAGCTGTTTTGAGTAAAGTATTAATTTGTATTTTATGAATTCCAGCTGTGATGATTTCTACAAAGTGTTTAAATTATGTTTGTAAGATTTTTTTTTTTATTTTCTATAGGCACAGTATTATAGGTAATAATTTTAGAGCAAAAATAGTTTTTGTAGTCATTAGTAATATAATAAATCTTTGACAGAATTTATAAAATCTCAACCTTGTCATTATTAGACCTATTTTCAGTGTTACTGACAAAAAATTGTGAAAAAAACATAATTTATTAAATGTGGACATAATATACCTATTATATGTATTTACCTACAAAATATATATTTACATGTGCACATTCATAAATAAATTAAATTATTCAAATAATATTACGTATTTGTGTTAGTTATTATGGGTTAGTTGGAAGATATCGCGCTTCTGCGATAAACTCGCCCATTGCACAATTTTTTTTGTATAGTTAAATTGAATATTTTCATGTGTTGTTTTTTTGTGCAATAAAGTTTTTTATTATTATTATTATTATTTGTCTGCATTGATTTCAATATATCATTATTTATTAAGATTTTATGTTCAATAAGATCTCATTTTGTTGAATTAGAATCTTTCTTCTCACGCTAATTTCACATGGAATAGACAAAGAGGACCACATGGCAGACATTTATTTTGATACATAGTTTTTTCGATCTGTTTCCTTGCATGAAATGGCTAGTAGAAGCAATACTTGCAATGAAAATGGATTTTCTTATATGAAATCGTGATACAACATTATTGTACAGAATTCAGCGCCCTTTTCGCTAAGAAAAACGATTTGGTAAAAAATACTGAGCTTTGGTAATAAAATTGATATTGCAAATACTATATCGCCAGTTATGATGGAGATTTTTTTAAATAAATAATAATAAATGTGTTATAATTCAGGTAATGAAATACTGTAAGTATTTGTATGTACTCAAGAAACACTTTATTTAGGTGGATCATACATAAATAGAGAGGTATTGCAGGTGAACATAGAAAACATATATATTTATAGGTGCTATCAAAATATATCTCACAAATAGGGTAATCAGCAGATGAACTATGTGTAATTAATATACAAGTCACCCTCTCCGTGTCAGTACAAAATTACAAACAACTTATAAATCATGTAATATAAAATACTTATGTGATCGTGTGTATTGGTTTACGGTTACTTGCTAAATTAACTGCATAAAATCATTATACAGGTTTCCTTTCCGTGCCGTAAAAACTACATTATGGGTATCATACCTTATAGTCAAATGAAAAGTATAATGAAATACGGGTAACACGTAGTTACTCGCACTTTTTATTTCAATAATAATAATAATAAAAAAAACTCAAGACTACCATTTAAGTTTTACTAATACTATGTAGATTGTATTTCTAAATACACAAATAATAATCTACGATAGTAACAATAGACTATCCTTTTTTTAAAACACTAAAGTGTGCATTTTTTTGAATAATAGTTTGACAATGGTTTTTTGAATGCTATTGGATACTCATTTTTTGGGTAATCTCTAAATTGCGTAACCACAAAGAATTATTTTGAAAACCATAATGAATACTTAAGTCATCCTTCACTAGTGCATTTAACAATTGCACATTATTGTTTCATTTCTTTGTTTCATATTGGTTCTTTATTTTTATTGTCATCATTGTTTTCCGTCTGTATGGTATGTCATTCATTGTAATGTTTTTAAGATTTACAACCCTATTTTTATTACTGAGACTCTGCTTAACTGCTCTACTTAAGTATATACCTTTTTTTTATAAAAAATGTCAAAAACAATGAATCAATCTATTACATATTATTCTTCTATATCTTTTGTCATTTACACATCTTGTACTGCGTATTATTTCAACTTGAGTCAAATGATATATATATTGTGTTTTTTGTCTATTTAACGCATTGTTTTTTTATTCATCTTAAGATCTTTGTGATGTTTAAAACCAATAACATAGCACTATCCCAAATTTTTAAAGTGTCCTTTCTATTATTGAAACACAATCATTGTGTTTTGATGTAATTAAATAGGTAAAATGACGATAAATAAATCACGCGAAATGTTAGTATTTGCATAGTATTTGTATGGAGGCCGCGCAGGGTGTAGAGATCGTCTGACTGACTTTATCCTAGGGAACGGATAAGAGTTAAAAAATACGCTTAATATTCAATATTAATGTTCGCAATACCTGAATTACAAAACATTTGAATAGATACTGCTTTTTATTCATATGTATCCTAATTCATCAATTATAGAGTCAAAAAATATTGAATCAAGAAAATATATAGACTTTTTATGACTGCATGACTAAAGGTCCTTAATAAATCTACTACTATTACTACTATACCATCACAGCATATCCTACAAATGAGGTAGCCAGCAGACCAACTGCATATATTAAACATGTAAGCTGTCCTTTCCGTGCCAATATGAAATCAAGACATTCAGGGTGGGTGGCAAACCTCATCGCTGAATTTAAGATGTAAAATGTTTTAATTTTTTCGAAAATCTGCCTTTTACAGGACATACAGAAACTTGCGGAGGAGAGTGGGAGACCAATTCTTTACCAGGTGTTTCACGTAATCAATCTAGTCTGGAATTCGTACTTAATGAATATAGTCTCGAAAAAGAAAATCTGACAAACCTTGACAAAAATTCATGAAATGGTTGATTGCGCATGAAGTGAAAACTTAATGGAAGAAGGTAGTATGTAAAATTGAAGAAATATAGTTGTGGACTCCACCGTGTACCTATGTTACTCACAGCTAAGTATTTTATACCTGGATAATCTTGCAGATTATTGATTGAGCTGAAAAACAATATTTCCATAATACGCCTTGAAAATATTTAATTTATTTGTGTTTTCTTGAAAGTTAATAAATAATACCTCGAGGCATTCATTTTCACTGTTCTTTCCAATTAAATTCACAAACAAGTAGCTACTCACTCACAACTTTGTTTTCGATACAAGTTTTTCTCATTTTTAAAACAAAGCAAGTTCTTAAGGTTTTTTATGGTATGAGGTATCTAATTTTTAGATGGAGGTTCAAAGTAGGTGCTTAGGTATATAATATCTACGCTTGTAATCTGAATTTATGAATAAAATATTAATTTTATTCAGTTTGTTTGTACGAATTTATAATAATGACGCCTTTGCTTGAATGGTGTTCAATTTACCATTTTATATCCAAAGTTGGAACATTTAAATTTTTGAAATTAGAATCGAACTCATTCCTCCAACTTTCTAGAAATGTAAAAGCACCTAGGTAAATAAAAAGAACAGAAATAATTATACCATGATATATCTGCATTTAACATAGAAATTAATAGTTACTGTTATTTCTAGTAATATTATTATTACTGAGTTTTTAACAGCGATCAGCTGCTATTCCAACAACTTTTGAAGTATATTTTAAACTGATGCTTTGTTTTCTTGGTTCTCAGTAATCATTGTGTCAAAGCAATTCTTAATTTCAATCAGTGATTGCTAGTGTTATCCATTTATTCAGTAAAAGGCCTATTTTATCTAGGTACCTTGGGACATTTTAGCATGTAGTGCTGTCTCTCACGCGACGTCTGTTTATATAGGTAGCGATGGGTGTGAGCGGGATATCGGCATATTGTTGTGCTGCTTAAATATAATATTATATACTTTCTAAGTAATAATTAAAAGTAAGCCTGTTTTATTGACGGGTGCCTGTGGTCTATATTTGAATCTATGTATGTGTGATATTGTCATTATTTTTGTTAAAAATTATTATTGTAGTTCACTTAAATATTCTACATTTAATGGCCTAGTGCCCAGTATAGAATTAATAAATAAATTTAGTCTCGTTGAATTTCATAAACAGATGTAGGTATATTATTTTTTGGATTTTATGAGATCAATCTATCCCATTACGGAATCCCCCACACGTGGGGAAGCCAGCGGACCAACTGTTTTTAATAAACATGAAAGTCGTCCTTTCTACGCCAATAAATGTAAAGACATTCAGGTGGGTGGCATACCTCATAGCTGAACCAATAATGTGAAATCTTATAAAATGATGTTTAGCGAATACCTGCATTTTGTGGATTATTTAAAAACTTACAGGCAAAAGTGAAAGAAAACTCTACGGGAACTGTGGTGATTTGACCAATAGAGAGCAACTGTGATGAGTGTGGTGATTCTAATGTATTTTTAAAAAATAACAGTGACTGAGATTACAAACCACATTTAAATTTTATTCTCACTCAAGATGATGAGAAATGGAATAATTTGAAAGAATTTGCATCCAAATGGACTTGCTTGTGCTTCTAACTAAATTTGCAATTAACAGAACTTTAAGGTTTCGTATAACAAGGATGACACAACTAACTAACTTTACATTTGTCAAGAGATTGAATAAGTAATTAGCAAGTCTTGATTAACATTATTTTAGCTCAATTCCGAAGAATTTATAATTTGAGAATCACAGAAAAAGTATAAATTATATTTAAACTTTCTTTCTAAATTAACAACCTATCTGTTTTCACTAATCAAGCTATGTTTTATAACTACGTAACTAGTCTTTCAGCAGTATCCTGAAAAAAGATAAAAGTTTATTTTTATTTCTAATTAATGAATCTTATAATTAATTTCATTCAGATGAAAAATTACAAAGTATTCATTTCATCCAACTCAATAGAATTGCCTTTCAACGTTTCTTCCAAAAACACATGCCAGAAATCCATTTTTTCCCTTTAGATCAGCATCGTATTAATTTCATCACTTCTACTCACGACATAGTGCTCTGGTATTGTTGGTGTATGTTTTATGAAAGAGAGGAATGTTCAGAGTTAAGTTTTTAAAATCTTTATTTTTTTATTTCTTGTAGCTATTCCTTCACGATCTCATTTTTTATCATGTTTTCGTATCAAGTCATACACCCCATACAACCAAAATATGGTTGGGGTGACTTTATTAAAGTCACAAAATATCTAATCTGTGTACAGATTCCAGTCACAGTATTCAAGTAAAATATATCATTCTAAGTGGAATTATGGAATGCAAATGGAATCTGTGACTTAATTTCCCCATTTTTAGTAACCGTTTTTTTTATATTCACACAACGACTGCTTTGCTTTCAATACAGGAAAATCAGTGTAGTTAAAGTTACAAACTGATACCGAAATGGTTGTTTATATCAAATCTCTTTTTTAGACATTCAAAATGTTCTAAATTCACTTATTTTACTAGTCTGCAGGACATAAACTTCAGGACATAAAACCGTTAGGCAGACCAATCAATCTACTGCTCAAGATAAAAAGGCTTGGAAATCTATTATTTTGGACCCCAAGGCCTTAAAAAGGCTGTTTAGTCGTTAATAGTAACATAATATTATTCACTATTTATTGGTTTATTAATGATAAAATGGAGTTACGAAAACATGTGTACAAGATATTCTTATGCACAGATTGAATTAATCGTTTAATTGCGATATCTTCTAACCAATCAAGACAACGTTATCATGAGAATGATGTAGTGTATGAAAAAGTGATAGAATGATTATGTTTTCGATGCTCAGTAAAAAAGCATTTCCCAAAAAACTAATTGAATTTTGTATATATTCTAACAATATAAAGTATTAACTTTGACAACCCTACAGACCCACCTTATTACTGAAGCGAGTCAGGTGTATAGTCGTTTCATGCGCGGCTAGAATATCTTCACCAATTTATTTTGACTTTATTACGGTTCACCGCGTAGTATACTCAGTATTTTTCTACAAAAAGTTCATAGAAATCAAATATGTATGTTTTACTATGAAATAAACTAGAAATAACCTCCTGAACAACAATTTAACTGCGTCGCAAACATGAGACGAAAATAAAAATTGTAATAAAACATGACTGTGACGATATAAAAGTTATTTTATTTTATTTTGTACTGTAAAATTTGAATTGACTGAATATTGTTTCAAAAAGAATACCTATCTAGTATACATGCATACCTATACCAATTATTCTTAAAAATAAAAATTGTTTCTTCTTTCTACTTGACATTTCCTTACTACATTATTATTTTCATTCTTGACATGTTATTACTGCCAAACATTTTGTTGACATTTTACACTCTCACTCCAATGTTTTAATTTTTCATGACTAATTTTCTAAATAATTTGATTTGGCTAATTTTATAATTGTTACAAATTGATTCCCAACTATATTCTGTTCTTCTTCACGTCTTGCTCCAATTGTGTTATGAATGAGAATTTATTATGATTTGTTTTTATGTATAGGTAATATAACATGTAAAAGGCTCGTGCCGTAGATGAATGTATAAATAAAAATAAAAAATAAATAAGCAATATATTTTAATCCAAATTTTCAATTCTCCAACGTAATGTACCACATTAGTATAACTGCATTTTAATCATTAGTGTTTATATAAAATACTGCGTTTTCAACATGAAAAGTATTCCTCCGCATACAAATCGGCTTAGGCTGGTTTAAGTGCACTTTACCCATGGTACGTTCACCAATCCCACCAATACCTGTTTCAAACCACTATGTTCTACATTTGTTGAGCGTACATATAATGTCAACTAATAGCAACCATCTTAATGATGGTGTTCGACGCCGTTGACAATCTAGCATAGATTGTCAATCTTGGAAAGTTATTTTTAGATAATTGGTTAAATTGGTACAAAATTTAGTTTATGGAAGAAATAGATTTCACCATTCGTCTATGTTTCAGCCGAAGTAGTAAGTGGGTATATACAAATCAGTACATCGTTATCCAGTTCGATAGACTTTACTGTAATTGGTTGAACAGTAGAAGGTTATTTCATCGATTATCTGATTTCCTCAGTTTCACGGACTTTTAGTATCGAAGGAAATCCACATTATGTAGATAATTTGAAAGCTGATAAGGTTATTTACTTACGGCTAATAAAAATAAATTGTTTCCATTTTGAATTGAAAACAATTTTTCAATAAAATACTAAATAATAGTAGGTATATTTAAGTTTAGAATTACCGATATTCTTTATTTGAAAGTGTCTGATTGATATCCGTTTGACGGAACATACCTACATGAAATTAATTATTTAAATTTCCGTTAGAAATCTGTGAATAAAATCAACTTGAAACTACGCGCTATGAATGCTTTTAAATTATTTATTTATTTATGGAATTTCTTCAAAGTTAAATGATTTTGCCATCTATCAAACTTGTGAGCAAAAGCAATAATTTTAGCATACCGCTTGAACAAAATTGTTCCAGAATCAAGTATTATAATCATTCAAAGTTAATAGTCTAAATATTCTTAGATTGTGCAGTATAAAATAGTCTAAATATTCTTAGAAGTGCAGTATAAATATTCTTAGATTCTAAGGGTGCAAACACAAAGAAAGCAGGTTGCCAGCGCCGATCAGTGCTGGTAAGCGCAAGCGTAAATCACAATCGGCATTCCTGCTTTTACTTTGTTCGTGTTCATTGAAATGCATGTAACCATTCTCGGCGCCGGTAGACGCAGGCATCGCAAAGCAGGTAACCTGCTTTTTTGTGGTTGCACCCTTATAATATACTGGCAAAATAGTACAAATATTATGTTTGTGGTCTTCTGTGAATATTGCATTTATCAGAATTTTCCAGGACTTGTGTTTTATTTATGAACTCATTTTTTAATTTTCTTTTTTGCTATTTATTTTATAAATTTAGTTATTTATTTATTTATTAATCAGAGACACAAACAGAAAGTTGACAAAATACACACAAAAAAATAAAAACAACATACATTGATTCGGCCAGGCCAACCCCCCAATTTAGTGTGTCTACAGCATACACATATTAATGTTAACAAAAGAATGATAGAGAAAAAAAAACAATCAAACAAAAGCAGACCACAATCACCGCAGGCCCAATACAAACTGAACCTGCACCAAACAAGCACCGATCAAAAAAAAAACAAAAAATGTCAATCTACAAAGATACCAAAGTTGGAGGCAACACTACTTCTGAACACCGTCAGTGAATGACAAAAGACATCCGCACCATCCACGCAATGTGAGCATAAAACATTATATCGACGCTCCCTACGTATATGTGCGTAAGTGCACAAACCTAAATTTTACACCAGAGCGATTTGAAGTTTCTATGTAGTTTTTTTGACATAACTTTTTTTCTATTCGACATATTTACTTGAAAATCGGCAGCTATTATTCAATCAATGTGTGTAATAATACTGCGTATTTAATTTCTTTACAAATGCCATATTTTTAGAAATTTAGCACTTACTGACATATACGTCGGAAACAAAACAAAATCTACCAGCTTAACTACCACTTGAGTTGTTATACGCCGGGATAATACTATTGTGTTTTTAAGGCATATATTGACATGATTCTAACTATTTACTTAAAATATTTATATTTATTGACAATACGAACTTATTTTATAATAAACCAAGAATGGTTGTTATTTCTGGACTCAGAATTAACGTAGTTTCTTCCTTGTTAGTATTTTCATAAACCTTTATTTGGTCCGACGTATATGTGAGTAAGTGTCATACACTAGCAATTTAGTGAATATGTATGTGCAGATATCTTAAAGAAAAGAAATGTTATTTGTAATAATAATATCAAATAGGTACTCATATTTAATTTATACTTTTCGTGGGCATTGTGCACTTGTGTAATAATACTGTATTACTAGTTATCTTCCTTTGTTTTGTGTATGAAATTGGATTTTGTTTTAAAACAAAGTAATATTTAGCAGATTCTTTTCACTAAGTAAAATTAGATCAAAACAATGAAACATTTTTTCAAACATGGATAAAAGTACAATGTTTTATTAATAACAAGACTTCTAGAAAAATAATAATTTCGTCTTATCAATCAGTGAAAATAAATACCTTTCAATATATATGTATACTATACCAATATTATTTTGTCTGTTGCAATAACATTGGCATTATTTATGATGAAATACTTATTGTAATTACGGTTAGAGGAATTAAGGTACATTCATCTTTATATTTTATGTATGTAAATCATACAATATATATAATATTTTATGTATGTATGGTACATGCGCTGGTTTACACCAAACAATGCATCAGGATGTCCGACGTATATCGACTTAAAGTCACTTACTCAGATATACGCCGGCGTCTTTAAACTATTTGGTGCACTTAAGCACATATACGTTTCAAAAAAGGGTCAAATATCCAATATTTTGACCCAATTATTTCATCAATGAAAATATACGATATTTTAAGATACTTAGTGTAAAAAAAGCGATTTTGTCAAAAATGTCACTTACGCACATATACGTAGGGACCGTCGATATAATCTACACATTCTGCTGATTGGACTATTTTGACTGACATAGTTTTTATGATAGATGCAGTTTTATGTGCTGCATGAAATGTCCTAATATTCAATAAAATATTTTTGCTTAACGGTGCCGTATGATGATGAAATATATAAATAAATATATAATTCACAAATCCCCTCAGACAGAACATATTTATACTATTAATAAGAAAAGAGATTCATTAAAATAATTATAGACATCCCTACTAGATATTTTTTCTGAAGAGAGAGGTAATTTGTTACACCCAATACTTTTTCAAATTGTTGGCCTTAAAATAAGTCAGAGTATTAATTTTATTTTCTCTCTTTTATCTATGTGGGTATTTATGTAGAGCTAATAAAAGAGTTACCTTTCGAAATATGTACTCTTAATAATACTACATAATCACGACATATTCTACGACTGGATTGGCTAGTACACCAGCCACGTGTTACAAGCATGCAATCTGTCTGCTCAGTGGCAACAAAAAATTAAGAGATTTAAGATGGATGGAAGATCTCATTGTTGGATTTAAAATGTAAAATGTCTTTTTCAGTCACGTAATTTTTGCAGGTTACTTAAAAACTTTCACAGTGAAAGAACAGTGTTTCTGTTGGGTGTTCAATAGAATAAAAATAATAAAAACCACAAGACGACAAAGACTCTTGAGCGGGGTACAAACAATAATCTTCCATGAATATATCTTTGATATTTTAGTTAAATGTAGTTCAACAAGATAACAAATTACAACTATCAAACATATTCCTTTTTCTTCAACCATCTCGTTACTGCTGGATGATAGCCTCCTTCATATTCTTTCACGATTCTCTTTCTTGAGCTAGTCTGTGCCTATCTTCTACTCGCGACAGGGATTATTTCAACATCTCATCTTCTACGTGGACAAAAATAAAAGGGAACTAATTATTTGTTCGGCTATTAATCCATTCGTTCGGCAAGAAAAAATCAGCATTTAAGTCATTTGCACAGCAAACAATGTTTTCATCGGCAATAAATAAAAAATAAGCGCAACACTTGTTTTACAGGAAAAACTTGGTTATATCGGCAAATGAACAAATTTTAACAGCTTAATAAATACTCGAACAACAAAATAATTAATTGACCAGCAGAATTGTTATTTGAGCAGCAGAATTATTATTTGAGCAGCAGAATTATTATTTGACCGGCAGAAAATATTAGATAAACAATATTTTTCACACTCCGATTTACCTTCGGATCCACATGAAGTTTTTGTGATTTCTTACCAAATTAATGATGATTACAAAAATAATGCCAGTTTTCGCTTTGCTATATTAACGAAATATCTAACTGAAATGTCGAAAAACGCTAGTGTCGTTCATTCAGATGCTACATATAAAATTACATTAAAAGATGCTATCTACATACAAAGATTTATTATTTGAACAAGATTAAGAATTTAGCTTTCACAAGTTTAATTAAAATTAGCTCACTGTTTGCTGCTCATTTATTTATTTTGCTGGACAAATAATCATTATGCCGGTCAAATAATAATTTTGCCGGTCGATTAAATTTAGAGTTTTACAATATCATATTATTTGCAATAGAAATATAATATTCTCGCTGGGCATAAGTAGCATATCAACATGATATATTTGTCGGCAGAATACATTTTTATGCTGAACATAACATCAATATTATGCTGATCGTTTAACTGATAGCCAAAATAAAATACATTCCTTACCTTTAACGCATTGCGTATTTTACTTTGAAATAAAATTACTTTCAAAATTAGTCAAAAAGTTGCAGATTACTACATATTAGCAAACTAGATATTCGTGATCAGAATTCTATACAACATACAATTTGCTTAAAAAAAATTAAGTGTTTTTATTTAAAACTTCGTTAACACACGTGTTAATCTTAATAAGTTTTTGAAATATTCGATTATTATCATGATTTCAAAGCTGAAGGTTTCATTAAACATTCACAACTTGTATATTGTATAGGTATTTGTTTCTGATTGAATATTTAAGGAAGAAACATTAAGTAAGCTATGCTTTATGAGACTCCTACACACACATTAAATTGTAAAAACAACCATTTGTATGACGTGACGGATATAAAACTTCTATGAACAAGTTTTTATTCTGACGTGGTATTTAGACTTTAAGTATTACAGCCCACACATTATCGTCAAAATAAACTTTTGAATTTTGAATGAAATATTTTAAAACATGTCAAGCTTGTATATTTACCATTACCCACTAGAGATGTGCCGAATATTAAATGTTGATTTTCGTTAATTCTCATATCATCCATTTTTACACTCAGGTGTATTTGATTTGGAATTGAAATAAGTGTTAAGTAAGCACACAAGATTTCAAAATTGGTACAGAACTTATAAATATTTCAAGATCTCTTCTAATTCAGCATTTGGATTTCTTAATTAAAAAAAATCAATCTGGTATAATAATTTGAAATATTTGGAGTGCCGACAATATTATGACAATACATAAAAAAACCTAAATATCTATAAATCACGACACAAACCTATCTTACAAATTCCCAATACATTTATTCTGCCAACAAGACAAATGTGGTGCTGACGCAGGATGCTTTGGAGACCATGGGCTGCCATGCGAACAAAAGAGTCGATTACAGCTGATCTGAATATCCAGGATCGCTTGTTCACCATTATGCTTAAGACGTATCCTTCAGACTCTTGGCGAGAAAAGAGCCAGATAATCAGAAAAAGCACACTATTAGGCAAAGTTTTGAGGAAAGAAGATCTATGGGTCGTGCATCAACCAGGTGTAGTGACATGATCCAGAAAATAACAGGATCTTCTGTTCCAGGCACTCTTTAGATGACCCAGGAGAGACACAGGTGGAGAGAGGTCAGTAAGAGGATCTTCTGCTTCACCACCCTCAGACATGACGAAAAGGACGAGAAAGAGAGATAAAAAAAGTGAGATTTTATCCATCAAATCCCACATGAGACCAATTTATTTGTAATATTCGCATGTTTTTTATGCAAATGTGAATACACGGCACATCATTAGTATACAAAAAAAAATGTTCCCATAATATCTTCTTTTATACAGTAGGCGTAAGGTAGTGTGTTATGTAAATGTTTTGCCCTTTATACAACACGACGTTTTTGGATTTTGATAAATAAGCCAGCATTTTAAACTTTCAAAATAAACGCTTAATTCTAAATTTAGCTAGGTATATATTTTAGTTTAAAATATAAATGATTTTTGATATTAAAAAATAACTTTTAACGTTTAAATAAATTAAAATAGTAGGCATAATTTTATTTTTGTAGTGGTTAGTTGATACCTAAATAAATTTGATGAAAATTCGCCGATGGAAACGGTTGATACCATTTTTTTTTAATTTCAATAAGAAATGTCTGTGATGGGTACAATTCCAAATACTGTTCCATTTATCTACTTTGAGCACATCATATGATGAGCTATTGTTTATGTTCACGGGAACATTATAAAAATAATATGATGAGCTATTTATTGTTTATGCAACGTTGGGGTATTTATTGAAGGTGTATGTATCTAGATGACAGCAGGGATATATATTTTGTTTGTTCGATATGCCACTCACCGATAGGAAGGAAAAACCAGGTTTTCAGAAATCTCGTGGCAATGAAACACATTTTTTAAGTTTAATTTCCAAGTTTTCAGGAGCTTCCACTCATTTTCAAAACATCGGTTGGTTGTAAGAAAATGCCTTTTGACAATACACCCGCAATTTTTTCAATGTGCATAAAAAATCAAGTATTTTATCTTTTTAGATATTCTCAAAATATGAAACAGCAATGACAATTATTTCTCATACATTGTTTACTTTAATATTCCTTCAAATATGTAATATATGCACTTAAGTATTTATTAAAACTATACCATCATACCATCACGGCATATCCCACAAGTAGGGTAGCCAGGAGACCAGCTGCATGTAAGAAACATGCAAGCTGTCCTCTTCGTGCCAATATAAAATCAAAACATTCAGGATGGGTGGCAAACCTCATCGTTTATTAAAACCTCCCGGAAAATGTAAACTGGCATTTACACGCCATGAAATTTAATTTCGAAAAAGCTTTATTTAATGATAAAGTACATCACAGAACTTTCTAGTAACAATTCGTTTGTAATACACCAATTTTGTGTCAATTTTTGTTGTTTACATACAAAAAAAATAAGCGAACTTGCTGATTTTTTTTTTGTTTTCTCGGTTGTTTCTCTTTTGTTTTTTTTCCCTTGTATTGTTTTTATTAGAATTTTCATGTAAAGCTGATAAAGCAGTTTATTATCTGCAGTGACAATTACGAATTATTATCTCGTTCTTTTAAATAAATAACAAAACTTTTTTACCTTTATCCGATGTTTGTGTATTTTGTATTTTTTAAGCTCGCTAAAAATTAACTTTTTGGTTAGGTACCTGCATACATACATACATTTAATACAAATTATATACACACTTTTTTCTACAAGATTTCGAATGTCTCGTAAAAGAAGTAGAATAAGACATTTTTTTAAATTCATTTATAAGACGGGCTACCCTTTCCGAATGATTTAACTTAATTTAGCACAGTGAGAACGAATTGCCTATTTAACATATAATGGTTGATCCACTGGTTGAGCTCTATACTGTTTTATCCTTAAAAACTTCTTTTCTTTCTTCCAAATTTATGCAGTTTCTCATATACGCACGTCCATTCTTCTCACTCAACACACGGCTGTCCTTAAGAATTTCATCCACTTTGTCATACGTAGTTTACAGACGTCCTCGCATTCTCATACACACTTTTAAAAAATTGCTAGAATCAGTAAAAAAAAAAACAAAAAAAAAAACAATATTTATGTACCCACTGGTATGTAATATCTTATTTGCTATTGGCACAGACAGGACAGTATGCATACTTATTTTATTTTTATTTATTTTATTTATTTATTTTTTATTACATCATAATACAAATACATAAATTTTTTACACAATATAGTGGATTACCCAACTAGGCGAGACCTGTTCTAGGGTAATCCAGTTTATCAATACATTCTTAAAAGCAATACAATTCACAATAATATTTTTCGAAAAAAAAAAAAAAAAAGAAGAGAGAGAAAGGAAAACTTGTGATCAATACTACTCACATACACAGAAACAGACACACACACACACCCACACACACACACACACACACACACACACACACACAGAAATAGACACACACATACACATAAGGACACAGCTACCCACACGCACATTGACCAAAACAACAAACAATGAATAGCACAACTACACAACTCGGTCCAGAATCTCCTGTAAGTCATCCACAGATACATTGAGAATCCACTCAGAAATTCTTCGCCGAAGAATGTCAGTATTAGTGACCTTTCGTATGTCTTCGGGCAGACAGTTAAATGTTCTTGGAGCAACACGCGCAAATTGTCGCTGGCCAAAAACTGTGTTCCTAAAGGGAACCTCCAAATTATTCGATAACATTCTCCGGGTCACCCTTCCTTGCTGTGATCTCCTGGATAGAATTTAGCGATATATAATAATGCTTTTTTGATAAATAAATGTCTAATTGTCAAGAATCTAAGTTCACTAAATAGTTGGGTAGAAGGATAAAGTCTAGGATACTTAAACATTGCCTTGATTATACTTTTTTGGGTGACTTGGAGGATTCTTAAATTACTGACATAAGATGCACCCCATCCAATAACACCATAAGCGAGTAAGGACTGAACAAGTGCAAAATAGACCATTCTCAGAGTTGGTCTGTCAAGAAAACCTCGAACACATCTAGTTATGTACGAAATCTTTCTGAGTTTATCATTTAAAACGGAAATGTGACTCTTCCATGAGAGATTTTCATCAATCACAATTCCTAGATACTTTATAGAGTTCACTCTTTTTAAGTATGGACAGTTACAAATCTCAACATCACCGCAAGAGTGAATTCTTAACGTACCATTGTAATCAGACTTTGCACGATTTGTAATACTAAAACATAGGTAACGAGTCTTATCCACATTTAACGACAACAAAGATCTATCCAGCCAATCCTTGATAACATTTAGACCCCTTTGGCATTTCTCAAAAACACTTTGAGAGTTTTCACCTTCGAATAATATAACGGTGTCATCAGCGAAACATATGATTTTACCATCAACAGGTAATGAAAGCAATTCATTTACGTACAGAGAAAATAAAACTGGACCAAGAACGCTTCCTTGTGGGACCCCGAATGTTATGTTTCTAGGTGATGATCTACTTTGATCTATTAATACCGACTGAGTACGATCATTCATGTAATTAAGGAAAAATTTCAGTTCATGGCCATTTACTCCGATCTTGCGCAATCTGCCTTGTAAAATTTTATGTGAAACAGTATCAAAAGCTTTCGCTAGATCGAGGAAGACCGCTATACATTTGCGTCCCTTGTCCAGTTCATTTGAAACATGTTCAGATACCGCTGCAATAGCATCATCGGTACCTTTTCTCAGTCTAAAACCAAACTGATTGTTTGAAATAATTTTCTTGTTGTCAAGGTAATACACCAATCTCAATTTAATAAGTTTCTCAAAAAGCTTCGATAAGTGAGGTAATAAAGATATCGGTCTATAGTTACCAACATGAGAGGTATCGCCACCCTTATGTAAGGGTATAACTGTTGCTCTCTTCAAACAATCAGGGAATGTACCTTCCTTAATGCTTAGATTAAAAGTGTATTGAAGTGGCTTCACTATGTATGGTTTTGAAATTTTGATAACATCTGTAGAGAGTCCATCATCTGATCTAGATCGAGTGATTTTCAATTCATCAATTGACTTAACTATTTCCGCTTCGGATAAGGGACTTAGTTTAAACCCATTCAGTGACTGACGACAGTTCGTCTCCGCCATCAACAAGTCCAGTTCAGTAGTGTTCAATTCAGAAAGAATCTTGTTTGCCAATACAGGACCAACATTCGTGAAATGATCAGCAAATCCATTCAAAATTTCAGGCAATTCTCTGTCAGCAGAGTATACACACCCATCAATGTTAATTTTATCGATATGATGCCTATTATTTTGTTTATTAGAAGCTTGAAAAATTGTTTTCCATACCTCTTTAGGATTTTGCTTTATCCTACTAATTTTATCTCTGTAAAATTTATTCTTTGTTACACTTATTAACTTATGACACATGTTGCGATATTTCTTGTATCGAGTCTGTAACTCAACGTCGTATGGATGGTTATTCCTCAATTTATTTAGATTATCTCTCACACGGATAGACCTAACGAGGCCAGGAGTTATCCAGGGTTTTAGTCTCCTTTTACTGTGAGGAATAGTTCTTATATAAGATATAGTGTTTAAATTGATATGTTTAACCATAGTAGAAATAAAGTTTTCCGTTACTAAGTTTGGATTTACACTCTCATAAACACTATTCCAATCCTCAGACTCCAGAGAAGCTTTAAGTCCCGCTTCACTTAATCTGTTCACCGTATAAACCCCACTACTTCGTTTAATTTTATCAAAATCAAAACTTAAAGACAGAAACAATGTAAAATGATCCGTTATAGAATTTTCCAAAATTGTTATTTTCTTTTCGTACTTGGTTCTGCAGTTAATATGATCAATGCATGTCGAAGTTAAGGGAGTTACTCTCGTAGGTACATTCACAAGATTTAAAAGACCGTAAGACAATATTAAATTAATATATTCATTTGAAAATGTATCATCCAAATCGAGTGTGTTAATATTGAAGTCACCCAATACAACGAGATCCTTCACATCTGAAAACTGTGCCAATGTATCCCCAAGAGAAGATATAAAATTAAAATCATTAATATTAGCAGGCGAACGATAAATCGCTAAAATCGTGATGCTTGGCACTAAGTCCACTTTAATACAGTTAGCATTACACAATCTGAGTTCACACGCACTATAACTTATCCCCATCTTAACATAAACTGCCACTCCATCGTTCTGTTTATAATTGTACTGTGAATAATGTGATGAATAATTAGGTATCTCGATTACAGACATGATAGACTTCAGCCAACACTCCGTTAAAACAATAATATCAATGTCAACCTCCAATGCATGAAGTAATACAAGTAAACCATCCATATTAGCCGAAATGCTTCTAATATTCAAGCAAAGTACAGTAAGTCCGTTCACGCATTTAATTCTATCCCGGCAAAATTCTAAGTTGGATGTCGATGCAATGTCACAATTATTTACATCTGAAGCAAATAACTGGTCCAGTAAGTATTCACTATTTAACATATCACAATCATCGCCCTGATTAGTAGCAGTTTCGCCAGTAAAAAATACAATATATAGAACAGTTATTATGTGCAACATTATTCAACGCATATAACATCGGTTCACAGCGATTTAAAATATCATAATATAAGTATGTATATAAAATAACACTATATACAGCCGTGCAGTAGCCTGGTCGTTGTCTCCCATGAAATAGTGTAAACACGCATCGGCCTATATCACAACTGAACGTTTCAATTATTACTGTGACATTCAATACACAATGCGAATTCAATAATATACGGCAAGCTAGAATATTACAATACAAGGGTGTATATACGATAATACAGCATACATTCATGCAGTAGTAGTAAAGTAGTTGCCTTCCGTAAAAAAGTACAAATACGCTTCGACTAACATCACAACTAAATGACACAACAAGACAGAGCCCCCTCCCAACATAAATCGAAATCAAAAATACAAGTACAAGGCAATAATAAAGACAAACATACAATGTATAGGTTGGTAAACTTACCCCTATATTCCCTCTCCATGTGGTCGTCCAGAGATGCATCACATCATAATGTGAAATATCATCATAAGATAATATCACACCACACTTCCAAACAAAGACAGCACCACACAAAAACATATAGATTACAATATATTGGAGTATAACACATTTTATAATAATACGTACTAGTAGTTTTACAGCAAAAATTTCAACCACATCAACTTGAAATCGAAATACAATAATTGAAATTAACAAAATAAAGTTCCCCAACACTGTAAAGTGATTCCAATATAAAGCATTCTTGTGTATGATACAAACAAATGAATTTGTACTCAATTTACACTCATGATCTACACTTTTTACCACAAACGAAATTTTATATCTATCAATCACAACATGCTTAGAGACTCTATAAGCCATATTATATGCAGTTAGTTCGTTGGCCACCTCCTTAATGGGATATGGCGTGATCCTATACTAAATTAGCTATTCAATTGATTTATGTATTTTGTTACAATAATTCTATTCACAATGGATACTGTGAAGTATGCTGCAGTGAACTAAGCAAGATAGCTGATACTAAATAGTATCTGCGACAGTCAATATATCCGATTTCGTTTTATTACTAAAGGACAGGGTGTAATGACGTATAATAATATGCTCCGCGTCTGACCATTCAGTTTCACCATATTTAGTGATATGATATTTTGGATATGGCGCCCGTTTATATTTATCGAAGAACTCTGTAAATAATCCGAAAATAATAATATGACCTTTAAAATTAGGAAAATATTGTACAAGTGTGCACAGGAACTAATTTTATGAAGAATATTAACGCATAATGAGGAAGAAATAAATAAAGGTTGCAATTTTCATATCGACAAAATGATCTAATCATGTAAGGGAAGCTGCAGTAGGCACCATGCGGACAAGGTGCAGAGGAGGGGTATGCCTCTTGCGTTAGGATGCAACTATGTTCGTGCTGATTATGATTCTCAGCTGTTAAAAATTATGTGACAGAGATTACAGTAAATAGTTAAATCATAGGCTGTTGGACTAAACGTTAGCTGTTCTTCTTTTCTTCGCATCGTCTCAACTTATTATAACATTAGCATAAGGAATTGAGTTTTTTTTTCTATTTTTTAGGCTAAATATTTTCTATTATAGGTATTAGTTACTCTCTTAATTCAATGGTTCTCTGTTTTCAATATGTGTGTGCACTATGCCACTAAATGTATTTTTAATGTTTGTGAAACGATATTCAAGGATGTTTTCTTATATAAGTAACAAAAGTTATATTACATACATACATACCATCACGCCGCTTCCCTCGCGGGGTAGGCAGAAAGGATCGAGCGCCACTTCCTTCTATCCTTGCATACATCTTTCGCTTCCGTCACTGTCATACAATTCCTAATGCATGCTCTCCTGTTCAATGTGCTCAACACGTGACCGTCCTGTAGGATTTGATTTAAATGATCTTGCCATTTAATCCTAGGACGTCCACGTCTCCGAGCACCATTCCTCTCAGCCAAATATATCTTCTTAGTCATTCTGTCCTCATTCATTCTTTCTACGTGCCCAAACCATCTTAACTTATTTACATTCATCCTTGTTATTACACCCACTTTCATTCCACATTCCTTTCGTATATCACTGTTACGCACACGATCTCTCAGACTTTTACCACACATCCTTCTCAACGATCTCATTTCAACTGCATTAATGCCACTTTCATCCTTCTTTAACCATGTCCACGTCTCACTTGCATACATAAGTGTTGGCACTAAGATAGCAGAGTGCACCAACCTTTTAGCTGTGGTTGATAAAAGTTATATTAAATTTAATAAAATATCTCAGAGATGAATAACATTAATGATTCTATCGAAAGATAACATTTCCCATTAGATTTTCTTTAGAATATCAATCGTTCTAAGTTCATGTACCTTTTACAAAGATAAAAATATTGCATTTTCTAGATATTTCACTTGCTCTGTTCTCTTATATCCTTAAATTTTGTAGAAAATAGAGTGATGCACGCTACTTTTAATTCGGTGAAATGAAGGTGGCCAAATTATGTCGACACTCATTTTACGATGTTATAAAATTGAATCGTTAAACTAGGAAGGATATGTTGTTCGGTGGGTGCTATGGACAAGCTCTATATTATATTATATAAGCTCTTATATTATCATCTACATAATATGTACATATCTGGTGGTTAGGATTGAAAGAAGAATTAATTTAGGACACAAACCATAAAAGTTTCTACAAATTGATTTATTATTTATTAACAAAATACCTATACCTACAGATAGATAGCCTTTACTGTACAATCACTTAAAAAACATACTTGGAACAAACACAATCAACATAATAAGAGACAATGAATACAACAACATAACAAAAGAAGCTACTGGATATTCTTAACGGAAAGCATGTACCTTTGAATAGACCGGCTCACAGCTCATATCCTCCACAAATCGTTGAAGATATCAACTTCACAGTAATTATTCCCTACTACATGGAGTAGATTTATCGATGGATAACAGCTATAGTTGGACGATGATCCCGTAGCATAGAACAATGCCTGACTTCTGATGCTACGACTAATGATGTCTTTATAAAATATTCTCACACATATCATTTGTGAAAATGTCACAATTGTAATCATGTCAAGTTATAAATTTATCTTCTTCTTCTTCATCTTTGAGTTTTCTGTCAGGTCCTGCCCGATATTATCAATTTTCCTTCATATTGTGATCAGCATTTTAAAAAGAAATTTCTATTAACCTTTAAAATACCATTATGATGTTTTTCACAAGTGATATTGCCAAGAAGACTGAATGCATGATATAAACACGAACAGCTCATCTTATCAATGTAATTGATATACATACATACATACATACATACATACCATCACGCCGCTTCCCTCGCGGGGTAGGCAGAAAGGATCGAGCGCCACTTCCTTCTATCCTTGCATACATCTTTCGCTTCCGTCACTGTCATACAATTCCTCATGCATGCTCTCCTGTTCAATGTGCTCAACACGTGACCGTCCTGTAGGATTTGATTTAAATGATCTTGCCATTTAATCCTCGGACGTCCGCGTCTCCGAGCACCATTCCTCTCAGCCAAATATATCTTCTTAATCTGTAATTGATACCCTCACTTAATATGGGTTGTTGATCTCATTGCTGAATAAATTTAATATAAAAATACTGTATGGATGTTTTCAGAATACTGAAACTTTCTACGGGATTCTAGAATATCAAAAAGCTCATAGAAAAATCTAGAAAACTTTTTCTTTTCCAAGAACATTTACATGTATATTAACTTATTTCAGACAATATTGTATGGCATGATCATGATACATTATGAATCAATAACTGTTCTTAATATTGTTCCTACTGTATTGTGAAAGAATTATTTTATTTGTTTCTCATTTTACAAATTAATTTGAAAATATTAAAAAAAAAATGAAATATAACAACATAACATGCAAAGTCAATTGACACTGATAGAGCTAGTCCAAAACTAAGATAAGAATTTTATTTAATGGGTACTAACACGACGATACAATATTATATGCGATGCACTTAACACATATTATATATGCAACACCTACATAGACCCAGTACAACTTGAAAAAGGTCATTCTTCAATCTCCTTGACTGGGAATCAAATCCTGGACATCACGACTCAAAGGCAAGAGGGATAAATATATAGGAATGTTAGTAATTTTCTGTTTAAGACAAATTTGACATAAGTTACTTTGATTTCCAGATATATACAAACATGTGTCGATATAAACATGTAGGTATATTATGTAATATCGTTGGTACACATTGTTATTCCTAATAAAAAGGAGTCGGACTAGTAATAACTCCAGCAAACATGTTTATTACGAGCACTAACTACGGTTTGTGGTGTAAAAATCTGACACAATTAAAAACGACCCTAGAAATTTACATCCCTATAAATTCTTCACTTTATTATTATTAATAATTATATTGACACCATTTTATTACACGGTTTATAATATTATGAATCCTATGATTTGGCAGATTAATATAATAAAAAAGATATAAAAGTTTGCGATATTCAAATTAGAATTTAGGGTTATGTTTTTATATATATTTTTGTATCGAAGGTTTCTCGGTTTTCAACGAGATCATATTGTATTATACATAATTATGTAAAAAAATTGTTTAGATGTTAAAGTTTCCATTTATTTCTATGTTTCGTGTCAAAACCAAGAAAACCAATCAAACTGATCTCCAGTACTGTGCAAAACGCACAGCACGCGGAGATGCATCAAAAATATCCTCCATAGTGCATGCATGCGACAAGGCACAACGGAAAGTCCAACAACTATGGGTTTATTTATTTTAGGAGTTAAAGTGGAAGATATTGGATCATTGGTGAATGTCATTGCAATATTTGGAAAATATTGTAAATGTTTATTTCACTGGTTTTCTTACTTGTGGGAGATGCTTATGTTGATTAAAGAGATAGATGTATGAATTTTTTTGGTAAAAACTTTTTATTTAATGTTTACACCATGATTTTCTTGGTCATAAGCCAGCTTTTAGGAGCTTGTGCTCTCATTATCAGGCTTTCGTAAAGTAACTTACATAACCTGGGAATAAAACCGGAATCTCCTGAAAACCTTCTTGCGACCATGAAAGTCACTGTGGAAGTTTAATGAAATAAATTTTATTTGTAATAATTTAAAATGATCCTCCACTAAACACCGTTGGTCAATTACATTGAAAATGATCAATAACGTCTATTCTGATAAATATATTATGTAGATCACGATATCTTCCTTGAGTGAGGTTTCCAGTTGATAATAATACATTTATTTATTGAATGTCTAATACATACATAGTTTGTTTTTCATATTATATTTCATGAAACAATTTAACTTTGATAATCAATATAAGAATACTTAAAACAAAATCTGATCCTGAATAAAACACTCGGACATTGTTGAAATATTTCAAATATTAATTTCAAAAGTAAATTAAACTGGATTGAAACATAATTATAATAAATTTATATCTACGGTACATAATAAATAAAACAAGGCAGAGGAGTATCTACGGGGTGTTTAACCTTCTTATTGTTTTTTTTATACACGTGTAAGATTTATTGTAGGTTAATTTGAAGAGATCGCGTTTTTGTGATAAACTCGCCCTCTGAATATTGATTTCTCATCTACATAATTTGAATGCATTTCTCTATAAAATGAGAGGTATTATTATAATTTCAAAAGTAAATTAAACAGGATTGAAACATAATTATAATAAATTTATATCTACGGTAAATAATAAATATAACAAGGCAGAGGAGTATCTCCGGGGTGTTTAACCTTCTTATTGTTTTTTTTTATACACGTGTAAGATTTATTGTAGGTTAATTTGAAGAGATCGCGTTTTTGTGATAAACTCGCCCTCTGAATATTGATTTCTCATCTACATAATTTGAATGCATTTCTCTATAAAATGAGAGGTATTATGATCAACAGTATAGAATGAATAAATGAATAAATGTCAATAAATTTATTAAAAATTATATACTTTGGACAAGTAAACAAACTTACCTTCTTTGAAACAGTTAAATTACCAATTATTATTATTCATATCTAAGTAGGTAGGTAAAAGCCAATGTTTTAGAGTAAGATAAGTCAGTAAAATATATGATAAAAATGACGAGACTCTACAATATTTTTATATTTGGAGAAAAATACCTACTCGTGGCTTTGAATTTTCATGTAGGTACAATGTACCTACCTGGTACATATTCTGCGAATTGAAATAAATTTAATAAATTCATATGAAATTGTACTAGGTAAATAACTATGTATTATATGATTATTGAATATGTCGGGATTTGATGTCAAATTTTATCGATCATTTTCCACGATGGATATAAAACACATCATGTGGTAGTGTTTTAAAGTACCAATCAACTAACTAAAATGTAGATTGTAAGATATTGTTTTTGAATTCTCCTGATTTTCACACGATTCCTACAATATTAATGTTGAAACATTAATATTGTATCACCCGGGTTAGTTGGAAGACATCGCATTTTAGCGATAAACTCGTCCTCTGTTCATTGATATGTATAACTGTTATTTTTATGGCACTATTTTATTATGTAATATTGTAGCCAATTTACAGTGAAGAATAAAATAAAATAAATAAATAAATTCAAATGAAATAACTGTTGCTTTTAAGTAAACCAGCTAAGTATGACAAATCAAAATGTATATTATGATATCTCCTCGGTTTGCAGTTAAATTGCTCTCAGTCATAATTCTGTAACATTTGCAACCCAGTTTGGATTCTGCAATATCATAAAGTGCACCCCATTAAGGTGGAGAAAACACTTTATATTACGAGGGGTATTCGGAAAGTAAGGTTCGATTTTTCCCATTCTTTAAATTTAATTATCACACAGTTTCCATATTTTTGTTTAAACATTATTATAAGGTTCCGCTTCTGAATACATATGCCATACATATCGCCCTCCGGAGGTCTATGCAGTTTTTTATTCATGGCATTGACCAAATCTTCTGTGATAACTAATGGTCGACCTGGTCGCTGTTTTTTGTGAATATTTCCCCATCCGATCATAAAAGTTTTTCGCCACTTCTGCATTTTTCTGTCTCTCATTGATTTTGCATCATACGATATACTTATCTACCTATATATGAATTTCAGTTGCTGAATGCTCCGCGTTGTCAAAGATTTAATAACTAGCGTATCACGGTCGATAGGAAGATTTGACATAACATTTTTTGCGCCGCACATCGCAAAAAAAAAACAATACAAAAATCGTTATTTGACGGATGACGCATATCAGCGTTTGATGGATATGCATATTTCAAAATAAGCCTCACTTTTGATGAGCTACGGCGGTTTGAACCTTGCTTTCCGAATAACCCTCATAGATACTATAAATTAAATGTGTAACAGAGATTCGTTTAATTCTATCCGAATTATTCGGTCGGTTACTTAATATTAACACAGTATTTGGTAGTGAATCAATATTGGCGATTTTCGATAGTAAACTACAATACCAATTTTTATAACTAGTATTTTCCCGAAATCCTATATATAACAACTCTAAAAAATCATTCGCTACATTGAAAAAGAGCATTGAAGGAGACCCACCGACCACCCGGATAGCGCAAAAGTCTGGGGACTTCCATTTATCCGAATTCTACACTACACAAATTTTGTCAACACCGTAGGCGCCATAGTGGGCAGCCTGAGAGTCTGGCCGGCCAAAAACCACCAAACCACCATAACCTCCATGTGTGGAAACTTTTGACTACATTCCTTCGATGTTCCTCTAGCCGAGAGAAGCAAATACATTCACAATTTAAAACTAAAAATATGTTTACAAAGGCATTCCCTTAACCTAGAAAAACAAATCAATATTCAAAACAAAGTAATAGAAATAAAAAACAATAAATAAAAATTAAGTAAATAAAGAAAAAAAAATGAAAAAGAGCAATCGATAATCCACATAATGTAGTTCTCATGTGATACCTATATTGATTCACACTTGTTAAGTTTGTCTACACGAGAGTTGTTAGTGTGGGCAGCCTTACCGTCTAAGGTTCCTCAGAGGGTCTGGCCTTTTATGATTCTCCGCTTTTGACTACAATCCTTCAATATCCCTCTAGTCAAGAGAAGCAAATGCAAAGACACAAAAAAACATATTTCTCAGAATTAAAAATCTTAGAGCTGAGTTTTATATAATTGTAAAAAGAGTTCGTTTAAAGATCTCGCGAAAAATTTATATATCCGGTGTATAACATCTCTGAATCCGTGGAGCTACTGTACATTGCATCCGTTTAATGAAGTACCCAGCCCCCATGTAACTATTCCATTTCTAACCCGCTATCTGGGTTAATTACACTAATTAGATATTATTATTCTTTGTGCTGACCTGGGTGATATTTTTATTATTATATCAGCCGTAACTTTGAGTTCCTAACTGTAATGTAATAATTATTGTGTAAAGTTTGAATAAACTATTCAGCAAATTATTAACAGGTTTTAATTAAAATTTATGATATAAAATGTTCCGTGTGGAGCACCTGATAAAGCATTTATTTTATCTCCCAATCTTGGACATAAGTTTTCTTTTGTCATGTTAAAGGCAGTGGTTCGAAAAATAAAGACAAGTTTCATTTTAAATTCATCGGTGATGTTTGCCACTTATCCTGAATGTTATATGTTATGATAGCTTTTGTTTTTATTACATGCAGCTGGTCTTCTGGCTACAAGCCGCGTGTCTTCCATACAAACAAACATGCAACGCATGCTCTAAAATAAATAATTTTATAGATTAATGACTAAGTAGTATAGAAATTATTAAATAATCTTAAAATTAATTGTACATTTTTTATCATCTTCTTCTTAATGTGCCATATCAGGTCCCTGTGCTAGTCGGAACAGCTCTTCTACCCTCTGGACTCCAGTCCACTCTCGGATATTTCTTAGCCAGGACATCTGCCGCCATTTTTTATTATAATTCATTTATTTGAGGGCATATTGGCGTTGTTGGCTATAAGTAGTTGTAAAATGTATTTTGTTGCGTAGTAGTTTAATCTCATTTATTATTAATATTTCATAATAATTACTATCAACTATGGTAAATTTCTCCATTCTCGAAATAAAATAAAAAGCTTCTTATCTCTCGTGTAAGTTAAGAGTTAAGAGCCAGTTGTTGAATGTCCTATAAGAGACAGGATTTTGAAACGCATCCCTATAACGTATTTTATTTCATTTATGCTAGACCTGGTTGGTTCTTTCCATAATATTTATTATACGCAAAATGGTTTCATAAAACTTTAAAGCAGATGAAAAAAGTAGTTTAAAGTAAAAAGTTGTCTATCATTGTATTTTTCTTATCCATATTAGAAAAAGTAATAAAAGTTGAGTTTAATTTTATTATATTTTCACAACATGCAACTTCAGTTTACTGTAAGTTTTGTATGTAAGACTTTTGTACCCAGGCAAAAGTTTTCTTGAACTCTTGTAAAAGAATTTTGCAAAGTTTTGTCCGAACATTAATCATAGTTTCAGATCTCGTGTTTTCTCAAATACTCGGAAGGTTTTTTCATAGTTTTCATTACAAGTATCCTGAATTTTTTCAACTAAAAGATAACTACTGAAATTCTATGAACCAGATTGTAGCTCTTTATCTGGCTGAATACCAAAAAGTCTTAAGATTCTGAATTAACGTAATTCAAACATTTTTCAAAATCTCAACACAATGAACATTCATGAAAATCATTTATCAATTGAGGCGGGCCCAATAACACAAATAATATTATAGTCTACGACTTTAATTAGATATATGTCCTACTGATCATAAAAACTAAATTATCACCAAAATACTGTACAACTTACGACAGTGTTGGATATTGACGAGTGGCTCAGAGCCAATGGTGCCTATCCAACAGTCGCAAAAATTTGTACTTGGGCATATATTTCTTGATTTATCACTGTTATTTACTTATTTTGGAGATGCGTATTGTCATTAATGCTTAGAATATAGTATGATTAAATCACTGCTGACATAAGGCATCTTTGAAATAAGTAAATAATACAGATAACTCAAGAAATATATCCCCAACTACAAATTTTTGCGACTGTTGGATAGGCACCATTGGCTCTGAGCCACTCTCATTTTAGAATCCTTGTCATCTGGTATTCGGTTAAGCAGTAGTCGTAAGATTACACTAAAACTAAAACTTTTTTGTCATAGCATATCCCACAAGCTATTCTCTCCGCGCCAACGATAATTTAAGACATTCAGGATGGGTGGCAAACTTCTTCGTAACCTCGTCGTAAGTTTGTATATGAGTTAAACTTGGATTAGTATCAATATCCTCCTCCAATACCCCCCCCCCCCCTCCTCTGATTCATAATGTTGGGTGTGTGTCAAATATATTATTTTAAATTTTGTTTTTTTTTCTTTTGTTGTGTTTTGATATTTTGTATGTTTTTTTTTGTAAGTAAATTTGTTTTTACTAGTTTCATGTCAATGTGTCGTGGTTAGATGGAAGAAATCACTTTATAGTGATAATCTCGCCACTGCACATCTTCCTAGTTTCTAAAATTTTATATTATTTTGTTAACACTGTTATGTAATGATGATGTGCAAAAAGAATAAATAAATAAATAAATAATGAATCGTATCTCATTAAATAACGTTTAAATAAACAAGGAATAAAAATATTTTGTAATTATATTTAAATATTTAGATGTGGCTAAGTTCAGTTATGCAGAGCTTTTGGTAATATTCTTTCAAATAATTTCAGTTCTATTTCTAATAAAAATATTATATCCTAGTCTACGAAAATTACAAAATCAAGGCAACTCAAAATAACATCTGATAAAATTTAAATTCTTAGAACTTTCTACTGTGTGATTTCCATAAAAATAATTTGGCATTTGTTTGCCTTAAATAAATTGTCTCATCTTTCCGTCACTCATTCGAACCACCTGGGATATCTAATATACGTATTCTACTTTGGGGAAAGAGATGACGCTCTTAGTCAAATTAATGTCAAAAACGGATGACTGATTCTATTTTCGAGGTAAGAAATAATCAAGATAATATGAATGAATTTAGGCACCTACCATATTTCTCTAACTCTTGCAAATATCTGTATAAGACAAATCATAAAAAAATTGATAATTTTTCAGGTTCTTCTTCCAAGTTGGTCTCTCAATGCTGAGGATCGTGACCACCATGACTCAAACCAAGCGACAAGCTCTTCCACCACGCCCTGTCCTCCGCCTGCCTAAACGCTTCATACACTGTACCCTCTGCAGCTTCTCTCACATGATCCGGCCGTCTTTTTGTTGTTTAGGTTCTAGTTCGATGTGATGATTGAACATTTATGCACTGCAAATGTATATATACTTTTAATACTACTTGGTACTACTATTTCATCAGCATATCATATCACGACATAAGTGAGATAACCAACATAATATATGTACCTAACAAACATGCAAAATGTCTTCTCAATGTCAACAAAAACGTAACACATTTAGGATGGGTGGCAAACTTCATTGCTGAGTATAAGATGTAAAATGTTTTGATTATTTTGTTTAACACTTGCTTGTTACAGGACAATAAAAAAATTACGGAAAAGAGTAGGAGACCAATTTATTCTTTGCTGGGAATTCTATGGAGCAGCTTTATACGTATACCAATGCATCCGAAAGCGGTTGAGGAAAAAACTTTTTATCTCATATCAATTAGTGAGAAATACCATCCAAACAATCGAAATAATAAAATATATGTAAGAAAGTGCCTAGGTACTTACCTTAGTTGTTACTTTGTTAGATTATTTTTACTTTAAAATAAGTACCTTAGAAGTTAGATTATTTTCATTTTGAATTTTTAAATTTATTCCATTTCATTATTTTGTTTAAATTGATTTTTTTATGAGGATGGATTTTGACAAGGAATAAAAACGACATGTAAAAAAAAGATAGAATAAAATAACATAATTTGTCGTTTTTCTGGTTTTAATGAAACTAAATTAGGTATGTTTATTTATAGAAATGATTTAATTATATTTACGTTTTTATTAAGTAATTGTGTTTGTGTTTATTATGTACCATCATACATAATTATAATACTTAAGTAAAAATATATTTTTCTCGTTTATCTACTTTTCTTTAACACGGTAGCAGAAAAGAACATCTAATATATTTTTATGAAATGTAACACAGGTACCTTCCTACAAGGAATGTCTTCCAAAAAATAATAAATACAAATTCCTTCAATATAAATAGGTATACTTTTATGTTCATTTATAAATTACATTTACCTTTCAATATAGAAAGAATATATAACTTTTTATTCTATAAGAGAAAAATGTTAATGAAATAAGGTCCTTCCTCGATATAATTGTAGGTTAATTCATGATTGATTACCTCCAGGTAATTATGTTAATGAAATTCGTGACAAATGATATTTATTTATTTCGATACAATTTTGAAGCAAATTAATTGTAAAAGCAAAAGTAAAACAGTTTTGTTTTCATATGCATTTCAACATTACAGAGTTTAACATAAAGAAAAAAAATCTACCACAATAATAGGTGACCACTGAGAGATAGTCAGACTGTCGCCAGCCTCAGAAGCAAACTAAAAACTGAACTCTTTACTGGCGCCCATGAGACGGTCTAGGGACTGTTAAACGGCGTCAAAAATAAAATCATCCAAAATCATCATCATTATCATCAACCATAAAACTGTGTTATGGGAGGGAAAAAATGTGATGTCTATCAATAAGTTGTAGAAATAATCAAATCAAAAAAAAAAATAATACAAGCGGGTGAATATTTTTGAGTGGATGAGTGAATGCAAACGACTAGTCAAGCAATATAATTTATTCACAGATTATTATTTATCTCTAGAATATTGATAATATATAATAATATGATAATATTTATGCAATTATAGTATTACTGTAATGAATAGGAACACCGTTTTGGAAGTTTTCGAGTCTTTTTTAAAATAAATGTAGGTACCTATTTGCAAAATATTGCTAACAAGCCATTTAATATTTCCCACTCAGCGATAAGGCAAGCCACCCATGCTGTATTATAACATTTCATTGATACGGAAAAGACAATCTGTATATTTATTATAAGTATGCAGTTTAATATGCTGGCTACCCTGCTTTTAGGAATTCTGCAAACAGTTTAGATTTTTTTTAGGGTAGAGGTCACCTTTCAAACTTAACTTTTTTGTCCTCAACACCCTGCAAACATCTTCTTGTGATCTTCCTTCAATCATTAGACCATGTATTATAAATCCTTCTGACACTTCTCTTTCTTATTTTTAGCTGCTACTTTAAGAGGCGCATAATGTTTGGCATGTTATTTTGAAAAGATAAGTTTTTTTTATTAAAAATATACCTACGGAAAAATGGGAGTTCTATTTCATCACAAAAATAAATATTTCGGAACTAGGTACTCACGGTAAAATAATAAAATTATTTTTATGAAATTAATCCCGAGGAAATATATTTTCATTCGCTTCTATTTCAGTCATATTTTCCCACGATTTTTTCCTTTACTTTTTCCAAAGAAAATCTCTTACCTTTTATCATTCTCTCTGTTAATTAATGGGTTAGTAGTGCTGCAAATATCATCTCATTATATTCCATATTTCTATGTAGGTGCTATTTTTTTTTGTCAATGTACCTACACTGCGAAGTAAAAACAAATGAGTTTTCTTTTAACGTTATTATTAATTTGCAGAAGTTTATCAAAACAACAAGTTTTATTTCTATTTTCAGTAGATTACCCTTAAAGTATGTCCTCGGATTATATAGGATTACTAGTTTTCTCAGTTTTAAAGTGGAGAGATTTATAATGATAAAAATCAGAGTGGTATAGAATGCAAAGATATTAAATTGTTTGTATAATATTAGTCTACTGGGTACCTACTCCACTTGAGAAATATACCGTGATGGTATAGATATAGAGATAGGTATATAAATTCTATGTAAATAGAAGTAAGTTTTATGAAATTATAGCATTGCGATATATTCACCTACTATTGTATTGCAGTATATTTTAATTATAGTAACAATGTGATTTTTTATCTGCCACAAATGATGTTGTGCGTCAATGCTACCAGCAAAGATACATTGTATGTATAAAGCAGTAGATACGATGTTCTTGACAGAGCCATATGTTTTGAGATCGACGAACGATATTTGGCCAGAAAGAGCAATTTTTTTTGTATCCACGAAAGTTCCAACGGCTCGTGCGCTTTTACAATACAACGCTACTATAACAAATACATCACAACGCTAGAAATGTCGTGGACGGAGTCTCAACCGGCGGCGCAAAGAACGGAGGAGGCTTTATGCTCTCAGAAAGAGCTTTGAAGGGCGAATGATAAATATATCTACCTAAAAAATAATTAAGTAAATTTGTTATTGCATCATAGTTATGTTTCTATGAAATCGTTAACATTTTTTTTGTCATCGTATATTCAATTAATGTAATATGTTTTATTTACTTAGCATTAATATCATTATATACCTATATTTATCATATACATAAGATCTTTTATTCTTTATATTACAATAGATATACATACATATAGCAACATTCAAGGAACTACAACGTAGGACAAAACCTTCCTTCTAAGGAAAAAGGAAAAAAGGAATTTCGATTTTCTAGATATATCTACCTATTATTTTTGTCGTGACTCTAATAATATTGTGATCTGAATCTTTTTCGGGTAAAAGATTAATAAAATTGTATAATGTAACGACTTTATTTCATGTGAAATATACTATTTATTTTCGTTTATTTCACTTATAACGATTAATGAATTACACAATAAATATTTTAAAAGAATTCATTCCTGGTCGCTCACAATTTGATCTCTAAATTTCGTAGCAACCGGATCGCGTCGTCCGTATGTAGATTTTGAAGATCTCCTTGGAATGCGACATTAAATTTGTGTGTCGGATGGATGATATATTGTGTAATTCCATGTGTGTTTGCTGATAAGTCCACTCATCCACATTTGTATAAGTTTGTAGCAGTACATCCTCCATCACAAATTTTATGGTTTATTCTTCATCAATTTTCGTGGCATGGAAAAAGATGACACAACTGGCGCAGAGGCTCTCTGAATAGAGGATATTAGTTTATACTGCATAATTGAAATGCGATTGAAATTGTAATTAAAATATCATAGTTTTAAAATATTTAATTTCCGAGGTTCTGTATATTGTCCATCATAGAAACGTTTATATTTAAGCTTACATATTATGATACGAGATGCACCCTTTATTTTTATATTCAGCCTGAAATCGTGCTTAGGAATAAAGTTTTTCAACATTATCCAACTGCGTATTATTCTATTTTATTGTATAAACACGAAAGCTTTAGTTGAAATTGTATTTGATGTGGTAAAGTGTATGTACCTTCGCTTATTTGTATTCAAGTACATTATTAAAAGATATGCATAGTACTTATTACTCGCTGTTGTAAGCCCTCGCCTTTACCCTGCTGGATTTAGGCCTTCTCAAAACTATTCCATAGCTCCACTTAAATGAACCCGCTGCTTTCTCTTAAATTGAATCATGTCATCAATCAGTATGAAAAAAAGCTTCCAATATTCTGTACCTATATTATGTATTCAGCTATACTCAGCGATCTGATGTGTTTATCTATTAATCATCAACATCCTGATTTGAAGAGGCTTGCCTTCGCCTCATAATATAAGATACAAAAATGAAGTCCAAAGAAGAAGAATTTTGATATAACTTTACGTTGCCTATCATAAGGGGTTGTTTCTTTCTGTTCCCGAAAGGAGCATTATTGGGTGAAGGAATAATTATTTAAAATCAAGCAACGCAGGTGTAAGAAATAAATAAAACATGAACGAGAATTTCCTGGCAAATTTTATTATTAACAAACAATAAATTTATATATTGAATAAAATGTCATTTAGAAAATTTCACAACAACGGTAAAATTTGGCTCGATCGATCCATCTGTCTATCTCTTTTCATCTAACCTTCCATATACTCACATGGTGTGCATCTATCGCATTCTAATTTTAGATATCCCACAAGTGTTTTTCGTATACGAACGTCGGTCGTCCTTAGGGCATCCCTTTCTCTCTCGCGGATTAAAATTATTCTTCATCTCGCTTTCCAGTCAATGAATTTCTACCTTACTATTTCGACGCCCTGGGAGAAATAAAACTAAAACCAAACTCCGTGAAAATTTCGACAAAAAACTTTTTTCCTATTATAGATGAACGAAAATAAATCAGACACAAAAATGTTATATAAAGTAGGCATATAGGCTATTTTATAGCTGGGTCAGTAGGTACATTGTCTTGACATCCTTTGTGCTGAAGTTTAGACAAGGTACAAACTGTATCTACATATTATTATGTAGGTATACGTATGTACATAATCTAGGTTTATAAGTCTACTCAGCACATTAAAGGTATGATTTTAATAATATATTATTATGGGAAATCTTCTGAAAGACAGAAAAAGAGAAATTATATTACGTAATAAAAAAATGTATCAAAAGATGTATGTGTGCCTATGTAAAGGAAAGAGATGGAGAAGTAAATATCATTTATAATTTTTAATCAGTTTCATAACTGCATCTCAACTAGAGGGAAAGTCTAACTCCATAAGGGGTTGAGTTCGTCGGTAGCCTGGAGGTAGAGTCTCGGCCTTCAGAACAAGAGGTCCGTGGTTCGATCCCAGGTGCCGGCAAACTCCTCTTACACGGCACAAGCTTTTAGCTTAGTGTGAAAGGTGTATAAGGTTGTATTTGGGTTTATAACAAAACCCAGATATATGTTTTTGAAAAAAAAAAAAAAAATTATGTATAAAAATACTAGTTGTTTAGGATCGAAGAAGTACCTACAAATCCAAAAATGATGTATTTTTTTTTCAAACTACATAAGTATGCAATGATACTCATCGTAATGAGTTCTATAAATCTAAAAGATCTAGAATTCGGATGCATCATTTTAAATCTCTCTCTCTGGTTTCAATCCTGGGATTGGTTTGCAGCAATTATCTCTTTAATTCTTCTCCTCCACTCCTCCCTGTCTTGTGCGGTTCTTTTGAATTCTGCATATGATGAGCAGCGCATGTCCACCAGCAGGTCCTCCAGGTACTCTCGGTGTGGGCGTCCCCTAGAGTTTGTCCCCTCGGTCATTTTAAATCAACGGCAAAGAAATACTATAAAAATTCGAAATTTCGATATTTTTTTACTGCAATATTCAAAATGGTCGAATCTTATTAGATTTGTGTGAAAAAAAGCGGAAATATTCAAAATTATTTTTGAAACAGACATGATTCTAAAATTACTAAAAATGGATTTGTCCGCTTATCTCAAGACATTTATATGGTTAAAATAGGTAAGAAACATTTGAAATGAATGAAAATGAAATGAAAATCTTTTATTTCCCTTCTTACAATAGGTAGATACATATGACAATTTTCACAATATATTTTAAATTATACACAATATATTTTAAATTATACCTTTCCTTTTAAAACGTTAAATATCCGCTAATCACCATATATGGCGAGGGTACCTGCTGGTATAATCAGTAGGTAGTGGACGAAATGAGGACGACGGTTTGTCCTGGAACTAGAGATATATGGCTTATCGTGTAATGGAGGTAAAAAGACTGACTGGTCCTCAAAATAAAAGAAAGAGACGAAGAATAAGAATGAATTATTAGTAAGCATAGTTGGTTTCGGAATATGAAAATATGAATAGTTTATAGATAATATTTGATGATCATATGACCGTGGCATTGTAAAGAATACAACTGAACGCATTTAATATATTTAATCATTCATACCTTTGTGGCATCTCTTACAAGTAGGGAAACCAGTGGACCAACCATCTTCTTCTTCTTCTTAGTCAGCCATCTCTCCACTGCTGGATATAGGCCTCTTCCAAACTCTTCCAATCGTTGCGGTCCTGTGCCCTCTGTATCCATTTCCTTCTCGCGATTGAAGTAATGTCGTCAGTCCATCTCTTTTGTGGTCTGCCGATGCTTCTTTTGCTACTCCATGGTCGCCATTTGAGGATTCTAGGTGTCCATCTACCGTCGTTTCGTCTCACAACATGACCCGTCCATTGTCACTTAAGCTTTGCAACACGATCCATAATATCTGTGACCTTTGTTAGGTGTCTGATGTCTTCGTTTCTTATTTTATCTCTCAGACTCACCCCTAACATTCGTCTTTCCATAGATCTTTGTGAGCATTTTAGCTTGTGGACACTTGCTGCAGTTAGCGATATGGTTTCTAGTCCATATGATGTCACTGGACCAACCATATTTAGTAAAAATGCAGGTCATCCCTTCGGTACTGATAAACAATAAGACGATAAGAATGGGTGGCATACTTCATAGCTGTACTGAAGATGTATTAAAAATACCTATATCTGCCTTTTGTAGGGCACTCAAAAAGAGTTGGAGATCTATTATTTACCTGGAACTTCACAGGACAGATACATTAACAAACATAGGTAATTGATAACCAATATTTTTTTGGAATTTATGGTACCTATATCTACTGAATTGTTAATCAATGTAATATGTATCTCACTATGTGCTTAGGTAGGTACTTCCAATTAATATTATTTTGTCTATGTAATAATGTAATCAATCATCGCCCTCAACGCTCCTCTCAGGAGCACAGGGCAGAAACCAGCCTCCTCCATTCAGAGCGACTCTGCGCCAATTGCGTCACCTCTTTCCACGACATTCCCTGCGCTCTGATATCGTTGTCATAGGAACAGTGTATTGTGAAAGGGGGACGCCCGGGCCGACGGAACCCTTGCGGACGGAATAACAGTGCTCTTTTTGGCCAACTATCATTGGGCATTCTCAGAACATGAACATACATAATTGATAACCAATATATTTTTTTGGAGTTGATAGCATACTAAATTGTTAATGTAATATGTATCCCACTATGTGCTTAGGTAGGTACTTCCAATTAATATTATTATTTTGTCTATGTGATATAATACATGTTCTTAATTGCTACACACAAATCGACATTTTTGTTCATCGCACAGCTTGAAATCATAAAATAACAATACATAACATCATAATAAAGATAGTTTGTGTAATACTTTGATAGATATCTATTTGATATAATATAATATTATCATTAGAGATGTTCTCTTTAGTTGGTAAAGCAGCCGACTATCCGACCACTTTCGTAGTCGGCGACTATTCGGCAATTCGGCGTCGGCAATCCGACTTCTTACTTTGTATGTATTTCTCAGTAAAATTTATATAGGGGTAATTTCATTATTTTGAATGTTTTTTAAGTATAATACTATATCGCTCGTCAATGAAATAGGTTTACCGAAATCAATCGCGATTCAAATAATCAAGTAACGGATGTGCATTGTAGAATACTTAAAAAACATTAAAAATGTCTCGTAACTGTTACATATATAATCCTTCTAAAATAACCGGTAATTTCATTAAATAAAAACCTTAAATGTTTTTTTTTTTATTATTTTATAATTAGTTTTGACCCTTAGAAAAAGGAAAATCAAATGCGAAGTGCACAAAACGTGATTCGACACGCTTCCAGGCAGCGGTTGTGACTTATACGCAAATCAGCTATGTATACCCAAACTAAGCGTTACAAATTCAAATTTATTTATTTATAAAAAAACATATTATTATACACATATTTGAGAAAAATTCATTATCACATTAGGTAATTATTAACAAACGGAGTACGGTAAGTATTCTCAAAACCGTGATTGGCTTGACTGACTAGTCGGCCTCTTTACAACCGACTAATCGGCTAATCGGCCAAAGTAACGGTCGGCGCATCTCTATTTATTATCAAGATTAAAAGGTTGGTACAATCTTAATAGAGTATTGTCATGACAAGACGTACAATTTCTAATAACAAAGCTTATTTTAGCAGTAATTGGTACGTTGCTCATCATAACAATCATTAATACAGTCAATTGGGATTAATCTGTACGATTGATGGTAGGTACTGTTTGAATAATAAACAATTATTAATTTATTGAATAAAATTAATAATAGCCGATATCTGCGGTCGCTGGTTCTTGGTGAGAGATCATGGAAACTTATTCAGAAATGAAATATTTATTTAGTACTTCCATTGACTTTATTAGTCGCCAGCCAGCATTCAACAGCTTTCGCTTTCATCATCAGGCTAACGTTAAAAATACTAGCACTAAATACGTGTTTTTTTCTGAATTATTTAAATGAATAATATATTTTTTTTTTTAGCGTTTCTATCGAGTTTGATTTTCGCATGACCAGTTTCACGGACTCCGAGATCGCGTCATCAAGCGCTGATCTATTTAGTAAATCGAAAAAAGTACTATTCCAACTAATCGGGTTAGTTGGAAGACATCGCATTTTAGCGATAAACTCGCCCTCTGGACATTGAATTGTATAATTGATATTTATATGACACTTTTTAATTTTGTAATATTGTATCCTATGTACAGTAAAGAATAAAATAAATAAATAAAAATGGAAAATGATAAGTTAAAAGGCCTAATAAGTCAAAAGACGTCTCTCTCGTGATCAGTAACTTATAGGAGAAGGAAATATTATTGTTTCAATTTTATCTACATACATAATTGTGGAATTCTAATACGTGTGCACCGACACAATTAATAAGTGATGATTTTACAGAATTAAACAAAAAGCAAATATAAAATTTAAGATTAACACTGAAGGTGTAAGGGTAGGTGCGGTCGTGTTTTTTTTCAGGCGCGAAGTTCTTGGAACTATGTGATAGCTAGTGAATAGATGTAATAACGGAGATAAATTGGGAAAATTATTATTAATAATTACTATTATCGTCGAGTTGTAATTTTTATTTATTTATATCGTTTCCAGTGCTGTCAAAGTCGGTCGGTATGTGAGTGCTAACTTTTTCAATCACATGGAATCTGTTTATATGTTATTTTGGTTAATTTTTAATGTTTATCCATCTTGTTATTGCTATCAGTACATTGCATCCTATGTGTGTGGTAGTCGGTTGAGTCACTGTAGGTATAATAAAATTAACATGAAAGCTTTTTAAATAAACCAATGATATTGAGAATGTGTCGATCGACTCGTTTTAGTCAATGAATTAGAACATTTCTATCTTTCCCATCACGGCTTCTTCAATATGTGGGTTTGCATGTGGACTAGATAAGTGTATGAAAATCCTGTGTCACAAAAATAATTAACCAAGGACGGGTTTCACACCATATCGCTGAATGAAAGTTGTTAGATGTTTTAAATCTACACTATGTTTTATGAATATCTATCTGCCTTTCAAAAACTAAAAGATATGTACGAATGGGATATAGATTTACTCGTGGTCAGAGATTCCACAGATCTCGATTAAAATTAATTTTTGAATAGAAGACTTAGTTTTTCTACAACTCATTTGGTAAATAAAAATATAGATATATTATATTGTATTCGTTTTCTAAGTTTATCTTTCTGAAGTTAATTTTTCAATTAATTTTATTAACTTTAATGATGGACGAGATTTTGTAAAGGGTCCTTGATGTGATACTATCCCAATAATTATGATGCTATAAAAACTGTCATAAGTAATTATATTTGTCATAAAAAAACATAAATGTATGCACACATAGATTTATTTAGGTACATAATATTATTATGATGTGGGGCAAAAATACATGGATCATAGATCTGTTGTGGGTTTTTTTTAATCAATGATGATACATGACATGACTGTAATATAAATAACTTTTAATTAAAAGCTGTGGACCATGATCATCCAAAGACTTATAAAATATGACCTCATGGATTAAAACAATTGATAACTGTGTTAGTCTGTTGACATGAATATTGACTCACATATTTTATTGATAAAGCATTGAGAACTGTTAATATTATTGTTATTTATGTAACGAGTATTTGATCTGAATCATCTTAATGTTGTCATAAATTGAATTGAGCATAATCCTAACCGATCGTTCTTTTTATGTTATTTCTGAGAGTAGATGGTATTAACCTCTTTCATTTAGAGCCTCACTGCGCTACCTCTTCCCACGTGTAGTATATAAAAATACAGAATATTATAATTTTCTAAATAAAATATTTAAACTTGAATATTTATTTGTTACATTAATTTAAAATACGCTATCGCGATTTCAGTGCACTTGCACCATTGACGAGCTTTTCAATACTCGAAAAGCTCGTCAATGGTGTATTTCGCCATGGAATTTTCCGTCTTGAAAAGCTCGTCAATGGTTCAAGTGCACTAAATCGCGATAGCGTACTTTGAATTAATGTAACAAATAAAGATAATAATTCAAGTTTAAATATTTTTTTTAAAAATGTCTAGAAATTGTTACATAGTTCATGCCTCTAAAATAAGTGAATTTATTATACTTTTCGTTACCTATCATAGCCATAAGGGTGTTTCCTGTAAGTGAGGTAGCCAGAAGACTTGCTATTGCATGTTATGAACAAGCAATTCATACCCTCAGGATCAACAAAAAATAAGACATTCGTGATTGGCGGAATATTCCATCGCTCAATTAAATTTATGATTTTTTTAAACGAATTCTTGCCTTTACAAAACACTCGAAACTACCAAAAAAAAAAAGTTTTCTTTGGACGAGACCTACGTAGTAGAAATAATACTTGTTATAAGCAAATGCCTCTTTCATCACAGAGTTTTCCGAAAAAAATTATTCAAGAGAAAAAAAACTTTAAGTTAAACATACTTAGTTCATAATTATTTTGTCGGCAACAGTTTTAATTTAAGCTGCAATATCAATTTTATAATGATAACAAAATCAAAAGATCCTCAAACGGATATTTTTATTAATTGTTGCTTACTTTGATACCTTATATTGCTGAAAAAGTCCAACGGGACTTTGGAACAAAAAAAAATAGAAAAAATATGGTTGTATTATATTTAAAAATTTATCTGAAAGAAACTTTTTCATAATAAATAAAGTTTCGCAGCCTATCATGTCCTCCAATTTATGAATCATTTAAACTGTACTTAAGCGCTTTCAGCATCGTTAAAATATTTAAGTTCAAGTAACGTAAAAATAAGAAGGTAAAATTATCGTGAAAATAAAAACTTGTATTTTTAATGTTTTGTAATGTTTTACAAATTTAAAATGAGTTTTACTTATTTATTAGCTTCCAAGTACAAATAATATCAGCCAAGGTATGTATTAAAAGGTATGTTTTTCTAGGTAGTTAGAAAAATATTTCATTCATTCACTCATCACGGCATTTTCTACAAATGAGGCAGCAAGTAGACTTACTGCTGTAGTAAACATAAAGATTATCCTCTTCGTGATGTATGAAACATTCAGTATGGGTCACATACTTCAGCACTGAATTAAACAAGTTAAATGTATTGTATATGATAAAGTGTAAGTCCTTGACTTATACAGGACACTGAATATTTTTTCGTTATACTATTCTTTGTTAGTCTTAGAAGGATTTTGGATGTCAAATGGTATGAACATGTTACAAATGATGCTGTGCGCCGGCGCACACATCAGCAGAGACCTGTAATCTCCATAATACAGGAGAGACGATGGTCCTGGCTGGGACATGTTTTGAGAATGCCTAATGATGATTGGCCAAAAAGAGCACTGTTCTTCCGTCCGCAAGGGTTCCGTCGGCCCGGGCGTCCCTCTTTCACAATACACCGTTCCTATGACAACGATATCAGAACGCAAGGAATGTCGTGGAAAGAGGTGACGCAATTGGCACAGAGACGCTCTGAATGGAGGAGGCTGGTTTCTGCCCTGTGATCCCGAGAGGAGCGTTGAGGGCGATGATGATGATGATTCTTTGTTATATCGATGATGTTTATTTGTTTTATTATATATCTCATCGGAGATTTAATATTCGTATTTTGAGAACATGTGTTTGTGATTTTGTGTATGAGTTGTTAATGTTAGTGTACGAGTACCTATATAATTTTATAAATGGCTACCGTAGCCGTAAATCGAATGATAAATAAATAAATAAAAACCATATCTTTTTCCATGATATACTCTTTGACTTCGTTATCAAGACATTAAAAAGAGGTGATAAACCTCAACGGTTCATGATTATTTAGGATATCAAATATTGCGCTTGAGAATGACAGGTTACCTGTTGAAACCTTGGTCGCGCGTATAATATTTTTTAGTGGTATTAGTATAGTTTTTTGACTCCAAACATGCGTTATAATGTTTAGAAACTACCACAACGTTACCGCCAAATCAATAAATAATATTATTCTATTACTCTTTGATAAAACATAATTTTCTTTGTCAAAAAGCTTATTTGAAATCTAAGACGATATTTAAATGTGTATTTATTTTTTAACATTTTTAAATTCAGAAGTTAATTGAATCAATCTATAAAAGCTTTCAACCGCAAAAGACTTTGCTTTCACAAACGTCTATAATAAATATTTATTTAAGTAGAGAAGGCAAATAGGTAAAAGTATCTTGGTAGAAAAATATATTTTCCCATTCATGTGAAGAAAGGAGCATTACGTTGTGTGCACAAAGTTATAAGTTTGAAGTACACTTCACGATTTGAAAACATACAAAGCTCGAAAGAATTTAAATATTTTAAGATTTTGTTTTTCATATTAGTAGGAAGCTTTTCTCAAAGTCTGTTGTTTGAGGGGTACACTTTTAGTCCTTGCAAAGTAACGTTAATTACATTAGTACTTAGCATTAGCTGGCCTTACATGTTCAAAGAATAACATTTGGTTCCTATCTAAATCAAAATATCGAACTTCAACCTCAATTTATGTTCTGTTTTAATTTAAATTAAAAACTGAACTCTTCACTGGCGCCTTTGAGACGGTTTAGAGACTGTTAAACGGCGTCAAAAATAAAATCATCCAAAATCATAATCATCATCATCTCTTTTGATTGGAGATGGACAATGTTAACTAGAATTAGCAATTTGCTTTATAGAAATGAGATGTGGAAGAGTTAGTTGAAAGAGATCGTGCCTCTGCGATAAGCTCGCCTTCTGTATGTTGATAATATATTTTTTCATGCATTTTTCTATAGAATTGTATTGTAATCAATGCATAGTAAATATGAATAAATAAATACTTATAATTCGCACAGATTTAGATAATTATAATTTTAAGTGTTCAAGCAACTTTTAAACAATAAAAAATTCGTACTTTAACAATTACATGCTAAATCTTTAGAAAACTTATGGTAAGTCTTATAGTTTGATCTAAAAGGAATTGTCGAGGTTGCATGTTTTATTTTAGAACCCTTTTATGGTTGAAATACCTACTCCAGTATTCATGTAACCGTACTATTTTAAATATTTTGTTGATGTATATAAATATGGTATTATGGTACATATTGATTTTAACTTATGATGAATACATTTATAAGGAACAATAACATTACAAAAGATTACATAACTGAAAATATGTTTACGGTAGATACTTTTTAGATTTTTTTCCTTTAAAATGTTTAAGTATTGTATTCAACAGACCGGTTACACATTGTTATGAAATGTAATAGACAAATAAAACGGTTTAAAAAATCCTTTCTTGATTTTGAATCCTTCTGAACTGTATATACCTATTAGAAAACATTACCTAGTCACTTTTTAACTCCAGCAGTCTAGTAAACAATAGTTTTATTTAACACAATCTTAATTTTATTTCATTCATTACTGTACATTGATTACAAATAATTACATAAAGGGTATACCTACATTCAAATTAAATACAATCAATATACAGAATTCTACGAGAAACATTTTATTTCGCCGCTTCCTTAAAATAATAGTTAACTTTTCTTGATCGAATTACCAGTGATTTTAAATGCTTACTACGTCCATGAGTAAAATACAAAGTTACAACTAGTTCAACATTTTCTTTATACCACATTTGCATTTTCAATAGGAGCACAATAGGAATAAAAGGCTGCTTTTAAGAAACATTTTCCTCTTCGATGATTACGTAAAAGAATTCACTACAATGTTACCATTCTTCCTCATATATTTCAATTCTATTGTTGTACATCTTAGTTTTTAATAAATATGTACATCAATAATAAAAAGTAAAGCTATTCAAAACTAGTGCTTTTTCAACAACTTATATTTATAAAAGATCACTCGATATAAAGTAAAATAATCAAATTATATCAAAGATTGAACAATGCCTTAAGAAGACGAAAGATATCTCACTCGATGCAAGGTAAAATAAATTACTTACATAAATCAATGACTGGAAAATGCCAATGACTAGAGAATATCTCACTTGATGCAAAGTAAAAAAAAAAAATGATTGGATAAAGCCTTCAAAAGACTAGAGGTCTCACTCGATACAAAGTAAAATAATCAACAAATATAATATAACATTGGACAATGCCATTAGAGTATGAGAAATATCTCACTTGATACAAAGTAAAATAATCAATTAATATCAAAGATTGGACAATGTCTTAAGGGGATGAGAAATTAATATCTCACTCGACACAAAGTAAAATATTTTTGGTAGGATCTCTTTATGATGATGTTGATGTATGATTTTTTCGCCACCGTTTAATGGAGAATACATTTCAATGTCGCAGGGAAGCTCCGTTAAAAGAGTTTCTTCTTCATTTGGCTCCTGAATGTTGTAATATCAATATTGCTTTTTCAGAAGGTCTACATGGAATCAATTTCAACTGAGAGGTTTCACAACATTTGAAGACCTTGGTATAAGCAGAATTTTTCAGCTCTATTGATCTCGCATATCATATTGGTGGATGATTTTGCTGAACATACTTGTGAATTTAATACTTTTTTTGTTGTTTTAGAGATCCATTTCTTCTTGATTGGGCAGTTCTATAAAATAATGGGTATACTTTTTTCCGAATATGTATGTTAGTAATGATAGTTGGCCAAAAAGAGCACTGTTCTTCCGTCCGCAGGGGTTCCGTAGGCCCGGGCGTCCCTCTTTCACAATACACCGTTCCTATGACAACGATATCAGAGCGCAAGGAATGTCATGGGAAGAGGTGACGCAATTGGCACAGAGACGCTCTGAATGGAGGAGGCTGGTTTCTGCCCTGTGCTCCCGAGAGGAGCGTTGAGGGCGATGATGATGATGATGATGATGTTAGTAAAATAGAGTGAAATAACTGATTTCTTGCAAATTATCATTTCTCAAATATTGCGCTTGAGAATGATAGGATACCTGTTGAAACCTTGGTAGCGCGTATAATATTTTTTAGTAGTATAAGTAATTTTTTTGATTCCAAACATTAGTAATAGTAATCTAGTGAACCGTCTTGTGGTGAGAATGCCCATTTATTAGAATTCAAAGAAAAGTTAATTCCCTCAAAGCACGGGTTTCTTATACTTTAAAGGATAAGTACCTACATAGTATTTTTTTTATTGTAGTAAGTATTTTGTATAAATGAATATAGGCGCACGATAAAACATGTGATTCTCTAAAATCCTGCTGTTTGTATATAATTATCTAGTTATGTGTTAGATGGAAACACTCATTAGTAACATTTTAAGGAGCACTAAATTATTTGTCATGTGATAATTTACTTTATTGTGTGTTAGTTGAAAAAGATTTTTAATGAAAATTCTGTAAACGTGAAAAGCAATTGCTGAAATGTTCAAGTTATAATGAAGTACCCGCCTTTTCAGTCTGATAAGTACAAGTTAGAAACAATGATGATAATAGGTAATGCTTTGTAAATTAAGATGATAAATAGAAACTATTTCACATTTTGTTCCAGCAAAAAAAGACATTTAGGGTGGATGATAAACATCATCGCTGGATTGAGACATAAAATGTCTTGAAACCTTTTGGAAAAAGTGGGAGATAATTTTCTACCGGGTGCTCCACGGCTTTAAAAACTTTAGTTGTTAAACTGTTATTTTAAAAAACGTAACATTGTATGATGCAACGCTGAAATGTTCCCGAAACAAGAAATTTGAAATTTCGCATTTCAGTTAGATACATACAACTAGGTATACCAATTGATTTGTAAAATTTGAAACAAAGATAAAATAAATCTAAGGAACTCATATTGATATTGTATTAGTAAATATGTTTTAATAATTATTTTGAAATAAGCTTTTCACTACCGTAGTTTCGATGGAGCGTCCACCATTTACGAGCGATTTTCTAAAACTATATTATCTATAGTTTTAGATAATCGCTCGTAAATGGTGGAGTCTCCATCAAAACCGTGATAGCGAAAAGCTTATATCAATATAAATATTTATACATAATTACTAAAACAATATCAATGTGTCTCAAAATTTTTATATAAGTAGCTAATGCCAAAAATATAAACAAAGTAAAGAACTCAATTGAAAAAGTATTTTTAATTTAATATGTAGGATTTCTCAGACCTTATCAACTTCACCGAATTACCTATTTCATGTCATTCGTTTGCAGTAGATTTATCTAGTAACTATAAGTAATAGGAGTTGATGCGCTGTAAGTATTTTACATGTGTATGCATACAGCAGTTTAAACCCATCAACAAATAATAAGTGGTTAAAACCGAACAAAAGCGGCGAACTATAATAAAGAATTGAGTGCATTCCGTTGTATGGCAAATTGCATTGAAAAGTACTTCACCAAGTGACTGTGTCTTCAATATAATTTTATTGTAATACTAGTGACGCTCAGTTAACAATCTCCGTTGCTAAAGAAAACTTTTATCTACTTAAAAAAATAGACATATTCTTTGCTTTTTATTCGTTAGCGAGTGATTAAGGGTAAAAAAAATAGAAGGCATACGATCAATAATACCTAACTTGAATGTATACCTTTTATGTAATTGTTTGTAATCAATGTACAGTAAACAATCAAAAAGTAAATAAATTGAATATTACGAATGAGTATAGGTTCTCAACTCATATCGAACTGTTTCATAGATTAAGTGTACTCAAACCAGCTTAAGCCGATTCGTAAGCATCGGAACACCTTTCCTGTTTTCTACTGAAGAGAGTTGTCACATTATGTTGGTTGTGAAGATGAGATGCCTGTTGAATAATATCAAATATAGCATCGCAACAATTCGATATTTACAAATTGACGCATTATTAGTTGTGAAAAACTTTTAACGACTTCGTTACTTTTTTTAACCATTGATAGATAAACATGTCTTAGCCAAGCGTAGGCATATATCAAAAACAGAACAGACTACTAATGTTAGTTTTAATATAACTTTGGGTGGAATTATGTCATTTATTTTTAGAACGCCTACATCATATTTTTGCTATAATATCTGTTGAATAAATGAACAATGTTTGACACATTCAAATATTTTTTTAATGTAGATATGGATACTTTTCTTCACTATTATTTGCCTTCGTAATAGGTGGTTTAAATTATTAATAAACAAACCAAAACGCATTTGCACACAAACGAACTCAAACATTTTTGTAAGAACTAATACGTCAGACACACATTCAAGTACCAAACTATCGTATGAGAGATGCAGTATAGTATCTTAATGTAGGTATTTAGATATACTGAATTCTTCCTACGAGTGTTCAGAGTTAGTACTATCTCATATGAATGGCGACTTCTTTATTCTTACAAAGGGAATTTAAGTTAAGCCATTTAAAACTTTATCCTTAAGCCATGGAATGACTCGTATGTGATTTGTTTTGATTTGTTTGAACCAAGTCTTGATGTATCAAAATAATGTTGCGATGATATTATGTGCTACACGATACAGGAGTAATGTTCTGTAAATAAAATATCAGCGAAGGATGTTTTTGTTTAACCACGGTGTTTTTAAAAAAAACATTCTATGAATCCACTGCATGTGATGAATCTACATAATATATTTCGTGTCCCGTACCATGAAGAGGATTAATATTTGTTTCATGCCTCATTGTTGTTGAAATGAAATTAAATATTAAAATATATGCGCATATATTCGTTGAAATAAAAAGATAAACACTGCACTTGTAACGTTTTTGGAACTAATTTTTGTTGGCTTTTCATGAATTTTCCTTAATTTTTTTTTATTTATTGAAAATATACATACATTACAATTTTGATTTACAAATATATATACCTACCTTATATAACACAAATATATACACATATTTTACTGTCCCATTTGAATATAACAACAAATACAAGTAAAAATATAACAACAAAAGTAGGTACTTAAAAAAATAAATTAAAAATAAAACAACAAAAGAATACAACTTTCTCGTATTTTTGGCAACTTTTTGTAACATCATAGATAAAATATCAAAGTTTCTTTTTTTTAATTAATAATCTATTCGAAAGAAAAAATGTTTAAATACTGTGTGAGCTTTTCTATTATCGAGTTATTTTATGTTCAAAAAATGTGTGAAAGCTTGTTAAAAATATAATACTTTAACAGTAAAAAATATATGTAGTCTAGCTTTTTAATATATTTCAATACTCTTATTTCTCTCCTTATCAAAATGAGTATTATTTAGTATAGAAAGTATCATCACTAATATTTCAATAAAAATAGTCAAAATGATCACAGAAAGCTGTGATCAAACTTTATAAATTGTAAATACACTCTCATACAGAAATTTCAACTATTCTCTCGATATCAATGAGAAATATTTTTCATGGATATGTACCTATGTATTGGTGTCAATGCTGACAACGTGAGAATTGATTATTGCTTTTGCATATTACAAAACCTTCGGTTATATTGTTTTTGTTAGTTTGTATGCTATTCTCATGATTTGATTTCCTTTTATCGGCTTAGTTTCCGATATCGCAGATACATTTCCCGTGCTGCGTCAATATTTGTACAGCAATAAAATACAGTAATGCAATTAAATATTTCCCGGTTGCATTTTTCAATTTGGTGATATCAAAAACAACAACAAAAAATCACACACATGAAATCCAGCTAATGATAAAATAGATATATTATAGATAGGCTAAACATTGAAGAAACGAATAACAAAAATCGTATCATGACAATATAAAGTATCGTATTTTGGTCATTCAGGTTTTTTTTTAGTAATTTTGAAATAATTTAATTGATTGAATTGGCATTAACTTTGTAACACTGCATTTTAAATTATGAAATAAAATAATAATAAATATTTATTTTATTTTATTTCATAATTTTGAAATAATTTAATGTAGTTCAAATAAAACTTTTATATTCATTTATTAATAATATATACCTATTTATTTAGCGTAGAAATAGTTCTTAATTATGATATAATTTTATTGTATAGAATAGAAATAGAGTACCTATGTATAATTAAGTATTATTGTAAAGTAATTTAATAATTATGTTTTATATTAGAACCTGTTGACAAGTCAACATATATGACTTAACAGGACCATGTATTTTATGCCTATAATATTGATACTAATTAAAATAAAAAAAATATATTTATTAGGATGAGAATCGTCTTCCAAAACATTTGTCTCTTTTGTGTGGTAACAAACATTGCAGTTTTATATGGGTCCTTTTATATTCAGTAGAAGATAACTTAAGTTTTTAATGAAGATATAATATGATGCTTAGATTAGAAGAAAATATTTCTTTCAGGCCGATTATCCGTGGTCTCCAGGGCAATTTATACCCCAAAATTTCACCCACAACTGTGGCGGGCATCTTCAGGTGTAAGTATGCACAAGTTGTCAGTTACATTCGAGCCGACATTTTTATGACTGGCACCCCATAATAATTCCAATGGGGCAGGTTTCTTGCAATATGTGTGTCCGTCGACGGCTCATCGCGAAACGTACCTACTGTCGCGCAAATCCATAAATATAGACACTAACTTGATTATGATGTGTTTAAATCCACCAAAAAACAACGGTCATGATAAAAAAGTCTCGTTTTTTTTTACATAAAAAGCTTGGAGTAAAAATCGAATCATAAATTTCATGAATTTCATAAAGCTGAATTTCATATGGCTGAATTTCATAAAGCACATACAGAGCATAAGGGATAATGCAAATAGACTACTAGGTTTCATATTTAGAATGTCAAAAAATTTCAAAAGAATTGAAACATTAAAAATAGTATATTGTGCTTATGTTAGGAGCCAACTAGAGTATGCGACCACTGTCTGGTCCCCAAATTACGCTGTGCACATCAATACTATTGAAGCAATTCAACATAGATTCTTACGACACGTGAACTACCGCCTGGGTATTCCCATTGATGGGCTGAACTATGATTTTTTGTTGATGGAGATGAGGCTCGTTAGCCTACATGATCGCAGATTGTTGTTCGATCTCCTTACACTGAAGAGAGTAGTGACTGGCTCTCTGAATTGCCCAGAGTTGCTTAGCTTAGTAAACTTGCGTGTCCCGAGTCGTAATACCAGAAGTCAGGCATTGTTCTATGCTGCGGGATCATCATCCAATTATATCTATTACTCATCGATGAATCGACTCCATGTAATAGGGAATAATTACAGTGAGATCGATATTTTCAACGATTCGGAGTACACTGTGAGGAGATGTGCTGTGAGCAGGTTTATACGAGGGTACATGCTTTCCGTTGAGAATCCCCTGTAGTTACTACTGTCATGTTTTTGTATTCATTGTCACTTATGTGTTAATTGTGTTTGTTTCAAGTTTGTTTTTGTAAGTTATTGTACTTTAAAGGCTGTTTAGCCGTATATTATGTTAATAAATAAATAAAATATAACCTGTCTCACTTTCAAAACCGCGAGGAAAATTTTTCAAGTCTGCTTATACCAAAATAATAATACCTACACTCAAAGTAGGTTGTGGGTATATTATTCTATTGGGGACGAGGTTTATATGTCAAACGAAGACTTCTTGTCAAATGAAATTGATATATTTGATCCAGTTCTTTCAATCTATATTATTTGTGTAGTACTTACTTACTGTACTGATTCACGTACATCTTCAATATAAGATATATAAGTACATTTAGTTAATATATAGACGATACTGTCAATCTAGACCAAGACATAAAACGACAATTGAATGACTTCAGTTGCTCTTTATTCTTATCTCCTGTTACAGACAGATTTAGATTGAAGACTTTGCTATTTTTTAAAACATGTATTTTCTTTTCGTAAAGATTTATTTAGACAAAGAATATCTCGTCTTTAAAGGCATACATTATGATTGATATTATTGAGACTAGAATTTATGGAAGTCCTGTATTATATTGTATTAAAATAATAATATGTTGATGTATAACTGATTACGTTTTGAGAATGAAGCGGTATTCATGCGTTTTTATTACATACTTATAATATTATAAATTCAATCGTTCTACTAAAAATATAAATAAAATATACAAACGAGTTAGATATAGCTATCTTATCCACAAAAAAAAACCATAAGTCGCAAAAGTTCGAGATGACAGTCAAAAAAAAGAGAAAAAATTATTTTTCTGTCATAACTAATTCATATTTAAATAAATAAAACAAACGTTTTATTCTACTATTGATTTCTAATCAGGCGCTTGTTTTATTTATTTCGATATGGAATTCTACTACCTAAACACCGACACAGTGAATAATTCATATTAATTTTCTGGAATATATTTTTGTGTCAAGCTATTAATTTTTTCGGTAGTCACTTGGTGAAAGTTCATTTTTAATAAATTTTGTTATAAAAATAAAATCAAAAACACTGTTTACTTTCACTTGTTATTTATTTTGAATATTTTAGCAAAGATCTTTCGTTATATTAACATCATCAGTGCTCACTTACAACTAAACACAAAACAAAATGATGATGTTAATATAACGAAAGATCTTTGCTAAAATATTTAAAATAAATAACAAGTGAAAGTAAACAGTGTTTTTGATTTTATTTTTATAACAAAATTTATTATTTTTGTGTCGTTTACACGCTAAACCACATCAAACACGTTGTTAAATTTGTCAATTATTCTAGGACACTGTATACAGATTAACGTCAAAGGTTTTGCACAGGTACGTTTATATTGAATTAAATTAGTTTAATTTCATATTTTGTATACTACATGAATCAATGTGAATAATATTAGATGTACTAAAACAAGAGTAGGTATCTACCTGAATTATAAAATTAAAAAAATTGTACGTAAGTCAACACTGAATCTCTTACGATTCACAGCTTTGCTTAGTTCCAAAGGCATTCATTTCGAGGTCGTGTCTCATCTCCGCATAAACAATAAGTTTAAATACATTATTTAATCACAATCTTTTCAGTACACTTTGTCGATTTTTCAATGAAATATCATAATTCAAATTAAAAAAAAATTAATCACATTTAAAAATATGTCGATGAAATAAACCAGCTTTGATTTCTCAAGGAACAAAAATTCAAATTCATTCAATTCAAACTCTAAGCGAAACAAATCCCACCGTTTCGTTTATGTGAAAACCAGCTTTGATTTCTCAAGGAACAAAAATTCAAATTCATTCAATTCAAACTCTAAGCGAAACAAATCCCACCGTTTCGTTTATGTGAAAATTACGCTGTAATTAACACGACAGTTTTTCAGATGAAGTTTTGTTTACAATAAATTTTACATAATCTAATAGAAAGCTTTTCAAATAATGGAAGTATGATTAATAGCTTGTATTTCTTAGAAAGTTTATTAAATTTGTATGATAAGCACTCGTTAAGCTAATGTTTTTATTTTTCTTTTGGCTTTATATTTTTATAAACCTACATACTTTTTATATTGTTCTCAGAAGTAAAGATTTTTTTTCATTAAAACGAAGCTTCCGTTTGTACGTACGTTAAAATACGACTGAGTTTGGACGTAGATATTTACTATTTAATTTCAGCTTTTCTCTCACATAAAATCTAGATCAAATAAGTTGAAAATTCTTATTTATTAATTGATAGACATATTGAAATTATTCAATACTCATAATGCATTTATTTTTTTGGATTGCAACTTGTTTTTGTAGTCGATAAAAGAAAACCTCTACGGTCGTTGTTATGATTTATTTATTTCTCAACCAAGGTATTTTAATGGTGCAATTTCAAATGCAACAAATAGATTACAAAATAATAACTCAAGGAAGATGATTATTTTTCAAATAAATGTCAACAAGTATAACTAAAGATCTTATGTCACTGATAACAAAGCAAATTTTGTGTGCCCAACTGGCATGCTAGAAAGATTTTTTTATGTAAAAAATGATATCATTAAATGTAGTAAATAATATTATGAAAGTTATCCTTGTCTATGTTTGTAAATATTTCAATGTAATGTAAATTGACCTACCCTTAAATAAGCTCATAAATTCGTAGGTACGTATAGTGAAACTATTTAACCTTCAAGACATAGCTTCTTATATACATGTGCTGGTATATAATATTTCATCTGAACAATTTGTAGACGTGCCGTATTAAGGATTACATTGTATACTGTATGAATCCTACAGTACCTAAGTTGGAAAATGTCAGGACGTACAATACAAAGACGGGTCATATCTCATAGTAATAACAATATCATCTAGTTAGCTTACCCTTTTAAACAAAGCCTATGTAATCAATTTATTAAATTATTAATTTGATTTAAACGGTGTCGCTATACGCACAATGGATGGTAATCTTTGATACTATTTGTTCATGTATGATGAAGTGTATTAGTATGGAGTAAAGTTAATATGATATTTTGCTATTAAATTTGAGTACTGCAATAGAATGGGGCCCTGTTTTGGATGCACATGGATAAAAAATGTACATGGATGAAACAAAACTCTAATATTATAAGAACTTATTCATTGAATACTTTGTCTTCTTTGTACACTCCGATAAGAATATAAAATGAAGTGATAGAATAATAAAAGATTCATAGAAAAATACCTTGAGAGAATTAAGTTGATTCCGATCCCGATTTCTATGTTTATCTATTTGAAACAAATGAATTTAATCTTTTGTGCTGAAATTGTTATATTAGGTACATACGGATACTGTAAAAGAAGGTCATGTATTCTCAGTTGCTTTATTGATGAATATTTTTATTAAATTGTGTAAGTAAATATAGTGTTTCTAAAATTCAATCATTCAGAAAAAATAGGGATGAGTCGGTAGACTTAACGTGAAGCGTTACCAATTGGTGAAAATTCAAATTTTATTTTCCGAATAGTTTTCGTTTCCACAAACATATACTTCCACTATCCTGAAATATTTGTTTATCACTTGAATTGGGATTGTGTGTGTAGCTGCTGCTCCTAAGTAAATATTTTATTCCTTGTTTGCATATGGAAACCGATTCTCTCGCAGTCTAAACATTCAACATGAAATCAGACAAGTTACATAGTTTGTAAACAAATAAATATAATAAACTATCGAGGAGGTGTACATACACAGTCTGATGGCATTAGTTTGGAGCGTTCTGGAGTCAGGTTCGATTATTTGATGTCCAACGGAAGACAAATATGTTTTAATGGTAAAAAAAGGTACAAAGAAAATTTTAAGGTCGCTATATATTGGAAAATATATGGATATCATCCCTACCTGTTTCCATCTTCCTCTTTCCATCGCCGAGATGTGTTCTGTGCTCGTCACTTTTTGAAACAACTCAACGGCATCATATTTAATCCAATAATACTGGAAAATTTCAATATATATGTTCCCGATGCATTATGGACGTTCTCGGCATCACGATTTTTTTACCAGCCTCAAAGCCGCACAAACATATTGGCAAACTCCCCAGTGGGAAGAGCTATTCAAATGTTTAATGGTCTGGCTGGAGAAGTTGATATCTTTATTGTGACGTATGCAGAATTTATAAGAAAAATCGAGGATATATTGTAGTTGTGTATCATTTGGATATTGTGTAAGGTTTTCTTCTGGGATCGCATTGGCCTTCAGCTGTAATGATCCTTGTGAGAATCGTCTTATTGTCAGTAATAATAATAATGTCATCAATAAAATAAAAATAATAATATCTATTATAATAAACACTTGTAATATTGTAAAAAAGTTTTTGAACACAGATATTTCAGGCACAATGCTGGTATTTTGATCCCGCGTTTTGAGCCTAATCCTTTGATATCCTGTATATCTGGATAGGTGAATTTTTCCCGGCATTAGACTGTTAAGTTTTTGTGTGATCATGACTGATCATATGGAGACTTATCTGGTTGTACAATGCTGAGAAGTGTGGATGGCAATTCTGCCGCCGCGTATTTGAATTCAAATGTTATAGAAATGGTGACTTACTTTCCACATGAAAAAGTGGACTAGATATCTTGCTTGTGGAAGACGCCGTAACAGAATAGACATTAAAAACGAGGTCTTACTCGTATGTTGAACTTTTGATAACACAAAGTTTGAATTCCATATAAGATAATTTGTGCTTAAGCAATATATTATGTAGGTAGGTACCTACTCGATCTAAGATTTTTTTTAAAATGATCTTTTAATGTACAGATTAAAAAAGTACTGGAAGCTATATGTACCTAGCTTATACCATTATGTCAGATGATATTCGTGTCATGAACTGGAAAATTCAAAATAAAAACCTATTTAAGGATGAATTGAAAACGGCTGAAGAACATTATGATGATATTGAAGAACCGGGAGCCTATCCTTGATTCACTGAAGTGTTGTATATTTATATTATATATAACCTGGTCAAGTTTTTATTCAAATACTTACAGATTTTCCCTCGCCAACAAGTACATACAAAATTTCTTCGCACAAAATATAAATGTAAATTTTCAAGTGTTAAAAATCCGATATTTAGAAATGTGGTGCGTAAACACTTTAAAAATTCTTAAATTTTCCATTGTGTTAAGTTGAAAATTTCTCGAGTTAACTTTGTAACTTTTTACACCTGTTAGCGACAATGTCATTATTGTTATTATTACTCAAAGCTCATATTGCAGCTTTACGAAATTCCAGTACAACAACAAAGTTAGAAAAAAGTTACATCCACCTGCGTGACATGTTCTGCTAACGGTTTGTTTTTGTTTGAAAGCTTGGTATAAAAATTTTATCGTATAAGTTTCACCGATGCAATGTTTACGTAAAGGTATTTTTAATATCTTCTCAATAAATTAATATTGATGGCATTACTTACTTGGTATAAATTTTCCAACAAATGGAACGTGAGTTATTTAATTTTGTATTAACTTATATTTTTTCTTCAGTGTTTTTATTTTATTGTCTACAGATTCTGTTAGATACTTACCTACTATACTTTTACCACAACATCATTACGTGTCTAGACAATTCACACTGATTGAGCTAGTTCATGAATCTTGTACTATAGGTGCTAACGCGACGACACACATATTGGTATATGTAATACCTAGACCCAGGAAAATTAGGAAAATGTCATTCTTCATTTTACCCTGGCCGGAAATCGAACTCGGGACCTTGCGACTCCAGGGCAAGAGCGTCACCTCTACGCCACACCGGCCGTCAATTAGCAATACTTGAAAATTATTCGGCGAAAATATTATTTTTTTTCAATTTTTTTTGTACGGAGAAGACAGCTTGTATGCAACTGGTCTACCGGCTGCTCCAATTGTGGTATATACTGGGATTGTTAAGTAGTAGTTTACTTATATTTTTATGGATTTCATTACAGACGGGATAAGGTAAAATGATAGAAAGACATAATATGGGTTTAATAAAAATATTCATTTATATTCATATCGAAAATATTAAAATGTTATTCTTTCATAAATATTAAATGAAATTTATAATGATATATTATCATCAAAAAGATATCCAGGCGTCTTCCGTCTGTAAAGCGTTGCGACGCGATGTTCCTGTGGAAACTCTGTAGATATGTGAGTATTTATATTTCTCGGAGATGATTACTTCTATATAAGTATAATCCATAACTACTCTTACTCATACCTACTTACTATCAAACACGTATATTTTATCTTCTACTATATTGTACTTGATATAACTAGTATTACAGGAATATCATAATATCCCTTGGGTCTCTACTGTAAAATAGTGATGTACCAGAGACATTGTCTACTTAAAGAAAAAAAATACTAGAAAGAAAAAAGATCCATGTTAGTCACTTGGGACCTCGCTTGGATGCTTAATTTATATCTACAATATTTAAACCTATGTAAATTACATTTTTTCTTCTTCCCTACGTGTCTTGTCGGGTCCCCCCGACGTTGAAGACCACCTGAAAGAAATCCTTTCTGTTCTGGATAGAACGAAACAGCTCTCTACACCTCTCATCCCGGTCCACTCCCGAATGTTCTGGAGTCAGAAAAGCCACCTTCTTCCAACCTCTCTACTGCCCTTAATCTTTCCTTCTTTGGGCAGTCTTGGATGACTTATTATTTTCTCCTCTTATTGTGTGATCAAAATATGAAATTTGATGCAGCTTGATTATTGTGAATAATTCAACATTTTTTTCTAATCAAAGCTAATCCTTATCTCACTCACTCGGCCTTCAACGGGAAATCCTCTCGGGAGCATTGAAAAGCATCACCTAGTGAGCTTTTATTATATAAATATGTTCATTAATTCTCATGATATACTGGCCATTAGCTTGAAAAACAAATTAAAAAATTATAAAGTTTGTAGGCTGAAATTTCAATGGCTGATTACATAGCAAGACAAATGTATAACAGGTAGACCTCTAGAACTCATTAATGGAGTCCGTATGAGAACAGCAGGGGGTGTGGAAAAAACCCAAAATTTATGATATTGTCCAGATGATTGGAAAGTAGTGGGTTCATGTCACTTGGATCGGAAACTCTGGAAGAGTTTTGAAGCAGGGAAAGAAGAAGAAAGAAAGTTTTTTGTCATCATGGCTTCTGCCACAAGTGGTAAAGCTAGCGCAAATGTACCTCTGTACCCTGTGAACGAGTTAGAAGCAATAGATCTGAAAGCCACAGAGATCTCAGGGGCACTGGGCGTTATACATAAATGTATGTATGTATCTTGTAAAACATTTTAATAAATATACTATACTATACCCTCACGCCATGTCCAATGAGGGGTAGGCAGAGAGAACGGAACGCCATATAGATCTATACTTACATATTTCTTTCGCATCCTTTACATTCATTCAGTTTCTCATACATGCACGCCGATTTCTCTTACTCAACACGCGTCCGTCCTTAAGAATTTGGTCCACGTGATCAAGCAACGTGGTTCTTGGACGTCCGCGCTTCCTCACACCCCTTCTTTTAGATAAATATAATACCCTCTTCGTCACCTTTTCATCTTGCATTCGCCCAACATGTCCAAACCATCTCAACTTGTTTACACGCATTATGTCCACAACACTCCTCTCACATCCGCTCATTATCCTGATATCCTCATTCTTCACTCTATCTCGCAACGTTTTACCAACCATTCTTCTCAGTGAACGCATAAATATTAATTACTTTCCAAATCGAGCATAGTACTTAAAGGCAACGTGATTTGAACCAATAGTTTTTTTGGTCGAATTTCAATTTATGTATCTAGCTATCTTTGGTCGCATCCCTATTCAGTCATGCCCCTGGAAATAATTTCCTTAAGAACTTCATCACATGTCTAGGAGTTTGTATCATATCTAGTTTAGATTACGACACGAAACCTTAATATATCCAACATACAAGTAGGTAGGTATATAATGCTTAGTGCAGGATGTGTAATTTATTATTTTCAAAATAAGGAAATGAGGAAATAAATACTTACTTGTGTACACATTATGTTGTCGTGTTTTAAGTTATAATAACTATACACACAGTGCGATTACATTTCATGATAAGGAATTTATATCAACCCTGTCAAAATTATCACACAAACATTTCACATGATCCTTTTACTTTTGTATTTTGTGTTAAATGAAAAAAATCTTTTTCACTAAACAAAGCTCCTAGAATTTTGCTGAAACAATTTCGTTCAGCATAATCGCACATGATTTTATCTCTAATTTTTATTCTATCAACATTGGGTTAGATAGAAAGAAAGACAAGATGAAGCAGGTGATTATTGACAGTACTCATAAGATGTGTAGGTCAGATGGCGATCCATCTTGATGTTTTGCTGTGTAGGCAGCGCTGATGGGATGTCCAGATACGATCTGATGGAAGTGAGATGGTGTTATGAAACCGGTATCGTGTAGAGTTCTCATCATATATTTGTCATATAATGCTAGATGCGCTACGACTTTTATCGATGTGATCACGTAGAAGCTTAGTTGGCCTAAAGGTACGTAAGTGTTAATGCATCACAGCTACATAAATATATATAATATCAATATCTTAAATTTTCAGACACTTAGTACCTACCTACTGACATGGTCTTAGTTTTTTAACAAACTTTGTTTGAAATTAAACTAAATAATATTTCGACTTACTATTTTAAGTGGTATATGAATGTATAACTCGGAGTATATTTGTTGGTAAATAAATGGTACGTACTTCAGAGAGTACATATCTATTAGATAATTTTATTAGGAAGGTACATTGAATATTTTAACACGTGTCTAATATTTAGATGACGGAGGAGTAAGCGTGAGTACATCGGGTGATGTACTCAAACAAATTGAATTTTAAACAAAGAAAGTTGGATGATCTATTAATTGCTTTTAGGTAGATAGGTAGAATTTTGTTTATATTGATGTGTTATGTTTAAATATTTCAATAGATAAAAATAATTTCAAAAGGGAATGATGGGGACACGTATGTATGATGAGATAGAAAATAGGAGACCTGAAATTAGGAGTGAGAGAGTGGATAATTTTGTAAGAAGGACAAAGGAATTAAGTCTATAAGATGGATGTGACAACAGAATTCGGGGCAGTTTTGTCTAGAAATTAAGAGAGAGAGGTTAATTCTTAGAGATAGTGTTTTCTTGCAAGGAGATGAGAGAGGAATAAAATTAAATTCAGTGTTGTATTTTGATTTTTGGTGTACTCCTCTCCAAGTAGAAAATAAAATATGTTTTTTTCTTCTTTTGTGATTATCTCTATTTTGAGATAATAAGAAATCATCCTAAATTAAAATCAATAAAATTCTAAAATTAAATTCAGTGTTTTCAGTGTCGAGAATTGCAGAATATATCATCTTTAACCGAAGTTAAGATTTTTATTTTTTTATTTTATTTTTATTTTATTTTATAGAATTTAACTGTTATGAATATTTTATCTAATTTTTTTTTTATCTTATTAAATGCCTCTTTTAAAGTAAAGTTTTGATGATATGTTGTGAGGCTGACTTTGTTTAATATTTTATTTTCTACATTGTTAAACTTGTAGACTAGCATTGTTCGCAATTTTGACTTGTGGAGGATTACTCAATTATGTGAACAGAGTCGAATTAAGGACATAAATTTATTTTATTTTTCACAATTAATAAAATTTGAAGAACTAATATTATTTGTAAATTAAATTTATAGAAGCTATTTGATAATATGAACAGGGTCGGACCCAGAAACATTTATATATTTCATTTTCTGATATTTTGAATACTAACACGAGCATGAATTTAAACTCATATTTATTTTATGTAAATATCTCTTATTATATCATAAACTAACGTCCCACCATCCACACCCACAAGTCCCAGCGTGGAATACTGGGATACCCAGCGTGAAAAAATTAAAATTCGTGATTAAACTTCTTCCGGTTATCATGGCCGCAAGGCTAAGCGAATTCCGCAGAAAATATTATATTATTATATTTTATTTTGCATGAAAATATATATGTATTATATTCTCTTAATTTATCATATTTGTATACTAACGGGGCTGGACGTAGCGAATGCAAGGTTGGTCCAGATCGGATTAAGCGTGAGATGGAGCTTAATCTACTAACAAAAACAAGATTTTATTGTTAAATTAACAAAAATAGTCAGTGACTGAATTTTGTAAAATTTTGGTTCAGTAAAATATTTGATCTCGATACGCCCCTGGTGCTGTAGACAGATTCTATTTATGTATGAAACCATATGACTTTTATAAATAAAACTGCATTCAAAACTAATCTGTAATATAATTACAGAAATAAACTTTCGATAACGTTGAATCATAAGTTTGATAAAATATTATTTCATTGACTATTTCTAACAAATAACATGGGTTTCTGTTGTACATAAAAAAATTTGATATTTATTCTTGATTGTTATTGTGTGTTGTTTTCTTTGTGTATTTTCAGCAATAAGGTAAGGCTTTTATACTTGCTAACGTCGAGTATAAAGGGAAATAATTTATTACCTAATTACTAACCTTGTGTACAACAGAAATTAAAATTTTGATTGTTATAAAATTATACTTTATGTGTTCTGAATAGAAATTATTGTTTGTTTTCCACTGATAAAATTTTCTTTTATAAATCGTAAACACAACGTAGAAAAGGGTCCTTTACGTAAATTTTCTTTTCTCTAGATGTATCATGAGCCAATATCCTTGAAGAAACGAAAATTGTTGAATTTAGCGACCGACACTATTGACGGGTTTTAACGTTAAATGTCTGAAATAATTTTAATTACGGTGATGTGTGAACTGATATGGGTAAACTAGCGAGTATATATTATTATGTACGTATGACATCTTTACACACAACGAATATAATTATTCATAGATCTTATAAGTAGGTAGGTGATATGAAAGTATTTTTGTATTATTAAATTTTAATCGGAATATTATAGAGACGTAATTGCGAAAAAGAAATTTATAAATTTGCGTAGATTGGATAAACTCGATTCTTTTTAGTTTAATTACTACCAACTCAGGGGATAAATACGTATTTATTCTCTCGTCGAAATAAATAAATATATTTTATTTATTTCCTGTCAATGTGGTTCACAACGAGCTTTCTTCTTCCTTTTGAGGGGGGGGGGACCACGACACTACGTTTAAGAAATTTACATCAGTACATAATAGACGCAAGACTGGCATCAAAAAAAAATTGACAGGGACTTCATGCACATCTATGAAACAAGATCGGAGGTGGAAGACTGGTTGACAGCATTGGACCAAAAAGTAACAATTATTTATCCTCATGGGTGAAAATGTAATATCGCACTCGTTTACCGGCTCACATGCATAGTAATGTTGTACAAAATAAAATCTTATTTAAATTGTTGACTTTTTGGTTCACGATTATTTTTTTAATTAAGTCTTTAATATTTTTTTGTCCTTTTTAATTACATAAGAAAGGTATTGATTCAAATCAAAAATAACTTTTCACACAGTAAAATAATCTCCCTCGTTCATTTGTATCTATCAATTAAATCACTAGCATTAATATTAATAAAATATTATCAGTATTATCCTGTACATATTTTATTGTATTATCTTGTACCTTTTTTTATAATATAAACACAACTTTTGACATTATATTAATAGCAATAATAATTTGCTTCACTTATTAATGAATTTCAGAATAGCGTTAGTAATAATATGGTGGTTGGTATAGGTACTAACGATCTAAAATTATTTCCTTTCGGGGTTCACGGTTCGATACCCTTTGTTTAAACCAGTGCTCCGCAACCTTTTCTCATGTACGGCACACCAAAATTCTTCCTAGAACTCCGCGGCACACCAAAATTCTTTCAAGAAATCCGCGGCACACCAAAAGCTGAAATATATAGGTATTAAATTAATACACAAATTTTATAATTAATTTTTCTATGATAATTATTTAAATATAATTATTTTTAATACTATAATTATTACTATTTTTAATACTATAATACAGTGTTTTAAATAAAAATTATTTAATTATATCTATACTATATTTTGAAAAAAATATTTGTCATTGTGTATGAAAAACATAATAAAAAATTGTAAAATTTCAAAAAGGTACATTGAATTTGACCGCGGCACTCCTGTATTTGTCTCGCGGCACACCGGTTGCGGAACACTGATTTAAACAACTGGCGTTGATACTCTCTGTTATACATTATTTGATATTAAATTATAATGTAAGTAATATTAATTATTAATACTGGTAACTGATACATTAATAATATTGCAATATTGTGTACCTATCTATAACATTAAAAATGACGGTTTGTGCGTTTACATCGTCACAAAGTAATAAAAAAAAAAATATAATTTATTAAATAACAACACTGTTCAGCCATCTCTATTCAAGAAACATGTTTACGTCATGTAACATTGTGCGAAATCCAATCGGAAGAAGTGATAAAGGCGCTCCAGCGCTTACGAATTGCCTTTATACTGGCTAAAGTCCGTAGTTAATCTTCACCAATTTCGCTTTTCTCACTGTCACGATATAAAGTCCACCAATCGAAGAACATTAATAATTAATGTCAACCAAAGAAGGAACTATTTTTGTATTTTCCTTATTAATTAATAGTTTTGAATGAATAACTTTTTTTATGTGGCACAGTTGATACAAATATGTAATGAGATATCTCAAGACTCAAGATACTGCATATATTTTTTTTTTAATAAAAAGATTGTTCCTCAATATTTACATGACAAACATTGAATTGAAACTCTATTACGAAAGCAGAAATATGAAAATTCCATAGTTCAATAACATAATCATAATCGAAGGCTTAGTGCTCTTTGGATACTGCAAAAAAATACATACGAGCTAATTAACTATTACTTGAGTAAGGTGGAGTATATATGCTAGTTTTAATAACGTTTCCAACAACAGACAGAACAGAAATCACTGAACAGCGTACAAAATTTGTATGTACACTACCGCGACCCTTACCTATTCAACCTCTCAAAGTTTTAATTGTCTTTGGTGTTGTGTTGGGTCACGGGAACATGTAATAGCTAATACCTAGCTTAATACGAAGCTATTACACAAGTTTTAAATTACTTTAATTATTAAAAGTAGGTAAATATTGTTCTATTTATTTATTTTATTGTCTCCTGCACATTGGTTACAACATTAATCAAAATAAATTATCGTAAAATTAATCATAAGTTATAGGTACAATTAGTGCTCGAATGGCGAGTTTTTGCTAGATTGCGATATCTTTCAACTGATTTGGTCAATAAAAACAATATTAAATTTAACTATAGGTGTAGATGAACCTAATATTAATTTATTTATTTATTGATACATCAACGGCCCACTGGCCGTTTAAAAGAAAGGTTGGCACAATATAATATATAACAATAATAAATATTTCAATATTACACAAATAAGTATAGATATAAACATTATGGAAAAGATGCAATGTTAACAAAATTAAAAAACCTTATCAAATAAAAACAGAAAAATGGTGTGAGCAAGTGTAGGTATACACAATAATATAACAAATCAAAATTAACAATAAACAAAAAAAATTAAAACATTTCAATTAGGTATTACAAATAAATATAGTACAAATAAAACAAAATAAGTCACATAATAGTATGCATGCATCTATGGATGAAGGGGCTTTGTTGGTATAGATTATTGATATTAAATATTATTCTCACAGATCCACTGTGTACATATTTTCCCTTTCTTCCATATACAGTTTGCAGAAGGCTTGATAAGTAAGAAAATTGAATTGACTCTAAATGATTATATGAAATTAAATACTGTGATTAAAACAGGAACGAAATGAAACAGTAATATTTTACTTACATGAAAATATGCTTTCACAAAGTTTATTCACCAATAGTAAAATTAACAATAAAAATGTTAGTAATGTGTTAGACTAAAGTATGTTGTTGGCCGGACGTTCAAAAGAGATCTGACCTAGCTACTTATTCACTACTTCCACCAAACATAATTGTTAAGGAAATATTCATCGCCATCTACCTATGATCGTTGTCAACTAATACCTAGCTAGTTACCAAGATATTTAGTAATTATTTTCTGTAACGTGCTTCTTGATGATCCGGGTAGATGTCGCCACACATCTATAGCCAAGCAGTATCATAGTATGCGTAAACATCAATCAATCAATTCTCCTGAACTTGCAACAATAATCGAAACACAAACACACACAAACATTAAAATTCAACAACCATGTAGATACAATAGATTCCAATAATGCGGAAGAAGATATTTAATTATTACATGAGTATCAATGGCAATATGCAAGATATAAAGCTATGTTAATACATATGTAAATTTTGTTAATTATTTATATTGTACATAGTTGCTTAGTCACTTCATTTATGTGATGATTCAGTGAAACTGGAAACCATTTCCAAATGGAAAAATATACTTAAGCTTCTAATTGCTCTCAATGTGATTAGTAAATAAAAGTATTTAAAAAATTCGCATTAATTTAAAAGGTACATGGGTGTTCGAAAAAATAAAGAAATTTTACCCCTCAAATTCAGCGGTGAGGTCCAGCTTACGTGTTTATTACATGCAGCCCTCTTGTACAGTATCTGTCCTTGGTGTACTGCTCGACAGCTCTCTTTCGATGGAGGCTCAGGTCTCCAGAACGGTCAGTTCAGCTTTCCACTATACAAGGCGGCTGAATCACGTCTCTAGATTTCTACCCGAAAGTGCCATTAGGGATCTGGTGACAGCATTTGTTGTCTCACGATTGGACTATTGCAACGTTGTTTATGCTGGACTACCTCAAAGCCTTCTCAATCGTTTGCAGCTGGCCTTCAACAGTGCTGCCCGGCTCATTTTCCGAGAGGGCAAAAGATGCCACATCACTCCCCTCTTAGAACTACTACACTGGTTGAGGATCGAGGAAAGGTGGTGACATTCAAGGTGTGCCTTTTGGTGTACAAGCCTATTAACAAAATGGCACCATCGTGCCTCACAGAGCTTTGTCCCCTTGACCCGACCACTAGAAGACCTCTGCGCTCTATGGAACTGGCCGTGGCTATATTTACTGAGCCCAATAGAGCCGGTAAGTCCAATTCTACGAGTTACGTGGAATCGCTTATCGGTGCTGCTGAGAGATGGTCAGACGGTCACTAGCTTCAGAGGCAAATTAAAGACTGAACTCTTCACTGGCGCCCTTGAGACGGTCTAGAGACTGTAAAACGGCGTCATAAATAAAATCATCCAAAATCATCATCATCATCAGCCAATCTACTGTCTACCTCACTTGTGGGATATACTGTAATGGCGCAGTATTACTAGTAGATAATAATAAAATACCTTCCTACACAATATTAAAAATATTGGATAGAGCGTTACATAAAATAAATTAAATTAAATTAACACAATTTTATATCCCCTACATTAAATTTGCTGAAAGATGGAAATGTTATTAAGCAAGTATTTACTTCGTTTTTATGCTTTGGCTTGATAATTTTCATCACGTACCCACGCGACTTTTCTTCCATCTACCTCAAAGTCTCTCATTATATTGTACCACATACAAAATAAATATATATCTAAATAGGAAGGTACTTTACTTTATACACTTTCTTCACCCAACATCCTACCCACATAAAACAATTATGTATCTACATTAATTTAGCTGTAAATGCATTACGATAAGTAGGTACCAGTACCTACCATGTAAATGTGTCCTCTTATTTAAATTCTCGATAGAAAGTAACTGGTATTATTTATTATATTCACATGTTGAACATATTTTTCAAATATTTTTATTAACAATTTTCGCACATTTTATTTTAATTGTAAATTTAATCGTCAATAGCCGCGTCCACGCAGCTGGATGAAAACGTCAATCAATCATCAATCCCCAATTATTCTGTGATGATTCGGGGCATTCTTCGAAGATATATTCGAATGAATGCCTTCGTTACCCGTAATAGTTAAGACATTTGACGTTTTCATTTAGCAGTGTGGACGCTTCCAATGGCGCAAAGCCTTTAACATTATATTGGGCACAATTTAAATCACATTAGAATTAATTCACGTTCTGCAAGTACCTATACGTAGATTTTTTTTTTTATTTCACTCAGTTTTAATTTTAACTTATTAAATACACCATCATTATAAAACAATGGTAACAAAACAACATAAAATATAGAATACCTAGACGATGCAGTGGTGAGAGTATCATTATGTAGTCATTTCTTCCATCTAACTATGTTACATTGACATACACTCAGTTAAAATAAATATAAGTAGGTTCTCATATGGTTATGACTATATTTTGGAAGGGAGGGGGGTTAAGGAATGGATACTGACTTAAAAAACATTTTTTCCCTTAAATGAACACTTAAAAATATTGAATAGTATTTATATAAAAAGAAAGAAGATTAATTCAATAATGAGCACCATAAACTGAGAATGACTCGTAGAAAAAAAATGTTACTGTGTAAAGGACTTGCCAGAAGACGCTTGTTTTTGGATTGCAGTAGTAGGCCATGACTTTCAAAATTAATATTCGAAAAATGAAGTAGAAAAAAGCCACCTTGATAAGTTACTAATCTAGGTATTTCTCGATTTTTCTAACACTCTGATATTTTTGTCGCTATAACGATTTTTAATTGTAAAAGATTGTTGTCCAGGTCATCGGAGAACTTGAGAAAAAAAAAAGTTTTTATTGCACCAACAGTCATAACAGGAAGTGTTCGTGCCATGAAACAGTCAGAGCTATATTTTTCCCGTATAACACAGAATACATAAGTAAAATAATCTTTTAAGACTGTCAGTGCTAGATACACTGATTTGTATTTTTTTCTTCAGCCATCTGTCAACAGCTAGATGTAGGCTTCTTTCTTATTTTTGTATTTATCTCTTCTTTGAAACGCTTTGCATATATTGCCGGTGACGCGATTAAAACTCTTCATTTTTTCTGGGAAAATCACTTTTCATTTTTCATGGTCTCTTATATTCTTAAACCTTCAAAATCACTTTCTTTTAAACCTAGTATCACATGAATTGGTACCATTTAAAATAGATTACCAACGAAAATATTTATAGAGAGTTTATTTAGCGAAATAAATAAAACAAGAGTTTAATTCTACTACTGATTTATTAGACGTAAGAGACGTCTTTCGTCTTATTAGGACATTATCAAACGTCAAAGATCCGTCGAATAAATCAATAGAATTTAGAATAAAACACTTATTTTATTTATTTCGCTTCGGGATTCTATTACCTAAACACCGACACAGTGAAAAGAGAGTTTGTTTATTGCATTTATGTAGAATAAACATCTGTTACTTTTTACGTCAATTTCAATCGTTATTTTTTTTTAATTTTATATCACAGTACTCAATGACTTTGTTTATGTCACAGACTTTGTCTCTCTCGTCCCTAATTTCCTCCCTGCACCCTCCCTGTTGTAGAAATAAGGCTTTCACCCTAATAATATCCCATTCCGACCCTGGGTAAAGTGCCGCTAATTGAAAATAACATGGCAATTGAAATTATACGCCAAACCTTATATATTATAATGTAGGTGCTAAATAGATCGGTGGGTCGCTTTGTAGATACCTATGTACTTGACATATCGGTAATTATGTATTGGGTAAAATAAGTCGAATGGGTCTTGAAAAGGAATTTTTTGGTGAAAGGAAACTACATATGAATGCAAGAATATATTCAACATTTTAAACTCTTTCGCCAATCAAATGGAAGAAATTTGAATTTGAATGAAAAAAAAATACATGATGAAAGAATTTGAAAAATACAAAGGTACCTACAATTTAATTTGGCAAATGTAACGTGGACTGATAATGTAAAAAAATAGAAATGAATGTGTAATAGGTATGAAGATAAAAACTCACCTGAAGAAATATGATCGAATGAATCTTGATCCTTGTACAACTCAATATGTTTACAGCATCCTTTAGATAGCTACATACATAATATCTCATCGTTTCCCTCGCAGGGAAGGTAGAAAGATTCAAACACCACTTCCTTCCAACGTACACGCGCGATTCCTTATTCATGATCTCCTGTTCTTTTTATTCGGAACTATTCATCTTTTTGGAAGAATAATTCTTTCAGTCATCTTATTTCATTTCTTAAATTGATAACGTTCTATGAATTGATGAATTGTGTTGTAATAGAATTCCATAATTACGCAAATAAAAATAAGTGTTTCTTTCTACTATAAATAATAACAATAGAAAGAAGAAGAAGAAGTCGAAAAATGTCTCTTTCGCTATCAAAAATTATTGATCGTGAAAGAGAGACTTTCGACTTACCAGATCAATATACATCTTTGATTGATAAGTTGAAAGGTGTCTCTCTCGGAATCAATAATTCATATTAGAAAGAAAATCTTGTTTCAATTCACCTAATTCTATGAAAGTTAAATGTGTTTCTTTGAAGAAGTGTTAAATTTTGAGAGATGAACAAAGATGTTATCTCCTCCTAAGCTCTCATCTATTGTAATTGAAACGTAACATAATCTATTGTATTCTAAGAATAACACTTTCAAGCAATTTAATTTAAATTTCAACCATCAGCTGTTAATAACTGTTTAGATTAGACACGAACGATATTTGAAATAATAATTAACAATTTATATTCAAGCATATATCTCTACCGATTAATTACATTATTAATTTCGTACGGTGTGATTTGAGCATTTATATTTTAATTAATAAACATGTTTAGGTAATTGGATAAATTAACTAATTAATGGATAAATATGTATTTAATGTATTATAAATTAATTCAAGTATTGGTTTGACGTTAAAAAGAATTATTAATGTGTTTGTTTGTTAACACAGTTTTTGTTATCATACTCCTCTGAAATGGCTGGACCGATTTTGATGAAATTTTGTGTACTTATTGGGTAGGTCTGAGAATCGGCTATATCTATTTTTCATACCTCTAAAAGTTAAAGGCGGTCCACTCCACTTTATTTTATTTTTTCGTATTTTTTTTAGTTTTATTATTGTATGGTGAGGCATTAAAAAATACATACAGCCCTAAATTTTCACCCTTCAACCATCAACAATCGTGTCATTTTTTAAAAGTAAGATAGCCAGCGGATAACCTGCAGGTAATAAACAACTTCTCTTCTAGTCAATCAAAAATAAAGTATTCAGGATAGTTGGCAATTCTCACCGCCAAATTATAAATGTTAAAATGTCTTATGACTGAGTTTCTATGAACATTTACCTTCTGTAAGCTGTTTTTTTAAGCTTCAACAACGTTAATCTCCGTTTGCAAGGGAGTTTTTTTATTATTAATTATTTATTTCATAAACTTAATACAAAATTAAATACAATAAAAAAGTCGCGCCAAATCCATTACAAGATTTGTCGTCACGTTCATTTTCATAATAACAATATATAAATAAATAATTTAAACCTAACCAAAAGCAGAAAACATATACTTAATAACTATAGTATTTACATAATTTCAATTGAATACAAATCCACATTTCAGGAGTCATTCCTTGACAAGTATCACTGAATTAGGTTTTACTGTTTGGAAATAATTAAATTTATAACGTGTTTGTGTTAATATAATTATGTAACTGAAAACAGGGTTTTAGTAAAAATTAAAACTCAAGTGGTGTTTCTTTGAAACATCTCCTTTTATAAAATTGAAGACATCGCTTTTCCAACACAGTTTCCCGCACCCATGAGATAGATGATCCATTAAACGGCGCCGAATAAATCCAAAACAATTCGCAAAAAACAACAACAAAAAAACAGTAAAAGTGTAAACTCAATGATAATTTGTCATCTCGGTGATAATGTGGTTTTGGTTGACACATTGTAAATATACACCATCTAGCTATCTAGAACTTTCCGGTATTCGTATAAACTTTTTTTGTGAATGAATTGATAATTACTAACTTCACTGTCAAAGCATATTGGGCTATGTATTATGAAATATAATATTATGTAGGTCATTTAAATTGTTACTATTTAAACATTAACATCTTATACATAAAATATGTACATAGTAAAATAGTGAACCTATCATGAATGTATGACCGTATTATGTACATATTGTATTGATTATACCTATTTGTGGTATATACAGGGTGCTTCAAAAGATTTTACTCAAAAAAGTTAATTTTTTTCTATAAATTTGGCATTCGTTTTGACAAAAAAATTGATAATCATGTTTGTGAAAACCTGAGAAAATTCACTCAATCTATATTTATTCACACAATTTTAAAGATTTTTTTCTTTGCTTCCAACTTCCAACTCCTGTTGAATGACAAAAAACGTAAGATCTCGTATCTAGGTAATATTATGCGCGGATGAAAATACCACAATCTGCGGTTGATTATGACAGGCAAAAAACGCTGGGAGGCTGGCAAAAGGAAGTTGTCGTGGCTGTGTAATATACGAGATTGGACTGGAACGAAAGGTGTGGAGGAGTTGTTCCAGACAACGCAGAATCATATACCAGAATGAACCCCAACGTCGGGGGGACCTTACAGGATGCTTACGGTGAGTTACGGTAAGCAGAAGGTGAATATTAAAGAAAACGTAAAACTTACATAAGAAGAAGTTGAATATAAAAAAAGTTATTGTACACCGACACTTACGAATCGATTTATTCAGAAGCAAGTTTGTCAAATTAAATTTAGTTGTTATGCATTTATTTATTTTAGTCGTAAATACAGTAATAATTTTTTTTCTAACATTAGCATTTCCGTAAGTTTTCAAATGTTTGGTTAAAACCAGGTGTACGAAAAATTAAAGATAATATACATCATAAATTTAGTGGTTTGCCACCCATCCTGAATGTGTTAACTTTCTGTTGGCATGAAAAAGACAGCAAGTATATTAATTACATGCAGCTGGTCTATTGACTATCCTCCTTGTGGGATATACTGTGATGGTGTAATGATAGACAGCACACTGTGCCCACTTGAGTGCATGTTATATACATAAGGATGCCTATGTATACTATAAGTAAGGTATTGATATTGCATATGCATACAAAATGTAAATGTATATAGTGTGGAATATCTTGGGCCTGGATGTAAATTGTATTGGCTGCGAGTGCCTGTGTATATTTGTTGATTTTGTGTAGAATGTAAAAGGTATTATTTGTATAGATATACTATGTACTTAAAGAATAGAATAAATGATTTAATGTGAAATTAGCGTAAGTTTTGAAGGTGTATAAAAATTGTCATAGAATGATTTAACATTGTAAAAGGCGAAAGCCGTTTATAATATGAATAAATAAATAATTAAAAATTATCCTGTGGAGCACCCGGTAAAGAATTTGTCTCCCACTCTTCTCCATAATTTTTCGAGTGTCCTGTAAAAGGCAGGTGTTCAAAAAAATAAGACATTTTACATCTTAAATTCAGCGATGAGGTTTGCCACCCATCCCGAATGTCTTGATTTTATATTGGCACGGAGAGGACAGCTTGCATGTTTTATATGCAGCTGGTCTGCTGGCTACCCCACTTGTGGGATATGCCGTGATGGTATAGGTAGTTTTAAATTAATAAATAAATAAATTAGTTAATTAATTTTCTGGCCATCCTGTATATGTTTATTACTATCATCTGTATGTACATATTTATTGGCTTAAGTACTTGTATTGATACATTGGATGACCTGCCAACTAAAGATCTTCAAGTTCACATCCCTCATTCGGCCACGGTCTGTTGGCTTTGGACAATGGCCAATTTCTGAAGATAGTACTTCCCGAAACAACGCGGTCTTTCTATTATTATTATTCCACATTTGAACATATTTTTAATATAAATAGGACATTTTATTTCTTATTTGAAACTTTTTATCCGTTTAAAAATTACTCATTTTTCACTTGATTAGATGTGTGTATTCTTCAATTTAGATACGTGCATATTTTTTTTAAATACTTAGATACAGTTGGGTAGTTGGAAGACACATAAACTTTAAATAAACTTGGGTTAGTTGGAAGAAATCGCGCCTCAGCAATAAATTCGCCATCTGTAGGTATATTGGTTGTATTATTGTACAATCTATTTTATTTCTTATTTGAAACTTTTTATCCGTTTAAAAATTACTCATTTTTCATTTGATTAGATGTGTGTATTCTTCAATTTAGATACGTGCATATATTTTTTTAAATACTTAGATACAGTTGGGTAGTTGGAAGACACAAAAACTTTAAATAAACTTGGGTTAGTTGGAAGAAATCGCGCCTCAGCAATAAATTCGCCATCTGTAGGTATATTGGTTGTATTATTGTACAATCTATTTGTTTTAAATGTATTTTTGTGCGAATTTGCTCGTAATCAATGTACAGTAGAGAATACATAAATAAAATAAAAAACATGAAAAGAATTTGAATCATTTTGGTTTCGAAATCGATCTTGGCTTTTTTAGTGATGATTTATGACATAAAAAAACACATTAAAATAAAATTTATTTAAATATGATTTCGTAAACTGAAACCATAGTGGCCCTGATCACTCGTATGTCCTTTAAATGTCGAATAGAACAATAATAGATATTAATAAAAATATCACGCAGAAAGAAAATCTACTTCCCGAAAAAATATTTATTATATAGGTAGGTATGTATGTTTCCAATATTTTTATATCCACTTTTGAGTACCTATCGTCTTTCCTCAGTATCACAGTAAAACTAGGTTAAACTGATTCATTTGATAGGAATAAATTACCGAGTTGGAAGGTTATACAGTATATCTTTAAGGTTGTATATTTTTATTATTGCTTTATTTACTTATCTTATGTGATATTTATTCACAATGATGAACATATATATTGTACTTTTGATTTGTTTGCATGACAATAAAACCTTTTTTATTGATAAGGATATTGCTGTAGGTGTAGCTATGGAATGTTCTTTTTATTCAATTACTATTCATAATCCATTTATTTGGTAAATTACCTGTTATATATATCTTTATGATCGGAATGATAGGTATATATTAACTTACATTGCTGAAGACTTCTCTATTCAAAACTGAGAAAAATACTCACAACGAATCATTAGTACGTACTATCAGATTAGGACCAGAGAAAGTACAAACGATTCGTTAGTACGAATCTATAATATTAACTTTTCGCAAACAAATCATTGGTAAATTTACCAACAATTTGTTTCCGAAGAATGTTAATATGATAGATTCGTACTAATGAATCAATTTTACCATCTCTGGTCCTAATCTGATAGTACGTACCTACCAATGATTCGTTGTAAAATTTCGTTACTATTTTTCTCAGTGTATGCTCTGTCCGAATACCATCAACTCGTTTTCGAATGATCAACACATCTTAAGTATAATCGAGAATTTTAAACCTACTTTACCTCTCGAGCACCGCTGCAATTAGAACTCAACCACGCCATGACACCTGGCGGCAGTATTGTGTACTATTGTACGAGAGCGTAGGTAGGTACATCTCACTATTGTCCCCGTACAAGGCGTTGTAGTGTGGTCGGGATTTTATTGTAGCGCAACTCTAGACAGCGTTTAAACAGCATATCGGGGAAATGGTGTGAAAATAATTAGGTGCCTGCCTGCATTCAAATTATTATGTCAAAAATCTGTTTTCTAAGAAATATTCAAGTTCTATAAAACTTACTCAGTTTTTATTCAACAACATACATACTTCAAAAAAATCTATTTCTATAAAATTAAGAAAAGAATTTGGAGGGTCATTCCATTGCCTTGCGTATGATAATACGCATATAGGTAAGTTTCTGTCATAAATTTTAAATGCATGCATATTATTTCAAAGCAAGCACTACAACGGTAGATAATGATTAAAATTAGTATAGCTAAGAAACGCAAGTCTGAATAAGGACAGAATAAGCATTGTTAGGTATTCAACAGAACAAAGTGGAATAGAGTAAAAAATAATAATAATAAAGCAGTGCAGAATAGAATACAGTAAAGCAATGTTAATATGTAAATGAAACTAAAAAGCCATAAAAAAAGACAATATGATACTATAAATTCTTTAGTGCGATTTAGAAAAAAATCTTTCAATTTAATTTAAACATTGCGATGTTTAAAAAGTCTTGAATTTTGAGTTTACTTTTTAGATTATTGTACCAACCCAAACCTAAGTATGTCGAACAAATGGACATATTTAATACTCACCCTGGTTCTTAAAATTTTAAATTTTCTTACACTACTACTACTATACCATCATGGAATATCCCACAAGTGGGGTAGCCATCAGACCAGCTGCACATAACCAACATGCAAGCTATCCTCTCCGTGCCAATATAAAACCAAGACATTCAGGATAGGTGGCAAACCTCATCGCTGAATTTAGGATGTAAAATGTCTTAATTTTTTCGAACACCTGCCTTTTACAGGACACTCGAAAATTTACAGAGAAGAGTGGGAGACCAATTCTTTACCGGGTGCTCCACGGGATGACTTACAATAAACAATAGCTTTAATCCTTTTTAAAATTTCTCCTTGTTAGAAAAGCAATGTTATCTCCGTAGAATAATCAATTAATAATAATTGTTAGTTATTGTTTTAATGTAGTAATTATAGTTATTATTAATAATGGATTCCAGGCAAACATACATCAAAAATGTTGTTACGCGTTACAGGAGAGCCTGCCCGGGAGAGGCTGCTTGGGTGGACCGGCGTGGTACTCGCTCGGTTACAAGAGGTACTATGTTTGTTCCGCCAGTGAGAACAACCTTGGGACAGCGCTCGGCAAGGTATCTTGCCCCGAGGCTCTACAACTCTGTTCCCGAGCAAATAAAGTTGCTCGGTGGGTGGAGATGCTTCAGCCGGTGGCTAAAGGTTTGGTTGCTTGACACGGGTAGAGAGGAAGCAAAAAAGAAGCTATTTTTACATGTTGTGTAATTTTTTGTGCGATTTCAAGGTGAATTGGTTGTTACGGTACTTTCTTGATGTTTTGTAGCGGCTTGCCTCGATACAGGCATTCGCCTAGTGAGGTTGCTGCGGGTTATGACTGCATAGTCCTGATTGACTTGCTTGTTCCGGCGCGCACGCTCAGTCACATATCTGTTTTGGCTGCCTGTTATGCATGTTGGATTGGTGTCTTGTTGTTTTTTCTTTTTTTAATTTTTTGTATAACTTTTGTAATAAATGACAAACTTGTGGGCTTGGTATTATATAGCAAGGGGTTGGATGATGAGTGCGGGTTGAGTAGGATAATGCATTGTCTTTGATTTGTGATTGTGTGTATTGTTTCTGTCCATGTGTGTTTTATGACGTTTTGTAATAGTGATGTATAAATGAATAAATAAATAAATAAATAAGTTGAAAAAAAAAAAAAAATAATAATAATATGATACATACATACATACATACCATCACGCCGCTTCCCTCGCGGGGTAGGCAGAAAGGATCGAGCGCCACTTCCTTCTATCCTTGCATACATCTTTCGCTTCCGTCACTGTCATACAATTCCTCATGCATGCTCTCCTGTTCAATGTGCTCAACACGTGACCGTCCTGTAGGATTTGATTTAAATGATCTTGCCATTTAATCCTAGGATGTCCACGTCTCCGAGCACCATTCCTCTCAACCAAATAAATCTTCTTAGTCATTCTGTCCTCATTCATTCTTTCCACGTGCCCAAACCATCTTAACTTATTTACATTCATCCTTGTTATTACACCCACTTTCATTCCACATTCCTTTCGTATATCACTGTTACGCACACGATCTCTCAGACTTTTACCACACATCCTTCTCAACGATCTCATTTCAACTGCATTAATGCCACTTTCATCCTTCTTTAACCATGTCCACGTCTCACTTGCATACATAAGTGTTGGCACTAAGATAGCAGAGTGCACTAACCTTTTAGCTGTGGTAGATATGTTTCTATTTGCAATTATTGGTCGGATTGCACCATTTACCTTATTGCCAGCAACTTTTCTCCTTTCAATATCGCTTTCACACTTCCCATCTCTCGTGAACAAACTACCTAAGTACACACATTTGTCAACTTGCTCTAACACTTCGTTTTCAATCATTACCTGGCATACTGTTCTCTCACTTCCTCTTTCAAACACCATGATTTTTGTCTTTTTTGCATTCATTCTCAATCAATTAATCGCACAATTTTCATACACACACGTCATCATTCGCTGTAGATCACTTTCACTTTCAGCCATCAATACCAAATCATCGGCAAACATCAACGCTCTTACATTCATCCCATTCATACTAACACCTACATTCATTTCTTTCAACGGACGAATACAATGATCAATGTATTAATATGATGATGTGCAAAAATAATAAATAAATATTGAAACTAAAGATTCACATGGTCTTTAACCACGATTCACTCGATGTTGGGTGCCTTGGCTTAGAATATCATACATAATGTAATAGCGAGACAAATAATACTTTGCAGCTATCTCTTCCGAATGCATCTTAAAAACAAATTTGCTTTGTGCACAAATTTTGTATACAAAGTGTATTTTCTGAAAAATCATCCTGTAAGAAAATAATTTACCATATCATAACTAAAAAAACTTTATGTTACTCACATTCATTTTACATAAAACTAAAGCGTAGGTAAAAATTACATAAATTTCATTATAGTCGTTTGAAAAAAATGTTCATTTCCTTTGTATAATTCATTATTATAATGTGTATTTCTTTCAGGACAAGGTACACGTACAACGATATTAAAATTATCATCTTTATTCGATAAACGTAGGTATTATTTTTCTTGCAAAGTATATTAAAATAATATGTTTTTCAATTTTCAGAAGTAATATAAAATAGTTTTATGTTTACAATTTAAAAAATCTATTTATTTGTTTTATTCTCTTAGCACATCAAAGCAATTTACATAGAAAAATTATATGCATTGGCATGATTATCACTATATTCGTGGTAATTTCCGTCTTACCACCTATTTTTGGAATATATACCTACTGTTTTTTTAGTTTGGGCTCAACGCACTGAAGACATCTCGATTGGAAAACCAAATTAACACAATGTTGGAGCAAACTATTATATGTTTATCACTTAAATAATCTCGAAGGGAAAATGTCGAGAAACGTTGTCCATGGATAACATAATAATATATACTCTTTAAAAGCAACTTAGAGTGAATTATTTTTTGGGACGCCTTTATCAGATCAGTTAGACTTTTCACAATATATCATTCATGTACATAACATGTCTATTACATTTATATTAAGGTGATCGGTAGCTTGGTGATAGTCCCAGAATTTAAATCGAGAGCCCCGGATTCGATTCCATCTGCTGTCGACTGACTATACCTATACGACTCAAGCATATAGCTTACTGTGAGAATATCTGGGGTGTATTTGGGATTATTTCAAAATCTGATTCATTTTCTATGAAAAATAGGTATATATTTTTTTAAAATGGACATACCTATATTATATTTTGATGAGATAAGATAGTGAAAAAAATATCTTTAAACCTAATTACAAAAATATTGTAAAAGACGTCAACGAGATCCTTTAGCCTATATTATCTCATTATTCTATGAAAATATTGAAAAATTGGGCCAGCAAATAACAAAATTGTAAAATTTATAAAACAATTACCTACATACAAGCAAACCTACTTTAGTTACAAAAAAATACAGAACCAATAGCTATGTAAATAATATTAAAATAAGGCACCTTCATAAATGATTGCAAAAATTTTACGGTATAATTTTAAAAATGTACTTTACTGAAACTGTATAAACTCATTTATCAAAAGTTCTCATCTCACATAATGATATTAATAATATTTATTATCTATTATCCAGCAGTCACTGATAGCGACAAAAATAATAATATAATACAGAAGAAAATAATACTATACTCGTATTGGGAATACAACATTCGCAAGCGTTTAGTATGCGGCTATTGTGATCATTTTTATCTTTTCAATACTCGGGTTTTGTTGTTAAAATATTAATGGTTGAACACTGGCTTATCGTTACTCATAAATATTCTGTTTATTTTCTCTTCACGTTCACCTATAATATTATATGTTTATATTATATTATTTTATATACAAACAAGAGATACACACACAATATATTGTGAAAAGTTCAAATTTTCACCCAGATTTTATTCAGAATAATATTTTTATAACACTTTTAAACTATTTTCATATTCTAACACATAAAAAAGTGCTAAGGATTAAACAATTTTATAAAACATGTAGACTCTTAGATATTTCTGTTTGCAAGTATTTCAATTTTATTTGATATTGTGTAACGTTTACATAAATTAAAATTTTGTGTAGGTACCTATATCATAATTTTAATGATTTGTAATCACGTAATTTTAAATGCATGCTATTTTAACTGAATCTTCAAATTTTTTATGCCATAAACATCCTGGCTTTTTGCAGCAAGATTCGTTAATAAAAAGTGCTTAATATTATAGTAAGGATCTATAGTATACTATACTATACTATACTATAATATTATTATAGTAATCTAAAGGAATTTATATAGGTATCACAGCTCCTAAGAAAAAAAGTAATGTTATTTTACATACAATAGGCTGATAAAAGGCTGTAAAGTGAGCTATCTGAATATGATATAAGTAAATCACAACTTGACATGAAAGTCGTTCAATTACAACATTTTGTTTTGTCAGTCATTTAAAAATTCATATATTAGGTAGGTATTTATCTCAAATATTCCTACGAACCAGAAGAGTGCTTTCCTTCACGAAAAAAGTATCACGTGTCTACATTGGCGTGATCTTCATGAAAGTCATGAAGGACGGTTTTTTTGGATCTCTTTACAGTTTCCTTCGAAAATTTATTGTAAAGGTTTTAAATATTTTTCAATTCTTAAAATTGTCTCGTGAAGCGATTGGTCTCCCACTATTTTTCATAAGTTTTCGAGCCTCCTGGTAGGCGTTCAAAAAAATAAAGATATTTTTCATTTTAAATTCAGCGCTGAGGTTTACCATCCACCCTGAATATATGTATTTACTTTTTTATGGCACAGAAAGGACAGCTTAAAAATTTATTACATTCGACTTGTCTGCTGGTTATCCCACTTGTGGAATATGTCGTGATGATAAATTCGTAAACTCAAGTGAAAATCTGGTAAGATAGAAATTTGTAAAGCCGAAATTTAAAAAGGTATTTTCTTAGAATGTAGGTATGTAAAAAAATATATTTATTTGGGGACGAGAAGAAGACGGAAGGGGGGAGGGGGAGTTATATATTGAAAATTTGAGTTTTTCCTAAATATTGAAATTATATTTTTATCAATTACTGGAAAAATATATGTAAAATTTATGAAATTGTCGTTACGAAAATATGACCGTCATAAAAAGTGTAATCGCGCCACTGCTTCGTTTCTTTATAGATAATATAATTATTTAATGTTTAACTAAACAATGTACATAAAACAATAAAACTAATATAATTGTATACATTTTAGTCTAATTAGAGAATTCCTAAAACTGAAAACTTTTGAACGCCCACAGCAGACGAAATAAGACGTAAAGAAAATAATAATTACAGTCATTATTTACTTACTAAAAACAAAAGAAACGTTTAAACAAGTAAGAATAAGCTTTTTGACCCAGGTTTTACTACTCGATTGTCTTATAAAAATAATGATGACAACTTAATAAGACAATTTCTTTTCTATAAAAAAAAATCTTTCTACTCAACCCCTTCCCCCGCCCACCACTCCCTCACATTCACCCTAACATGGCTGTCCGTGATATTAATTTATTAATTTATGTGTTGTATTGATACTGATGATAGAAAAAGTAGTTCCAAAAACGTCATAACTAAATACAGTTATTTGACTTGAAAATACAATGTTTCCTTTATTTTGTATAAATTTTTAATAAAAAATCCCATTGAGAGTCCATTTTGGTGTCATATAGATACTCAATAACTCGAGAAAAGTATCATTTTAACCTTTTCATGAATAAATTCACCCTTCTTAGTTTTGAAACGTCACTGAAAATAATAATACAGTAAAACATATTTTCTCTTTCACAATACACCGTTCCTATGAAAACGACATCAAAGCGTAGGAAATGTCTTGGGAAGTGGTGATGCAAATGCCACAGAGACGCTCTGAATGGAGGAGGATGGGTTTTGCCCTGTGCTCCCGAGAGGAGCGTTAAGGGCGATGATGATGATGGTAATAATAGTGAAAATACGTGGTTAGATGGAAGAAATCACAAATTTAATGATAATCTTGTCACTGCGTATATCATCAGATTTTTTAATTTAAATTGATTTGTTGATTATGTGCAAAAATAATTTAATAAATAAATAAAATAATACGGGAAAACGAAGAGATTTTTTGTTAATATTTTGTCATAAAATTTACATGTTTAATCGTAATACATAGGAATATTTGTTCATAAATATAATATTTTAATAATGAAAGATGCAGTTGATTCAATATCCAACCCACTTGTAGGAGGTTTCAATGCGGTAGAGACATATGGATAGAAATATTATCCTTAAGATACATGTATATATTATAGGATAAGAGTTAACTTACAATGTTTGTTTAACAATAACTCTGTTTTATATTTTTACGAACAGGCTAAAATATTTATCAGATAATTTAAACAAAAGTCAAATTTAATTTATAAAACATTCTTAAGCTGTAAATATCAATGTATTAATATTTATTGTTTCATTACATTAATAAAATATAATGAAAATTATCCGATATAATAATAATGATCCGATAAAACTTATAGATGATTAATAATAATTCTAATATTGTACTCAGAGATAATAATTTAAGTGTCTGCATTTGCAGCTAATGCGTCAGTTGGCATACAAATCAAACAAATTCCTTAAATTCTAAGTTTATTGTTGGTCTGTATTTATTTTAGATTTGTATATTATAAATACATCTGAAATTTTAGAATATGCAGGGTTACTCTTGACAAAACTAAACACGATCTTAATCTAGTCTTGATCTTGATCATACGACGCACGAAGGGACTATGGTCAAAAACACCGCGCCACCGCTAACGCGTGATCGGTTTGTGTGTATTTTTGGCCAATAGTCACTTCGTGCGTCGTATGATCAAGATCAAGACTAGATTAAGATCGTGTTTAGTTTTGTCAAGAGTAGCCCTGATGATCTTTTTCTTCTTCTTCCTGGCACTGTCTCAATTTATTGTCGCTGAAGGCTGTTGAGGTCGGCTCTTCTCATTTTGAGGTTAGGTATATATTATTCTCATCCCTATAGACCACCTTAAGCAAATTAAAAACCGGACTCTTCACTGGCGCCCTTGAGACGGTCTAGGGACTGTTAAACGGCGTCTAAAAAAAATCAGCCAAAATCATCATCTTCATCATCATCGTCTTCATCCAAGCCATTTCTCCTCAGGATTCTATTACCTGACGACCTGATTGAAGATTTATAATAGATTATAACTAGAAAGATACTAAGATGAAAAATAATAAAATTCATGCTTCTTAATGATAAAATGCTTGCCACCCATCCTGAATGTCTTGATTTTATATTGGCACGGAGAAGACAGCTTGCATGTTTTATATGCAGTTGGTCTGCTGGCTGCCCCACTTGTGTGATATGCCGTGATGGTATAGTAGTAGTAGTAGATGATAAAAAATTATCGCAGAAATGCAAGACTTCCAAATATCTTGTTAAACTGATAGCAAAGCCTTTAAAAGAAGAAGTTTATTAACCGCCATACGCTGAATTAACTTTGTGTTCGCAATGATATCAAAGCTGCTATTATAGCTATTATAGCTTTCGGTTATAATCTTAAAAAGCATTTTACATATAGTTTGTGATCAATTAAAGGTAAACAGACGTTCAAAATTGTTTCAGAAATGTGAAGTTTTAAAGTTAAAGTAATTTACTATTATAGCAAATTATAACATTTTGGTTTTAGCTCTGTTATTTAGAAAACTTAAATTTTGTGGTCAAAGATACAAGTTTTACTTTTAACTTTCGATTTAAATCATTTAAATCTGTTTTACTATTGGTAGTTTTACCAACTTTTACAAAAAAAATATTGTCATTATTCTTAAATTTTTTGCAAAGTCGGCTCTGATATCGTGGTTTTGAAATTTATTTCAACTTATAAAAAATATAAATCAAACTTACGCAAATGATTTTACATTACATCATGGCACGCCCGCACAAAATGAATGAAAGTTTTCAGTAATTATGTACGTACAAACTTGATTTATAAAAAAAAAAACTTGAAATATATAGCTATAGCTTTTTTGCAATGAGGTAAAAATACTACAATAATAAAATATTCAACATTTGGTTTTAAAAAAAAATCACAATTTCTTTCATTGTGCATATAAATGTAGTTTAATTATGTACCTAATTTATCTGAGTAAATCGTGTTCATAATCAGTGTACATGATGTAGGAACATAAAAAGGTTGTCATAATCTAAAATGAGTCAAATATTTATAAGTACATAACATAATTATCAAAACTTTAATTAAGTAAATATCCGATTGTTAAATTAATAATGGCTCTTTTGTAGATTTACTTTCAGAAACTCAAATTGAAATGGGAAAAAAACAATTATACAAATATACCGAAATATCAAAATTTAAATATTATTATACAAACTGATGGTTGTTTTCAAAATTTTAAACATTGAAACATACAATTAGGTACACACAAACAAAAGTAAGTTTCTAAGTACAAAACGCTTTTTACCCTTTTCAGGATGTTTGTAACATCGTGTCGACATTAACATGCGTAAATTTAAAACGTAACATGGATTAACATTGACATACTTTTCATGATAAATAATAATAATAATAAAATATACTAAGGTACCTAGTTATAAAGGTTTTATAATTATTATTATGAGGTATTTCGCTAGCAGGAGAGAAGTCAGGAAATTATTTTTAATATAACCGTCATATTTTATATACCAAATAATAAATATCTGCAAAAATAACTGAGTCAGTTCGGATGTAGATACATTTTTATGTATGCTTATTATGTATGTATTACTTTTGTATGTTTTTATTATTATTTTTAAGGTTTCTCTTGCTTCGTTTAACACCACCGAATAAAGAGTGTCACAGCAAACAATATGGTTGCGCTGTGAAGGAAGGGTAGGTCGATAAAAAGAGGAAAGTCGGAATCTCTCGAAAATATCATGTAATTTTTCCCTTTATATTCTAATTTGAAGAATAGCATAGCGATTGAAAATTTGTTTGTTCAAATTCAATAAAAAGATTATGTTTTAGATACAAAACAATGGCTGGTAATCTCTAAACAAAGTCAATATTAAAATCAGATGTTTTTTGTACTAAAAAAATCAGCTATTTAGACAAAGAAAGAATGAGCTAGATGTCTAGATAAAAAAGAAAAAGAAGGTGCAATGAAAGATAGCTGGACTCTCAAAGTTTCTGCAAGGTCTTCGAGTCTTCTTCTTCTGAAAGCGAAGATTTTTAAAGCTAGTATCAAATGTGATAAACGCTACTGTAACTGAAATTCGCCGAGGGCTTTTTAAAGTTTATACGAGCGAGTGTTGCGAGAAAATATGAGCTGTACGGGAGATTTAAATTATATGCTAAGTTGTAATGATTATGTTAGTTATATTCCATAATAAAAGCTCAAGTATTATTCTCATAAAGTTTTGTAATATTCATAAGTAGATATTAACTACTCTATAATTAGAATTTTATATTTTCATTAACAGTAAGCACTTGTAAAAATATATTTAAATAATATTATAAAATGGTATATTTTTATATAACCTCGTAGTAGAATTCCGTAAAAAATCTATAGTTTTTACACATACATTATTTCACCTTTATTTAAATTTAAATCGTGAAATACTATTATTTATTAAATATTCTATATTTTCGAGTGTAACTTTGTGGAAATACATAATAAAAGATTATATTTATTGATTTGGCGGTAACGTTGTGGTAGTTTCTAAACATAATTACAAATGTTTGGATTCAAAAAACTTTACAAATACCGCTAGGTTTCAACAGGTAACCTGTCATTCTCAAGCGCAATATTTGATGTTGAAACCTTGGTCGCGATGAAGATTAATTTTTAGTGGTAGATTCTTAGTGGTAGAATCGATGTAGATTAATTTTTAGTGGTATTTGTAAAGTTTTTTAACTCCAAACATTTGTAATCGTGTAATACTAATAAAGAAATTGTCCGTCTAGTAAGAATGTTTTACATATTTTTTTAACAGAAAAAAATGAGTAAATGAGTACCTAGGTATTTGTTTTCATAAAAAAAGAAGTGTATCTTCTTAGCTCATAAATTATTAACGTTATTGTTCTATGAATTGCAACTTTTGATATGACTATTGTTGAAATAGTAACTGAGTTATGTCAAAGAAGATTTTTCGTAATATCTGAATTCGAATGAGTTAGAAAAAATCTTATAAATTTTCAAAGGAAATTTCATGAAATACGATTCAGCTAGGAAAATCGATTTTCCAATACCGATAAGATAAAACCTATGTAGGTGCTTCGGTGTGTAAAATTTTCAAAATTATACTACCTACTCTTTCTTCAGTTCTCTTAAGACTTTTAAAGAAGCCTGTTGTACTCCCAAAACGGTTGAGTTATTATTATTGCAACGTGATACTAAAATAACTATTCTTAATTAGGTACATTTTATTTAAGAACGTAGGAGGTACTTTAAAAACTTTGCAATATCAATATCTATTGGCAATAAAATTTGACGAACCGTATAAGGAAATTGGTTAAAAAGAACACCAACAAAATATAGTTTATTGAATTCCATAATAGAAAATGATTTGATGTACCAAATATAATTTGATGAAACTAAAGAGTTAAATTACAATATTCCCTTTTGACAATGGGTTTAATCAAAACGGTGATTTGAAATCGATATCCAGACGCAATTATTTAGATTCTTAGATTTAATTATATTTGGGAAGATATTATCGCCTTGACATTGTATTATTAATTCAATAACTTACAATATTTAATACTTTCTTAGGCTTTGTCTATCCACCATGTAATGATAAAATTAATATAACTGTTCCTAAGAGTTGATTAAAACAAAGATAACTGGGGTGTTTATTATAATTTCATTTAATAATTTATTTATTTTAATGTGATATAAAAATATGAGTTTCGTTCTGTGATATTGAAACAAAATTAACACCCTTTAAGGTTTAGGGGAAGAATACTACACAAATATTTAAGGTCTATTTTTCAGTTGATCTAAAATAATAGTATTGATTACTTTTGAATTATAATAATAAAAGTAAAATAAATAAATAAATAATAAATAAATCTTTATTGGCCAAATACAAAAAAAAAACACAACATGATAGTAAAAGAATAAAAAAAAAAATCTGGACCAAAAGGCGGACTTGTCGCTGGGCAACGTCTTCCCGTCAACCCTAAACGTACAATTAATCATACTTATTTTTTTTATTCTGGTGTATTGACAATCTCGAAGTAGGTAAACAAATATTTTCTCATAGAATGCGAAATGATTTAGTCAGATTTTTTAAAAAATTATACACGTGTATATTTTTGTGATATACTTTAATTTCTTAGAAGCCAAAGAAGAATGTTATAAGGATAGATCTACAGTATACAGCCCCCTAGATAAACCGTACTAAACGATCGACTACTGGCAAACTTTTCGACAATCTACCTACATGTTCCGTGTAATTTTTTTTTTTTTTTATATATAAAAGATATATCTGGGTTTTGTAATAAACCCAAATACAACCTTATACACCTTTCACACTAAGCTTGTGCCGTGAAAGGGGAGTTTGCCAGCACCTGGGATCGAACCACGGACCCCTTGTTCTGGAGGCCGAGACTCTACCTCCAGGCTACCGACGAACTCAATTATGCGTTATTGTTGCAGTTATTGGCGAAAATTCGTTTGAAGTCGATCGCCAAGTGCGTGTTTGTCTAGGGGGGTCTATCTGTATATGGCGTTCCGTTTTCTCTGCTTATCCTACTTAGGACACGGCTTGATAGTATAGTAAGTATAGTAGGTACTTTCATTATTCGTTTTTGCAGTCAAAAATCATATATTTAGTATTTTTTTTAACTTTGTATTCCTTAGTAACATTCCAAAGAATCACACATAATTGTTATTTTATTATGAGTCCTTTTATGTTTTTTTTAAATGACACATCAAAACTAGCTAAAACGAGCAAGAGACCTGTTTTTTTCATTTAATTTAATTTGATTTTTCTACTACTATATCATGACGGCATATCTCAGCAGACCAGTAGATGCTATTAACTTGAAAGATATTTTCTCTTTGCTAACAAAAAAAAAGACATTTAGGATGGATGGCAAACCTCATCGCTCAATTAACGATGTGAAATGTCAAGGATGAATGTAAATAAATTAAGATGGTTTGGGCACAAGGAAAAAATGAACGAGAACAGAATGACTAAGAAGATTTATTTGGCTGAAAGGAATGGTGCGCGGAGACGTGGACGCCCGAGGATTAAATGGCAAAATCATTGAAATCAAATCCTACAGGACGGTCATGTGTTGAGCACATTGAACAGGAAAGCATGCATGAGGAAATGTATGACAGTTACGGAAGCGAAATATGTATGCAAGGATAGAAAGAAGTGGCGCTCGATCCTTTCTGCCTACCCCGCAAGGGAAGCGGCGTGATGGTATGTATGTATGTATGTAAATGTCTTTATTTTTTCGAACACCTACCTGTAAAACGATCCAGTGAAATAAAAAGAAAATTATTTTATTGCGTTGCTTCTAAAAGAAACATCCTTTGCTTTTTAGTATAAAGTGGCGATTAAACTAGATATTATTTCAGCTATATAATATAATCTAATTTCAATAATAATAATACAGCTAGCTATTTAATAACTTTCTGTAGCTACCAAAATACACTGTTATTAATGTTATTATTTATAGCGATAATTAATTTGGTTTGGTTATCAGCCAAAATAATGCCATATAATGAATTAAGTTATATAACAGTTGTATTATAAAAGGGTATCATGAGCTTGAGAGCTTTAAATGCAAAAGCACATTCATTCTAGAATATTGAAAATGAGAAAACGACATTTTTATTTCAAGCAGTGGGTAATATTTTGAATAATGCTTTGAAAATCATTTCCTGTGTATTTATTTCTATCATTGTTATTTTGTTTTCCGAAATAAAAACTATAAACATAAGTTGATTAAAAAATATACAAATGGTTTTTGGATCCAAGTGTTTTGCATGAAAATAGTGTGAATCGATAAGAATTTGCATTTGAAAGTTGGTCAGATACAATTATCTTGAAATTGCTAACTAATATTGTACATTACATTTATAATCCATTGGAAAATTAGAAATAAAGACCTATGTATGATTGGGAATAAAATAAAATAAATGTTTTATTCTACTATTTGATTTATTTACAAGAGAGACGTCTTTCGTCTTGTTAGGACATTGGTAATGATTGACTACCTAAACACCGACACAGTGAATACCTATGATTAGGTCAAATGGACTCAAGTGCTTCTGTTTACTTTATCAGGTTTTAACTGATTAAAGTGGATTTAAATCGAATTGATTAAATTACACTGTAGCCAGATAAAAAAGAAAAATTTAAGGGTTTATTCTTGAATATTTGTGAACAGTACATTGATGTACCTTTGCATCTGAAGCCTTAAATTTAACGTACTTGGTGCACTATTCCCTAGTAGTTCGATACGGAATTAGTTATTAGATTTTATTATCAATTTTGATGTATGTACTAACATAATATTATCTGTGCCTTGCAAATTGTACACTTTACAGCTTTTTTAGCAAGTTTCGTTTATTAAGTTTTAGTTATCGAATTGTGCATGATGTTGGCAAACTGGCCATTTGCTATCAATGTAATTTATTATGTTTAAGTCCATATAAATCAATAAATAAAATAATTGGTTTCTAAATTTTACAAGTAGTTTTTTTAGAGTGAATCGAGTTTCGACATGTAATGTCTTTTTGAAGAGTGTGAATTATTTTTTTAACTATTTATGTATTCTTGTCAGTTTTTTTTGTGAGCTCAACATTATAATAAATAAATAAATCATCTTCATCGTCGATCCCTCAATTCTGAGGATCATGATTATCATGCCTCGTTCAATAAAACATCCGTTTCCACCTCGAGCGATCCTTCGGCATGTGCAAGGCCCCACGTAGTGAGCTCTGCACGATTTCTTAATTTGTTTGCTCCATCGTGCTGGTCCAACATACATATTTTAAAAGAATAATTAGCGTTAATGTATGATCACTTGGAAGAAATGAAAACAAAAAACTTAAGAGATCGATTTATTAGTTATTTAACACGCAATGTCTTCCAGTCAATACAATCGTGTCAAATATATTCGTAGAAAGGTTAAACAATAATATTTATATGTACCTACTTATGGTTAGTTTATACTTTGTACTTATAAAATAATATCGTGTATAAAGTGGTGTAATTATATAATGGATAGATAGATAAACATTACAACTGATAGATAAACATTCGTGACTCGTACTTAACTTTTCAACTTCATTAATAGGAAGTAATTCAGTGTTGTTGAAGTTAGTGTAATCGTGAACTAGATAACACGAGTAAAGATCACAGCACACAATCAATTATTGATTTGTCAAATTATATAATATGTTTGACAATTCGATTGACAGTCTGTCTTCATAACGTGTTTGCATTTGTTTACCAAGCGAACTGTTTTTTTACTTGGTGTCATATTTTTTTATTAAAACATTTTAAAATAGAAATTTAGTTTTACGTCATCAAAATGACAAGAGATTTTGCAATAGTATCTATGAAAATTTTGCATAGCTATATGGTCATCAATAAAAAATAAAATTGCTGTTAATATCAACTCTAAAACACTTACTTGTGGAATTCTGGTTTGATAGATATTAATAATATAAAATTTGTGGCTCAACACTATTAGATTTTCATTGTTGATATTTGATGTTTGATGGTTCTCTACATTTCTATTTTTAATAAATCTATTTAATTCCATATTAACGTTATTGTTTTGAGGATAAACTTATTCTAAATTTTTGGCATTATAATGACCCATTATTTAGCACAGTGAAATTTACAAAAATAGTAAACATGCTGTGTGTATCAATATTTTTTTTACTTCCTGTGATGTTATTTATAAGAAATAAAATTTGAATTATTTTCGGTATTTCCTAATCATGGGTAGGTACGTATTGATGAGTAATACAATCACCCGAAAAAAAAGTTCAATGTAACTTATTAAGAACAAAATAATATTGATAACATTACATATAAATAATATTTTCACAAACTGGCTTGATAGTTAACAGAAACCTTTACAAAATAACGAGAAGACAGTGTTGTCGTACTATGTATATATTCGTATGTACAGATAGAATCCAACATATATTACTATTGTTACCTCAGTCCCAATAGTTTCCGAACACTTCTGTTTTCAATTTTCAAGTGTTATTACACTTGAGAGTTTGATAACGACACTTTGATATTGGATTCAGTGCTTCCTGATGTATGGAATGACTCACAGATTTAACTTTGCTACGATGAAACTCCTGGCGAAAATCTCTAGAGTATCACATATGTATTTTCATATCTATATAAAATCGATTTCTGATCTAGATGTGGAAATGAAGCTTGTTGGTGTATATAGCCGATGTTTTATAAGGTTATGTTTATATCTATCACTGTTTAAGTATTATAACAAAATATTTAACTGCTGGACAACACCACTACATATATGTACGTACGGAGAGCTTCCAAATTTTGTATTTTTCACAGGTGTGTAGTATATTGGAATACAACCCTCTGATATGGTCTCCCATGTATGATGTGCATATCAAAGTTCTTGAAAGAGTTCAGAAACGTTTAACACACTTCAATTTCGTTGAAAATAAATTGAAGTGTGTGTATTGGATCTATAGTTACTGTTATTGCCAATTGTATCAGTTATTTTAGACGCAATAATTAATTTTATATACCTATCAGACAAAATTTAATACACGAATTTCCCACCACTTAAGTGGTTTTATTATACAAAAGAAAGCAAACATTAATTATTTATAAATACCTAATAAACAACCATTTAATTAAGAGTTCAACAATCAATTAAAAAGTACTTTGTTTTTTCGCATCTTCAATTATTCCTCAAGAATTTTGACAATATAAATTAAAATTATTATTCAATTTTCTTAATATTTTGGTAGGTATCTCCAAAATTTTGATTACTCGTCAATTAAAGTAAATAAACTTAAATTGTTCTATTGATTTGTTTATTTCCCAAAGTTTTCAATTAAAACTTACTAACCGTAGTTATTATAATGTCATATATTTAAGTAGTTATTATTGAGGAATAGGTCGAGTATAAATACATTCAACCGTACTCACAAATTACTCTATAGTAACACCAAACAGAGAATATCATTATTCCTACTTTATGCCGGACATAAAAAAACATATTATGTAAATTATACCTATTTCTTATTTTTCTTCAGCCATCTTGGGTCTATCTTAGGACATACGCCTGCCATTTAATCACTCACTCTCTCTAATATTATTGGAATTTTTCATACACGTATTTATTAACCTATTTAATATTGATTGTGTGCACCGTAGAAAATAGTAAATTACTAAAATTTACATTGAGATAGAGTAAATTTTAGATTTATGTAGTCAATAAAACCATACAAAATAAAAACACTGTTTACTTTCACTTGATTATTATGTTATTGTTAGAAGCTTTTCGGACATACGTCCATCATCAGTTACAATGATTTATTGTTAGAAGCTTTTCGAACATATGTACGTCCATCATCAGTAACAATGATTTATTGTTAGAAGCTTTTCGGACATATGTACGTCCATCATCAGTAACAATGATTTATTGTTAGAAGCTTTTCGGACATATGTACGTATAAAGTAATTTTTAAGGCTATGGGGAGAGGGTGTACTTTGAATTATGTATTAACATTTTGTATTTTGTCATCAGTTGTAAATCATTGTTACTGATGATGGACGTATGACCGAAAAGCTTCTAACAGTAATATAATAATCAAATGAAAGTAAAATGTTTTTATTTTGCATGGTTTAATTGTCTAAATTAAAATTAACTTTCATAGTGTTTCCTTTTCGAAAATCGAAAAATTAAACTTTAGACATGGTTAGTAAACCAAGGTTTAATAGTAATTTTCATTGTGAATACAGCTCACGGAAAATGGAAATTAAACGTAAATAGAGAATGGCCGAAAACTAAATTATAGTTCCGACCGTAACTGAAATTGGATGCATAATAATTTTGTTGGAACCTAAATATTAGTTTCATGTATTGCTAATAACACCACTGTTACATAACACTGATATAAATATTTGATTTTATTTGTTAGATGGTCGGTATGGAAGTTTATTTATTTTGACATTGGAGCACTACTGTTATTTCGTCTACGAGACTGTCTTCCTTTTGACGCCCTGAACGTCTTTTTTACCATATGCCATAATATGGGAATGACATTTATAGCCATGTTTCTTCGATGAAAGTGCTAATTCTAAAAATGTATCTATGTAATATAAAGCATATTTTCATAAATGAAGATATTTTACCTACCGCATATTCACCTACTGCTAGATGAAAAGCTTCTTGAATATGTGTTTTCCACCAGCCTCTTCCTGTATTTTCTTATTTTCTTCTCACAACCTTACTTTTCTCACATTCTTTCCCTCCTTCCTATACCTGAATTACATTAGTTTATTTTTACTGATTTAATAGATCTCCTTCTAAGGTTTGCGTGTCTAGCCCATTTCCTTCTCACTTCGCAATGTATTTTCAAATATTGGTGTTTAAATTGATATTACATCTCAAATGAATTGATATTGAAATAATTGTTCTATATCCATACATTTTTAAATTAATAATAGAAGCAAACAACTACTTTTAAATTTGTAGGAAACAACAAATTTAACAGAATGGTTGTGTACCTACATTATAGTTAGTGAGTTATTCTAATAAGCCTATGGTATACAACCTTTATTGGAAATTTAACGACAGTTGGAGGTTTGGGTCTTTTTAGTTGTAAGTCACATATGGTGTCGCAGTGTTATTAGTTTAATTAAACTATATATATCTAAGTATTATTATTATTCTCTCGTGCATGGCATTAACAGTATAAGTCAAATTTCAACATTTTACAGGAGAGCATTTTAAAGTTTTTAAAATAAGCTTCTGAAGTCAAATATTGATATAAAGACGTGAAATTTACAATTTCAATGTAAAATGTGTATTATTTTGTTACTGTGTATACCAAAGTTTAAAAAAAACTTAAATAAAAGATTAAATTGACTTGTACTCATAGATTCTGATATTAAAATGACATATACTATTAGATTCTTACATATACTGTTGATGTCAGTTGTGTTGGTATCTGGTTTCAGTGACAAATACTGTTAGATTCTTACATATACTGTTGATGTCAGTTGTGTTGGTATTTTGTTTGTGACGTATACTACTAAATGCAACTTTTTCATAGGCTAGCTCTAAAAATAATATTAAAAATCATCCAATTTCATAAAAACAGACACTTCTTTGGAAGACTAAAAAACATAGGTACTTCGCTTTGTGAAAAAATTAAGACATTTTACATCTTAAATTCAGCGATGAGGTTTGCCACCCATCCTGAATGTCTTGTTTTTATATTGTCACGGAGAGGACAGCTTGCATGTTTTATATGCAGCTGGTCTGCTGGCTACCCCACTTGTGGGATATGCCGTGATGGTATAGTAGTAGTAGTAGTACTTCGCTTTGTAATGGTATAGATTGCAAGTTTCCATGGTGGTTTCTCATTATCCACTGTGAGTGTTTAGGAAACTATTTTCATATTTTGTCTCCCAACTGATGGTACCATCTTCCAGGGTTGCAGCTCTCCTAAACTTCATCCATCCTCAGACAAATGGATCCTTAAATTCGCAGACATACTTGCCCCCCTTCAGTGCCAAAACATAATGAAATATCTCAATCCTATTCCCACTTTGCTCTTGGAGAAATTGACAAAAAGTTTAATGACAAGGAACTAAAGCTGGTCCTGAACTGCGTTACAGATACATCCCAGGAATCTATGGAATAACGTATAGCCTTATACAAAGAGTTTCTCTAGAATATTTACTTCACATTATTAAAAATATTTTCATCATAGGCAATATACCTTGCTCGAGGAAAACTCAGATCATTATTCCAATCTTGAAAGCAGAGACTGACCCAAACCAGGGCCAATCATATCGACCACTTACATTCTCCTCAGCAATAGCCAAAAATACAGAACACATGGTGAAAAATCGACTAGATTGATTTATAGAACATAAAACAGGTGTTTTATTCTACTAAAGATTTTATTTTGTGAGAGAGACGTCTTTCGTCTTATGCGGACATTGTCAACCCAAAGTTCCAAATCCAAAGAGATTGACAATGTCCGCATAAGACGAAAGACGTCTCTCTCACAAAATAAAATCTTTAGTAGAATAAAACACCTGTTTTATTTTTTCGATATGGAATTCTACTACCTAAACACCGACACAGTGAATGATTTATAGAAGGTAACAGGAAGCAGCTATCTTGGTTATCCAATTTCAAGAAGAGAATGGGAGTCCTGGAGAGCGTAGCTATTTTGGTCACAGATGTTTAACGTATCGTTATCGAGGAGAAAGCTCTTGGGAGGTGTATGCTTGGACATCAATAGTGCTTTCGATAATGTTATTATTTTTATACTATGTGCAAAGCTTGATCAATTGGACATTCCTTCTACCCTATCCGGACGTGAACCGAACCCGCAATAACCCTCCTATTAGAGAGACCATTCACAGGTGATTGCCGCAAGGCTCAGTGTTCTCACCCATTCTATTCAACTTGTACACGCATGATGTCTATCAGTCAGTATCTACGGATTTCCAAATTTTGAAATCTGCGGATGATTTGTTCGTATATTGCTCCGATAAATCCATGGACAACTTCCAGGTGTCCTTGCAATCAGAGTTGTTGTCAGAACATGGCCTTAATGCTTCCTTCCAGAAGTGCAAAAGCATAGTATTCTCCAGAAAACTCCGTCTAGTCTACCTGAAATTTTGATTTGACCAACGGTTGATTAATTCTTTTAACGGAATAAGATTCCTAGAGGTCACATTGGTCACTGGTCTTTGATGGACCTCATTTATTGAACTCATACACCACAAATTTCAGACCGGCCTCAAAATCATGAGAGCCGTCTCCAGGGTCTGATGAGGTTGCCACCCCGCGACTCAGAAAATCTTTTATACAGCATTTATCTACAGCCATTTGGACTTTGGATCCTTTTTAATAACCCCAACCTCCAAGAAAACTTGTTGAGACCGGATTCGGTCTCAGTCTCTTCCGTTAATTACGGGTAATCCTCCCCTATCAACGCATTACAGGTGGAGGCTGCAGATCCCCCACTTGGACTGTGCAGACATCTTATGTGTAACAGGTTTTTAGTCAAAATCCTGCGTTTTATTGATTACCCTCTGTCTCTCAAACTTCATCTCCTCTCATACTTGGTAACTCATTTACCGGTATGGAGGGGTAAAGATCCACCACCTCTTGTTACCAGCTATAGAAAAATTAAAACTCCCTTGTTGGAGAGCTACACAGTTCTTACTGTATACTCTTTGTCATTTCCCACACTAAGTTTTAAACCGAAAGTTGCTCTCAACCTGGGTGTCAGTAATGGCATATTCGCACCTCATATTTTCAAATCGATTTTTGATTCCGATTGGCACTACTGGCACCTATCTATACAGACAGTTCGAAAAGTGACAAAGAGCGTACAGGGGCTGGCTTCTTTTTTAATATAACACTAATAAAATGTTAAGGCACAGAGACGAGTCGTCAGTCTTCTCAGCAGAATGTCTTGTTATTAGAGAGGCTATAAGGGCTCTGACCATACGCCATTACAGGGTTAAAACTCTCCTCAGCGACTCTCAAAACGCTCTCCAGTCCGTTCTCCCTCCAGGCCGTTCTCTCTCCAGCATTATCCCGACCAGATGATCTTTTATCTTTAGATATTAGATACCTCCTATATAAACTTCAGATTTTGGGTGGAGAGGTGGTACTGGGTTGGATCCCATGTGAACTGTGGGATCCCGGGCAATGAGGCGGTATATCTATTGGCCAAATTGGGAACGAACCTCCCTAACCCATCGGAAACTGTCTCAGCCTCCGATTACACTTTGATATTCGGCCGAAATCTCATCCAGTGCTGGCAGGCAGAGTGGTCAGAGACCAGCCAACTCAAAGAAAGAAAGTATACCTCAATCCAACCCAATGTGTCCACGAAACTTTTATTTTTCGAAAATTTCAATGAGTAAGGCTGACACCTCCACGATCTGTATAATGAAGTTAGCTCATTGCTTTGCCAGATTGCATCTCTACCGAATCCACGTTATTGGTTCTCCTCTATGCGACCGCCTGAAGGAGGAGGACCTTGATCATTTTTATTTCGAATGCCCGATCAATAACTTCTACCCAACTTTGATTAACAACCTGGTACATTATAGGGTTCCGTTACCTACAAATACTTCCTTGCTCCTGGGTTCAAGAAACAAAAGTATTTTCAAACTCCTTGTCCTATTTCTTAAGCCCCATTTGATAAAGCTTTGAATGTTGTGTTTTTTGTCCTGAACATTGCCATTTTTCTTGGCAGTTTCTGGCTAGGAAGAAAGCCAACAAAAGAATAAGAGAGACAGCACGTGATATCAACAGTATAAGTGAATTAGTAAGAAAAAAAAACATTCACGCGGCTCATCGTACATGTTGACTTATACTGTTGATGCCACTCACAATGTTGAAAACTAACCATAATGATTGGTCACTAAGAGTATAGGTCGACATATACTTTTAATGCTATACGAGTTTGAAAATAAATAAGATATACTATTAAATACAAATATTGTTTTTAAGGTTTTATAATTACAATTTGACTTTTGTTATCGATTACACATGTGTAGTTTGAGATATACTACAAGGTTCCATCAAAAAGTAAAAATCGATTTTTTTTGACTTATACTGTTAATGCCATGCACGAGAGTATTCTTGTTATGAAAATGATCGCCAAATAAGTAAATATCTGAATTTCCATAACGCTCCGCTTTCTAAATTTAAACAATATGGATATTAATTTCTAACACAAATTGTAATTAATGCGAATGGATATTAAAAATCAATTTTGTTGGGTATCTTTAACATAAAAAAATATTATTTTGTTTAAATAATATGTCTTCCCCGAAAGTTTGTTTGTCACTAATCGTATTTCAGGAGCTTCCATATTTCAAAACATATTTTTCTTGACGTTTTTGCGATGTTTTGTTGAAACATTTTGTTTTTCTTAAGATAAGCAATCACGTGAACTTTAAATATTCAATCGACGTTTTGGTTCACAATATGCATGATAGAATTATCATCAAAGAGCTATCAGTTATAAACATAATTTAATCTTTTATTGTTTTATTTTATGTTTTGATAATTTTGAAGTGATTGGTAGCCCATAGCCCAGTGATAGAATCATGAGTGTTATAATTGAAGTATCTAGAATTTGAAAATCAGCTCCTGTTGCCAAACCATTACACTTTCATGACATGAACTATCTGTATCAATTTTAGTAAGAAATAAGGTGGTTAATATTAACCCAGATTTATCTCCATAAAAAGTTTAACATTAAAAATATTTTGAGAAAAAAAATACTCAAATAAGAGTAGCAATATATACAAAAATATTATTTTTTGGTTGCCTCCTTGAAATAAATTAAAAATTTACAGAAACGCAAAAGTAATTTACGTTATGTATTCTCAACAACAAAACATTTACATGCAGTTGTATTTTAATTTATAATTTTCACGATTGGTTTTCAAAAAGAAATTCAGAAAAAAAAAACAGAATTATTAAGTGTAGGTACATAAAATGAGTTATTTATGTTTTTTTTAACTTCAAAATTAAAAAAAAAAACGAGGCTAGATATAATCCTTTGGATTAATAAAAATGTACTTCAGAAGTTATAAATCTCAATAACATTTAAATTCATGCAAATTTTTAATTCCAAAAAATCTCTTATTTGAGTTTTTTTTCAGATCTGAAAAAAGTTTCTTCTTGGTTGGCAAGTTTAAAATTGATAATTACTGCAAAATGCTCCGGGCAACAAATGCGAAGTCGTTTTGTAAATTATGCGTTTGTAAAAGTAGTATGAAGTAAATGAATGAAGATTCATCACAAAAAGTTCAAAGATTAACAAATGAGAAAAATAAAAAGTTTCGATGTAATGTTAAAGTTGAAAATAATCTTGGTTTTTAGTAGTAACAATTGTTTATGTTTACTATTATGTTAATAATGTTTTGTACTAACAGAGTAAGTTAATAGAGCTTTTGGCAATATAGCACCTCATTCACTTTCTGAGCTCTGTGTTCTCAAAACACCTGCAAGTAGACCCCAACGCTCAGCAATGACATCCACCAACATGATGGAAGAGATCAATAGAGCAAACAAATCATGCTTCTATCTTTTTCTAAAAACAGTGAGATACCAAATCTTTGCCAGGTGTTGCACAAAATAAATCAAATAATTATACAAAATATAATAAACAATAGGTAGAGAAACTTGCAGTTTTCTGCAACTTCATCTCATTCAAGAGCCTACGACTTCTTATCAACTTTTAATTAGTTACTTTGTTTATTAAAATAAATACAAATTAAAATAAATGCAAATAAAAAAAAACGTAATATACCTACTTAACATTCAATAAAAAAATTTCAATCATGGTTATATGGAAGAAATCTCGCCACTCCATATCATAACGTTTTTTATGCAAATTGTTTTGTTGATTTTGTTTTGTAAATGATTATTATATGCAAAAATTATAAAATAAATAAACAATAACGCTCTAAATGATATTAAATACTTGACAGAGTATCATAATCAACCATTTATATAAATAATTTTATATTATTAACATTTTCATATTCCTTTAATCCATTACAATAATATTTGTATAAGGATATTAACTTTACTGTTGAGGCTTATTTAAGATCACCATATCAGCTTTTGTTTGCTTCAACGATCATTCATCCATCCGAAAATTAAAGAAATAAAATTTTCATACCAAAATTAACAATGTATTTTATAATATAAGATATCAATGAAAACATTCTAAATAGAATAAACATGATAAAATAAATATATTTACAAAGCAAGCGGACTTAAAGACCTTCGTCAAATGGCTTATCAAAAATAATATTTGACTATGAAAATTGCTTCAAAATTACGTAGATGATTCTGCGAGGATGAGTGAGGAAGGAAAGAGAGATGAAAATGGAGGTATAGGGGCAAGAGGAGAGGGTATTAATAAATATTTCGAAGTCGGCTCAACATACCTGAATTTTTAGTCTTTTTTTATAACTCTTCTTAGTATCACGGTTCGTCCTTTAGTGATTTGCATTAGGCTTATAATTTGTCATATAGTGTATTTTTTCCTTTGGATCCACACGAAGCAAATGGAAAAGACCCAAATTCCCAATCCCTGAATTTCGTCTCAGGATGTGAACAGAAATGACAGGAGAAATAATTGTATGTCACATCTCTAGAATGCTCTTTATATCAGGAAAAAAAAAAGGATTTGTTATTATAATATATCTATGATTGTATTTCAAAAACATTAAATGTAGGTAATTAAATTTTCACACTACAATCTATGACTTACTCAATTTCGATGTAAGTAAACAAGAACCCATAAATTATTTTTATAATACTTTTTCAGTGTGCCAGTACTCAAATAATAAAATAACTTTTTGAATTTGAAACAAAATATGCACAAGTTTTTTTTCACTAGATCATTCATACGTGAGAGATGTTTTTTGTTCACGACGATTCGAATTTTGATACTCAATCAATTCAATCATAGTTATCAGTTACAGTCATCGATCACATATCGCAATCAACAATCGCAGTTCCTATTCAAAAACATTTTTTGTTTTTGAACTACTTGACATATTTGATAACTTTATAGTATTGATATAGGTACGATATAATTTTACCGCTGATATTTCGAGTCACTCTAACTCGATAGATCTCATTTTTTTTATTTTCAAATAGCGCTACAAATTGTCGGTATAAAACCTTTTTATTGCCACGGATGTTTGATAATTTTACCGTGTCCAGCTAACATCCAGCTAATGCTTGTTTTATTTATTTCAATATGGAATTCTACTACCTAAACACCGACACAGTTTATATATTGTGAGTTCAATGCTAGAACTAGACAACTCAAATTTAATCGTTTTGAATTATATATTTCCGATATTTGCCTTTAATAGTAATTTTTGAGTAATTTTTAGTAATTATGAATTTAAGTGTTTCAATAATATATATAAAATTAATTACTATCCTTCTGAGTGTAATATCATGATTTATCCATTACCTCAAAACTATTGATTTTGAGTTGTCTAGTTCTAGCATTGTACCCACGATATAAAAATTTGCCTTTAAACGCTCTAAATTGAGCAGTTACCTACTTAAATTTTTTCTACTCCCGGCAAAATTATTGGGTTGTTCGACACTTTTATTTCCATGAGTAAATACATTTTGATGAATGTATGTGGATATGGCGTTTCTTTAACCAAATGAATTCCTTTCTACTTAAGCAGTATTAAGCTTAATAAAATGTGCACAGGTAGTAACCTAAAAATGTCAAACGTTGTTTACAGGTAAACTATTTGATGTTTTTTTTTTATTGTAACAATTTTCTTTTATGTCGACAGGTAGATATTAAATATTGGAGAAAACAAAAATTAATTATGATACACAAATAGATACGTGCAAATATAAGATTGCTTTTCATTAACGTAGCTCCGTGGTGTCCCCGATAAAGAATATATTTCCCATTTTTTTCAGTAAGTTTTCGAGTTTCCTTTAAAACTCTGGTTAGTTGGAAGACATCGCATTCTAGCGATAAACTCGCCCTCTTTATATTTAATTGTATATATAACTGATATTTTCAAGATTGATTTAAATCTATTTCAAAATTGTTTATTTCAAAATTTATTTCAAAATTGATTTAAACTTATGATTGATTTAAAATATTGTAACCAATGGACAGTAAAGAATAATACAAATAAGTTACAAACAGATAGCTCACACAAGCATTGTAGGCACAGGTTAACATTATTTATTATCAGCAATAGCTTCTGAGGTTTTCAGTTATTCTATTTAGTTATTTGCAAGTTGTAATTCTGTTTGAAGTATTATGATGGTTAAATGAACGCACACATACTTTCTTTAGATTATCCATATTTTATACATGGGACATATTATTAACATTTCGTGTTGATGCAAAGCACTGTGAAGCTCGCATGAGTAATTGCGTGGACGTGATGTACTACTTTATACTTTGCCATACATAGGAAGGTCTGTATTTATGTATCTACATATACGTACCTGAGTTTAGCTTTTGCGTGCTTGGGTTCTTTAATTCATCTCAATCATGGAAATACTTAATGCTTAAATGTTTCGGATCATATCCCATTTCCTTTTTATGACTCTATGTATTTCATTCGCACACAGTGTTTATTTTTATTTACATTATGGTTCTTATTTAAAAAAAAAATCATTTATACTAACTAACACAGAACATACTTTGAGAGAAGCAACCAGCGGACGTTCTGACTAGCATTTCTTACTAACAGTTTATTTATTAGTTATTCTATTTGAATAAATGTAGATAGTATCGCTCAAGTTCGTTAACAGGGTACGATTAGGTATTTATATTATGGATCTGAGATATTTTGCATGTAAATAAGTTGTAAATAAGCTGGAACGCGTGATACAAATTCTCAGAAAGCAAAAGTGGTGTGTGTGTGAGAAATTTCATGGGTGTTGAATAAGCTGAAGAAGAATCTAAAGACGGGTTCACGTGGCGTTCCGTTTACTCTGCTTTCTTCATTTGGCAAAAGGCATTAGGCTATAGATGGATAGAAACCTATAAAATTTAATTTTGGTATTTTCCACAAATGTGGTCAGTGAACTAACTATAGAATGTGACATAATATAGGTCATCCTCTTCGAGTAAGAAAAAAATAATTAAATCATGATGGATTACATATTTACTGGCTGAATTATTTATGTGTTTATCACCGCCTGATAGTAAGATTAGTCAGTTAACAAAATAATTAATAAATACTGGCATTCAATTGAATGCCTAGCCATTTCGTTGAATCACAATGAAGTGTCAAACGTTCAACGTTTTGCTTAATGGAAGCAAGCTTGATTATAGAAATTTATTGTTTTATTTGAGGTTAACTAAATGTAAGTTCATTTTGACTTATATAAAACGATTTAATCAAAAACACTATAATTTTCATTACATGAATTTAACTTTTGGCAGAGGCTTTTCAGACCTAGTCCATCTTCAGTGCTTTTAACCAAGAAACTCTTATATTTTATGCAGTGATCAACCACCTTTGACATCACACTGTTGTTTCTAAGTGAAAAAATGTGTTATATTATTCTGACCCTAAGTAAATGCCACCAAAGATGGACTAGATCCAAAAGCTCCTGCCAAAAATATAAAGTCATAGTTATGGCGTTTTTAATTAAATCATTTTAATATGGTAAATATAATACGGTAAATTATAGTACGGTAAGTATAATATGGTAAACTGGTTACACTCTCGCCAGCCACTCGAATATTACACAAAAGTGTAGAAATGTTCTATTCCAAGAATATCACGGACGATGATAAAGTTTTATTTTTAAATATAAAATGATGTAAAAAGTTACCTTTGTGACTTAGATGAGATCTGGAATTATATCCATCTTCTTCCAGTCCTGTTCTTTGCTCTTTAAATGAGAGAAATAATTACTTCCTGCCACCTTACATTAAACTTTTAACGGCTTATGCAAATAAGAAAGTTAATGAGTAAAATGCAGTAGCTTTTAATGCAATATTATAATAACAAGTATAAAATATTCATAATATAACACTTTTTCATTTGTTAATTTATTTATTTTTTCATTTTTCTTGCACATCATCATACACATAACGAAATGAACATAGCAGTTTTAATAAAAAATAATGTGATGACATGCAGTACCGAGATTTTTTTAAAAAAAAGGTGTATCTGGGTTTTACTCGTATTATAAGCCCTATGCATCTTTCACAGTAAGCTAAAAGCTTGTGTCGTGAAAGGGGAGTTTTCCAGCACCTGCGATCGAACCGCGGACCCCCTATTATCACATTATTATCAACGTTATGATCACAATTTATGTTCTACAATCAGAAAATCGATAGCGTATCTTATTTATCTATATTGAAAGTTATAATATAAGTTAGAAAAAAGGGTACCTACTTACGTTTATTTCAATCTTCTTTAGAAACTTGCCATAAAAATCTTCAATTCACATTTTAAATTTATTTCATTTATTTAATATACCAAACTTTAACGGTTTCGGTAATAAATAAACTAACTTTATAAAAATTATATTATAATCTCTTCCTTCTCTTCTCTCTCTTCTTCTTTCTATAATTATTTTTTTATATATTGTGCTTTTTATTAAATTGTTCATAGTTTAGATACTTTAATTGGCGATGTAAATAATTAAATGTATATTATTGTATTATTCATTGTTAAAGCTGTTGTATCTATTAAAATAAATAAATAAAAATAATATCTAAACACATTTTCCATCACATTTTTCCGACAGGGGACCTGCTTATATGGGAGAAGTAAAGTGATATTAGTGAAAAATGACAAAGAATGATGTATATTGTAATATATTGAAATGATATATATTTTTCACGATGGCATACTAGGTATGCTACAAAATGTATTCATTTAACAAAACTAAGTATTTGCTCAGAGCATATGTTGTTGTGGATAAAGAGACGGTAGTTATCTGTTATTAAAATATCCTCAAAGAAGAAAAACTCGTATCGAGCATCTCAAAAGATGAAAAGCTGTTGTGTGCTCGACGTTAGAAAAATCGTGTGAAAATCATACGTTTTTACATTGATAACTTCATATTCATTCGTCCATTCATACCATTACGGAATTTCTCATAACCATGGTGGTCAGCACACAAATTTCATGTGATTAACATAAAAGCCGTCCTCTCCATTCCAATAAATGTTGACTTTCAGGATGGGAAACGTGCTTCATCGCTAGATTGAAAATGTAAGATGGACTCTCAAAAACTTTCTGAAAAGAGTATGAGACATATTTTTCGTCTTGACTTTACGTGTATTGATGGGTCCCCCTGACATTGACGATCACTTGGTGAAACTCTGTATGTACTGAGCAGAACAAAACAGTTTCTATACTTCTCTCATCTCAGTCCGCTCTCCGATGTTCTAAGCTTGGAAATTTACTTAATTTACGGTTAACTGTATAGAATATTCTAATAGGGATAAGTAAATAAATACAAACAACATTTTTAATTTTATTTATACAAAACCTCATTTTGCCAATATTAATCATCACAAACAATTTTTTACAAAAGTACATTTATATAAAATACGATATTTATACAAAAGTAGATTTTATCAAGACGCAATTTCTTCCAACTTACCCATTTACAGTGAAGACCATCATTATTATTTTTTTTACCAACGAGAAAATAAGAAAGACAATGTTTCCGATACAAAAATTAAGTCTCTTTTTTCTTAGTAATAATTTACAGCTGCAGCGTGAAACAAGCTATAGCTACAGTATGAAATACATAATATACATATATCTCGTTAAAATCACAGAAAATAAAAAATATATTTTTTAATATTTATGATGAATGCAGGCGTTATATTGAAAATGTTTTAGAAAAAAACAAAAGTACCTATGAATATTTTATGAATACCGAAGTTTTTCATTCACTGCACTATCTGACAGCTCGGCAGAGCTTAAATTTTCGATCTTAACTTTATAAAAGCACAACCTTACCATTACAGGGCAGAAAATATATCCATGATTTCATGTAACGAGTTTGATGTAAAGTTTCCCACTGAAAGTAATTTTCAAGAGAAAATAATTTATGAAAATAAATACTCGCATAATCCAAACTTTCTATTTACCTTTCTTTAGTTTATGTAAATAATATTCATGATATATTTCCTGAAACAGTTAAAAAGATTATCATTTACCTAGAGATTTTCCTTGTGAAATCTACAGAGTGAAATTAAGTAACTTTCTAATACTTTTTACTTAGTAAGGCAAATATTCGTAAAAACATCACTAGAAGACAATTAAATTAACATCTTTTTTCGGCAATGAGATATGCTACTACAAGTAAATATCTTCATTCATTTGACCTTTATAATTATTAAGCTTCTTCACGAATTTATTTGTTTGGAGTAAATAAATTTATTTATTTATTTTACACAATATACGGCCTTTGCTCTTTATTGTTCAAATAAAGGTTTTACAACATTTAAGAAATGTAAAACTAAAGACAGCTATACTTAAGTTTATAGAATTAAAATAAATTTAAATAAGAAACATAGTCAACCAGTTATTTCACAGAAAAATGGGTGAATACGTAAAAAAATATACAGAGTTACGACAAATGATGAACTTGTTAACATTTTTTATTGGAATAGATTTAGGAAATAGGTACTGTAACATACCAACATATTAAATGATTGACACAATCACAGGACAGGTATTTATACCTTTTTAATAACAAATCATTCCGTCACAATCTCCATTCAAATATATAATCATCTCGTCACCATCTCCATTCCTGCACTATCGTTTCGTCATCGTCTCTATTCCTAAACTATATTCCCGTTATCGTCTTTGTTCCTATACTATCGTCCCATCACCGCCTCTTTTCTTATACTATCGTTCCGTTACCGCCTCTATTCCTACACCATCGTTCCGTTACCGCCTCTATTTCTGCACCATCGTTCCGTTACCGCCTCTATTCCTGTACTATCTTCCGATCACCGTCTACATTTCTATTCAATCGCCCCGTCACCGTCTCGATTACAAAATAACTATGCTTTCTTTTGCCCATCACTTAAATTAATGCTTACTTTTTTTTATTCACTATGAAAATTTTATTTTCTACTTAAAAGTGTGTATTCACTTTAACTCATGGTACCTACTTACTTTTTATTCTTGTATTGAGAATTATATTCACTCAGGTATTTTATTACGAGTAGGTCTGTATACATTATTGTAAATGTAGATATGTGAGTTGTACCTGGTAAACATACAAATACTTTGGGGTAAAGATACAATAACATCATTCTGTCATTTGAGGTAATTGAAGAAAGATCCACCACACACCCGGATACCTCAGGAGTCTTTAACTCCTACTTATCCGCACATTCAAACCAAAATTGTCCTCACGAGCGGGCCATTAGGGAGGCCTGAAGGGCCGGCCGGCCAAAACCGCCGTCGTGGGAATCTTTTATATTACTTCTCTCTTCAATGTCCCTTCTGGGCGGTAATAATGTTTATTGAGTTATTATACAATATATACAAGTAAAAAAAGAAAGAAAAATAAACAAAATGATACAAAACGTGAAGCAAAACAAATAAAACATGGTAATAAAATATATACACAAATTGGTAAGTACAGAAGGCCGAGGTGAGGTGTCCAGAGACGTGCTGTTAGGCGTTTAAAGGGCGCGAGCCCGAGAGTCGCCAGCGCCAGCATGGTGTGGAAACATTAAACCCTCCCAAAAGGGACATCCCTACCAAACCTACTCTCCACCAAGGGAGACAGGACGACACAACAAAAAGACGAGTTCGCCACACGCACCACCGCCACAATGGGCAAAACCAACCCTACGACGCTCCCACGTCAGACGGGGGTAAACCCGGCTGACGCAGAAGCTCCCAACGAGATACCCAAACATCCACAAACCCCAAAAATGCCTTTAGGTTCCTTGGGCATTGCAAAACCTCCCCAAACCATATAGGTCTGGGAGTGTTCTCACTCATATCATCTAGCATTGCATCTCTAGCATCATTCATCACAGAGCACTCCCATAGGATATGCTCGGCATACTGCGCCCCCAACCCACAAACACACCACGGATTCTCCGCTAGGCCAAGGTCATACAACTTGCCCTTTAGATCACCATGGCCCGTCACAAGCTGGACGGCGTAGTGATTTAGGGTAATGCGGCCCACCCCACGGGAGACAGGGATTGTCCTGCTCTGCGGGCCGCCATAGACAGGGTAGCGATGTCAACAAATTACGATGGCTAGGCGCGTTTCCGTTGCATTGGGTCAGATTAACTTGGGACGATCTCGTGCGTCTGCCATTGACTTGGTCAGGCACGTTTCAGTCAGTTCTCTTCCGATTGTTTTCGTACAAGAGCATCTGTTTAGTAGAGTGATCCTCGATGGTGCTGAATTGCCCCTTGCCATAGTTGACAAGGGTTGCAAGCCCATGGCGGGTTTCCTTATTGATACCAGCAAGGTACAGCCGTTGCTTTTGGACGGACTCTCTGATGAGTTTCGTTGCTGTGTGTGTGTCCGGATTGGAGGACGTGAAATATTCCTTATATCTGTTTACTTCAAATTCTCGGATAATGTAGGCCGCCACCTTCAGGGTCTGAGACGAGCGCTGGAAGCCCTGAGAGGTAGGCCGGTCATTGTGGCCGGTGACTTTAATGCACGCTCTCCCTTATGGTACGACAGACCTGGCACCGACCGCTCTGGGAGTGGTGGCCCCGTCGCGGATTTTATATCTTCGATGGGACTATGCATTCTCAATGTTGCGGGACAACCTGCCACGTTTGCCGGGCCTATGGGTGAGAGCTGGATTGATCTTACGCTCTGCACCAATGATCTGTATACGGAGCTCTCTAATTGGAGGGTTCACGTTGGTGACGTTTCGAGCGACCATCGACTTATCACTTGGTCGGTCGGTGGCACGCTCGAGATTGATCCATACGGTCTTTGGAGCTTTCGTTGCTCGAATGCTGATTGGGAACACTTTGGTTTTGCTTTGAAAGTTGAAGTGAGAGATTTTGCTTTGTGGAAGTGTGAAGGTGCCGAATCACTTGGGGAAAAGTTTAACTCAGCGGTTGTTCAAGTTGCGACCGAAGTGCTGGGTAGATGTAGGCCTGGGGGAAAGAAGTCTACCAATTGGTGGACACCAGAACTCACGGTTCTGCGACGTCAATTTAAGTCAGCCGAAAGGGCCTATGGTCCTGTGAGAAAGGGTAGCATCTTGCGGGACTCTCCCGCTGGCAAGCGTCTCCTCGAGTCGCTTCAGCGTGCGAGGGGCTCCTACCATCTGGCCATAAGGCATGCAAAGACCTCGGCCTGGAAGGAGTGGATCACAGAAACTGGAAACGCCGACCCTTGGTCCGTGACGCGCACTGCTGTTAAGACCAAAAGGTCCGCCGATCATTATCTTACTAGCATTGTAGCTGGCGGTAGTGAAACTGTGTGCATTGATGACACACTACGGGCCCTCTTGGATGGGTTAGTGCCGCTGGACTCGACGTCCACGGACAGCCCGTTCCATGCAGGGTTGCGTATTCTAGTGCGCTGCCCTGGTGCTCGTGAGACTATAGATGCTGCAAGCGTCGTGACTCACAGCGAACTGAATGAGATCATCAAAACATTAGGTCCAAAAAAGGCCCCAGGGATTGACAGACTGAATGGTATAATTGTCAAAAACGTCTGGAAGAGTTGTCCAGCGGAGATGTTGCAACTTTTCCAGCGTTGTATGAAAGAGGGTGTGTTTCCAAAAGTATGGAAGAAAGGTTTGCTCAGAGTGATACCCAAAGGCAATGACAAGCCGCTGTCAGACCTCAAGGCGTACAGACCGATTACCCTGCTGCCTTCCTTCGGCAAGATTCTTGAGATCTTGGTGAGGAACCGGCTTGGGTCGGCTCTGGCGCAGGGTAGTCCTAAACAGTTTGGCTTCAGCCGGGGTCTCTCTACTGAGCATGCCATTGATGCATGTCTGAAATGGAAGGATGAGCGGAGAGAAAAGAATGTGCTGGGTGTCTTCTTGGACATAGCTGGGGCATTTGACAATGCGTGGTGGCCGCTTATCCTGGCCAAGCTTAAGATACGGGGTTGTCCTCGCTGGCTGTATGACATTGTCTGCAGTTACTTTAGCCAAAGGTCAGTGGTAATCCATCACGCTGGGCATTTAGTTGAGAGGGAAGTCAGCATGGGCTGCCCGCAGGGATCGGTCCTTGGACCATTCCTTTGGAATGTCCTGTTTGATGACCTCTTGAGAATGGAGTTGCCGCCTGGTTGCACCATATTTGCGTACGCCGACGATGCACTTCTCTTACTCTCTGGAGATACGCGGAGTGCAATCGAAAGCAAGTTTAGCATCGCGATAGATCGCATCTTGACGTGGGGCAGGGTGAACAGGCTTGTTTTCTCACCGAGCAAGACCTCCGCGCTGTGGTTGAAGGGTGTGCTGGGAAGGGGCAGGAACCCGGTGCTTCGTATGGATGGGCATCCCGTGAGGGTTGTTGATGAAGTCCGATACCTGGGGGTTGTCCTTGACAGGGGCTTCACCTTTCTTCCACACGTGAGAGCGACTGCCGAAAAAGCGGGAGTGTTATTTCACACTCTACGCAGACTCAGTCGTGGTACGTGGGGCCTCAGGGCGCGGACTGTGCGTACCATTTATCGGGCGACGTATGTGGCCCAGGTCACCTATGGCGCCCGTGTTTGGTCGCACCGTCTTGCGGTTGGTTCTGTGTCCGCGGCGGTTTTGAGGGGACAGAGACTCCCCCTGCTCGCCGTCACTGGTGCGTATCGAACGGCCGCTAGCGATGGTCTTCCTGTCATCGCTGGTGTGTTGCCCGCTGATTTAGAAATCTTAGATGGTGTAGCCAGGCGTAAGCTCAAGGCTGACGGCAATGTTGAGCATCTTGGAATATCCGTTCATGCGGAGCCTGGGACTAGAGGACTCAGTAGGGCAATCGGCTTGATCCGAAAGAGAACTTTTGAGGTCTGGCAAGATAGGTGGGATCGGGGGAGAACTGCTAGATTGGTTTACAGTTTTCTTCCCGACGTATGTGAGAGAATGAAGAGGCGTTTCCTTTCATTTGAGGTAAGTCTAAAGGAAATTCTGCGAAATTAATCATATTGTTTTCTTTGATTTCTTTGTTGTTGAATATATTTTGAACGAGATCACAGGGAGCCAGTTAAAAAGAACCGTATCCACATTTTGACAAAAGCATAGATGTACGTTATTTTTCGTTGACAATTTGATAAGTATTGTACATTGTGAATCTTGAAATCTTAAACATGAAAGCTTATTATATATATACACACAAACACACAAATATAGGTATGTTTATGTTAGCTTTCAAGAGCTTCGTTCTTATCAACAAAAATATAGATAAACAGTATTGATTTTAATTATTTTCATTTTATATTCAAACTCATCATGTTAGTTTTATTTTTTCAAGCATGGAGAGAACAAATTGTCCCATTGCATTAAAGAGTTTTGCCGTTGCATGAAAGAATGTTTTCTTTAATCGAGAATATATTTTTACTCACTTTAACGAGAACTTAAATTTCTTCAATCATGAGAAATTTCCTTGTTTTGGTTATTTAATTTTTATGGTTTATTTACATTTTCGATACAAACAGTCATATTATTAATGGTATTAAAAGAATTATATGAAGGCGTAAGTGAACCAGCGAAATTAATAACACGAAAAAATAATTTAAACAGATTTTCTTGTAATGATAAAAAATTGTAAAAACCAATTTTTTATAAAATTTATTGTTTTATATATATTTCTCATATCTTCAGGTTTGTCTTGAGATACTTTATTTTCAATCAATCATTCGCTCCATTTTATAAAAACAAACACTGTCTTAAATCTCGTCACATTCAAATAACAGAGAGCAGCGAGAAAAGAATTATTCTAAATATAGCTCATCTGAATCTTTTCAGACATTCAATCTATCTTGATGTAAGATAATGCTTACATACAATAATACTAAGTAAACAATTGGAAATAATAATATTATAATATGTAGATATTGTTATACAATGTTTGCAATGCAGTAAGTAAGAGAAGATAACAAGAAAAGTTTGCGTGGATTCACTACAAGATATCGAATAAGAGTTGCGTGTTTGTGCAAAGTTCAAGAAGGTACAAAATTTTGTATTGAAGATGATAATATAAAATATGTCATATGAACTGTTGTATGAATGTTACTAAATCTTTGTATATACCTTGGTTAACACTTTGTGACACGTTTGCAAAGTTTTTAATTAATAAAAAAAAATAGGTACAAGATTATGTTTAAAACATATTTGAGCGATAATTTTTAAAATGAAATACGATATATAGTTATTCCACTATTGACTTTATTTATTTTGCGAGCCGGCTTTTAAGAGCTTCCGCTCTCATCGTCAGGAAAAAGTAATGTGAAGCTTCATTACAAGTTAAGTATGTGACAAATAGAAAACAATAGGTAAAAATTAAAATTAAAGAGATGTGTTATTATCATGTATCATCCACCATATTATAATAATTATGAGCCGCTGTGGACGGTCTTATATCAAACATCTTCAGCATTTGCCTTGTACGATAACGGGGAAACCACAAAAAACCCTTATCAGAGATGTGCATTATTATAGAGGTTGGCTCCTCTATTTGAACTATAATTTAAGAGTGTGATGTATTTATATGATATAAGTTATATTATTATTTTACAAAATTATAATAAAAGTAAACAATGTGTTTTTAGGTGAATTTATACAGATTTTGAGAGTGAATTTATACAAATGGTAAGAAAGGATGAATGGATTTCAACTACACAAGAGAATTAATTGTCAACTTATTTTTAAATATTCGATGTTTAATTAAAATAAACAGCAATGTCCGGCGTTTCTGCATCTCTGAAGTCATTAAGAACAAAACATCTCTGAAGTCATTAGTAACAAAAAATGTAGCTTTTTTGTAGAAAATCCAGCGGAAAAGTCGGAAATTTAGATTGTATTTTTGTATGAAAGTGACGTTTGTATGACAGTTCCGCTATCACGTGTTGCCAAAACGAAACATTTTATGAAATTCACCCTGGCGACGCCCGCTAAGAACATCTAGTCTGTAATAATTATGTACGTTGGGGGTTGTGCCTATATCCGGTTAAACAAAAAGAAATAAGTAAATATTCATAACGTTTGTTGTTGACTAATGAAAACTAGCAGCCGCTTTAGTATTGAGCTTTATTGTTTCGGCACTATATACACGGGAAATCTTGATTATTTGAGATCTGAAAATATGAGACTATTTAATTTTTTTAAATAATATTTGTACGTTTTAAATAAAACTTGATTCATGATTCAAAATTATGTGCATTTGTTAAAAAACAATGTTTTTGGGTGGCATAGAATTATCACAATACTTTTTATTTATTTATTCTTTTTGCACATCATCATTATATAACAGTGTTTACAAATTAAAAAAAAAAAAACTAGGGCGATGTGCAGTGGCGAGATTATCACTATAAAGTGATTTTTCTTCCATCTAACCACTCGAAAGTATATATGAATACTAACAGTGATATATTTTTTTCGAAGGGTGAAAATGATAAATAAACAAGCAATGTTGTTTCATGAAGTGTTAATAATATAAAGTTTATCTAAGCCGAAAATACACAAACTCTCAAAATCCATGCGCACGACACTCTTGTGTAAAGTACAATATCTTACAAAAATCTCCATGTCGTTATACAAAGGAGTCAAAATAATGTTTACCAATTCAGATGAAAAGTATTATGTATAGGTACCTACTACTGACTATGTGTTACACCAGAGTATAGAGACGTATGTCCACGTAGTGAATTTAAGTCATCATATATGTTCTTTGCTCACCTGTATCCATTGCATCAGAAAGTAAAAAACAAATTCATTATATCCATATAATATGTAGAGTTCCAAATCTCGATTTGAAGAAACGAACAATAATAATCTCTCTTCTAAGTCGGTCCCTCAATGCTGGAACGTGACCACCATGACCACAACCTAGCGACAAGCTCCTCCACCGTGCCCTGTCCTCCGCCTGCCTAAACGCCTCTCACATTCTACCCCCTGCAGCATCTCACACATGATCTGACCATCTTGTCGGTATTCGGCCTCTGCTTCTTCTTCCTTCGTCTCCACCAGACAAAATATTTTTTTTCCAGATTGTCTGGCTCACGTCTTATAATAAGTATGTCCGAAAAAGCAATAATAATAATAATAATCTTACAAAAAAAAATCATATACCTACATTTAAATACCTACACAGAATAAAATAAACAAGAAAATACTGAGAGGGGAGGAAAAGGGGGGGAGGAGTGATGGGTTTTAGGTTTGCCCTGGCCGGCAATATAACCCGGAACCTCGTGACTTAAAGGCAAGAGTGTTACCTATGCACCACACTGGCCGCTGGTAGTAATAGCGTTAGTCGTGTTAATAAAACATATTTCTTAAATAACAGTTCTTGACATACTTAAGTTTCCCTTCAACGACATATTATAGAGGTAAGAGAATATACATATCTTGACGCCGCTGGTTGCGTTGTTTGCTTTTAATTTATTCCTGTCGTTTGCCTCCTGACATAACCATAGAACCTACCATGTTTAAATATGTCATTTAAGAAATTGTTCCGGCATTATTTTTATTATAAGGTATCTATTATACTTTTATTACTTGTGTAAATTTTCCAAACGATGATTTGAATCTCCACCATATTATTTTTAATTACCTATTATTGAACAAAATTATCTAATAAATATTTCATAATGTTTTTATATTGAAATCTCTTCAATTTCTCCTTCTTCTTCTTCTCAGCCCACTCCCGTCCACTCCTGGACGAAGGCCTCAGCATTTCTTTCCACTCTTCATTCGAGTTTTTTATTTTAGATTTTCATGTTTATCACACGCGTTCTGTCCACTGGCTACCCACCCGTGGGCGATGTTGTATTTCGTTATGTTACATAATTTATTTTATTTATTTATTTAGGTACATATCATACATCCACGGCGTGAGCGTTTTACACGTTAAACAATACACTAAACCAGGGGTGCTCAGACTTGAACCATCGACGATCGACCATAAAATTTTTAGGTGGCAAGCGATCGACTAGGTAAAAATAAAAGACAAAATTTATAAATTATTTATATCTTATTAGGTAATTACAAATATATACATCATCGACGTAGGATCACGACAGGGACGACTTTGAGGACGAGACGACTGTACGCCAAGCATATCGCAGGCGGCGTGGAAGAGAAACAGCCCGAACGGCGAAGTTCTCGCGCGCAGGTTGAAACGCGTTTGTTATTTGGAATTAAATAGAATCTCCCTCGAATTCCAAATAATATATGTTAAATCTTAAATTAACATCGATTATTCTATCAGATAATTGAACATTAAATGTTCGTTACTAAATTAATAAATACCTATTAAGTTACAATAATAATTGTAAAAAATATATTTAGAAAACCTTTTGAAATATGCTCGCGATCGACTTAAAAACCTCTCGCGATCAACTGGTCGATCGCGATCGACTGTTTGAGCACCCCTGCACTAAACAAAAACAATTCAAAATGTTCAGTCACAACACAGTTGGTGTAAAACAAGAACAACAATTGGCGAAGAATAAAATACAAACGGGAATCAAATTATACATACTGTGATGATATGAATATATACAAGATTGTAAATATTATTTTCATATACCTAGATGGAATATTTGTAGTAGGTAATTAATTTGGGAATGAGAGAGTGCAATCTCAAGTGGTTGTTGAACACAACTATCTATGTAGGAGACAGAGACAGGTATATTTCGGTGTGTGTCAGGAAGAGATGGATGTAGTTTTTTTTTGTTGCTTTGGGTCGACATTTTCAGGGTCTGAAGACAGAGTACCTATTACTCTTGGCAGTTTAGTTTTGAATCCAGAGGGAGGTGGGACTGAATCATATTAATATCTGTGTTTGAATTCGACATCTTTTAATATTTTTATTTACCCACCTTCGTAGTTATTAAAACATTATATTTTAGTGATATTTCCACAATTGGGAATATATAAAGATCATCCTAAATTACTTTTAATTAGCATTTAAAATCCGTGATGCTGCCAGCTGTCTAAGATAAGATTTTCTTTTAATATTATTAATTTATTATTTATATCTAGGTGCTAGGATACTCTCAGGATGTCTGTTGTCTACAAGGCAATATTTGTACTCAAGGATTTATTATTTTACAGATTTTGGAAACAAAGGAATTATGTGTTATATATTATTGTATGTATGTATGTACTTGTTACCGATTTTATATAGCGCCGTCCGACACACCTACAACTAGACCGATGTCAGTGGCGTACCGATCTACCCAATATTATATTTTTATTTAATTTATTTTACCAAAACGAAGGATTGTACAGTTGGGAGTGGAGTTTTATGTTGAGCAGGATATTATTTAATTATTTATTTATTTAATTACATATTTTATCATCGATGTCATTTTCTTCTATAAACTTACTGGATTTTTCTACTTATATTGCTGTGACATTCTAGAATGTATTAATTAACATTTTTGCAAGGCATGGTTATATCGTATTGTTTATGTATTATTATATTAATATATTTATATTAATACCATTTATCCAAAAATCCCTACATAAACCCTTTTCCTTCTAGGGAATGTAGTTTTGTCCAGTCGTTTGTTAGGCCCCAGACGATTTGGGTACGACGTTATTCCTTTCTTAACAAAATATATGATATTGTAGTATATAATTATGCATGATAATTATTTAAATCAAATTTTGCAAATATAAGTACATAGTTCAACTAACAAAATTCTCTCCTTTCCCTATATGCTGGAGGACCCACAATCCATTATAAGGTCTTTGGGCATTTGTAAATGGATATTATGTTTAATTAACTTTAATTATTATTAACTGGTTGGTAAATCACTGTTCGTGACATTGCTAACTATATTAGTAGTCTATCTGATCAGTTCTGTAAGAACACACCTTGCAATCATTAACATAGTTGGATGTGCGTAGAGATTGGTGGTGCTTTCTCTGCGTATAAATCAACTTAACCAATGAAAAAGTATTTATTTCTAATGTTCTCCGACTGAAGCAGGTACAGCTCCATTCCTCGAATTTCTGCTAGAGTATAGCTTGAAGGGGTTATCTGCGCCCTTTGGCTGAAGCTCAATGATCAGGAATCTTTAGGACTAATATTATTATATGTTTGCATGTCCGCATGTTTGCAACAGATTGCATGTCCTAGTGAAAATATATCTTATATATTATTTTATATATATTCGGCTGTAGAATAGTGCACTCGGGCTCAAAATGCGGCATGGGACAGTTTGAGACGTGAGGGAGCGGAGGCGGCGCTCCTTTAGCATGGACACAGCATGCTTTCCATGCACTAACATGGTAGTTAGTCTCTGAAAAATGATGTCATAGCAATCGTGTTGAAATTTAATTAATATTCAAAAGTAATAAAGTTATGTTTTCGGGTGCGCCACTGTCCTTTACGACGCAACGAATTAGTAGGTATGTTGTAGAACATATGTACATACATCGGCTATAGAAACTATGAAATGGTTATCTTATGTAGGGACATAGATCGGCAACCAGTTACCATACAACATTCTCGTACTGATATAGAATAATATTATTTGAATTTTATGTTATGATGATTGTTATGTTATTGTTCAGTTTTCAAATCAGGGGTTTAAATTTCACGCCAATGCAAAATGGTTAGGATGTTTGCCGCCGTGTGGCGCTAACAACTTGATTCCACCAATTACAGCATTACCTTATATTTATAGTTCAGTGTGACAGGTTTGAGAATATAGCGACATAAGTGGCGAAAATTGGCTAAATTGTAGAACAAAATAATATTATAATATGGCGAAGTTTTGTCAGCTTATTAAGGTTTTCGTTTTTGTAGTGTAGGAAACATTATCTTTGTTTGTTGCTAATATAAGCAGTTGTCTTTTACATTTCTTTCTCTTTTACAATCGTATTTCAAATCAACTCTACTTGCAATCAACTATCCTGCATTGTACATATTATAACCTGTGTGACAAATAAATAATTGAAGACTCGATATAGTTTTACTGAAAGCACCAACCAAACCACCCACAAGTTTATGGTCCTTCGAGCCGGATTCGTAGAAGGAAGAACATACCAGTTTGAACAGGAATTCCAGACATCGTAAAGGAAAGACGGACAGGTTTAAATTTCCAATCATCCTTATTATCCATTTCAAAGTGTTATTATTTCAATTATTATCATAATCCTTCCATTGTGGTTTGCTAGTAATTTCATACAGTTGATTTTGCGGCATTTAAGTGAGGTTAAGGGTAGTTATAAAATCAAGTCGAATAATTATTATTGTTACATGTAAAAACACGTTTTTCTTTTCTTGTTTGATTCATGTGCTTTGTTTGGTTTGGTTAAAGGGTGCTGCATTGGGATTAAATATAACAATATTTATCAATAATCGAGATGCCGAACGAGAGAGTGAAGATGCTTGTTTCTAAAAGGGGTGCTCTCAAAGGACAATTGACACGTTTTCAAGACTACCTCAATAGCAAATCAATCGATATGTGTGAACTAGAAGTGAGAATATCTAGAATAGAAGCTATTTTAGACAAATTTGAGACAATCCAGCAGGAAATAGAAGAATATAGTGAAATTGAGGCTGAATATAGGGAACAATTCGAAGTTTTATTCTACGAAACAGTGGGAAAAGCGAGATCGATTATGAAACAAATTCCTACAGTTGTTTCAGAAGTAAAATTAAGACCTTTAGAGGTACCGAATTTCTGTGGGGATTACAAAAACTGGCTTCACTTCAGAGACACCTTCAGTTCATTGGTGGATAGCAATCCATCATTAAATAATCTTCAAAAGTTCCATTATCTTCTCTCAAGTCTTAAGGGAGAAGCATTGCAATTAATTTCTTCACTGGAAGTTTCAGGAGAGAATTACAGTGTAGCATGGGAAATACTTAATTCAAGGTATCATAATGTACGTATAATTTCAGATAAGCACCTTCACAGTCTTCTCAACATGGCAGTACTAAGGGATGAGAGTCACACAGAGTTAAGGAAATTAGTAGATGAAGTACAGCTTCATCTGAGGGCTCTACAAAGCATGGGACTACCTACCAAGCAGTGGGATGCATTGGTAATTCATGTTATAACAAGCAAGCTTCCAGTAAGTAGCAAGCAACATTGGGAGACTTATTCGATCGCAGGAAAGTTACCCACATTAGGTGAGTTGATTTTATGTCTAAATGAAAGAGCAAGGGTGTTAGAAACATGTCTAACACACCAGCGGAAACCAAGTCCTAGGATCACACTCCATGCTGGTTCTAGAAACAATGTTTCAAGTTTATGTCCGCTGTGCAATGGGGAACACAGGCTGCACCAATGTGGTCAGTTTCATGCCCAGACTATGGAGCAGAGGTATGAGACAACAAAAAGGTTTAGACTCTGTTTTAATTGTCTAGGTACAAGGCACAATTCCTCCAAATGTAATTCAAAAAACACATGCAGAATGTGTAGGAAAAGACACCATACAATGTTACATAGATCATCAAATGTTACAAGGCAACCTCAAGTAGGTATTCAAGAAAATGTGACAACAATACTACATGAACAAGATGCTACCATCACTACCCACATGTCACAAGGTGGTAGTCAAATATTGTTGTCTACAGTGATAGTAGGTATCACACATAATGGCGTATCACACAAGGTGCGCGCACTTTTAGATTGTGGTGCTCAATCTAATTTTATGACGAAATCCTTATGTTCTAGGTTGGGTATTTCACAATACGATGCAGCGATTCCAGTAGCAGGAATCCATAACCAGGTTACGAAAATAAGCAAAGGAGCCGATGTGGAGATCCAATCTCTACACTCAAGTTACACACGCAAACTGTCATGTTTGGTGTTACCAAAGATCACGCAGCCACTACCACAGCAAACTTTTGACAAAAAATATGTGAAACTACCTCATGGACTAAGGTTGGCTGATCCCGATTTTCATAAGAGCGCTCCAGTGGACATGCTTCTAGGGGCACAAGTATTTTGGGAAATTTTACAAGCAGAAAGACTTCAAATGGAACCTTCACAACCAGTGATACAGCAGACGTTGCTAGGTTGGATCATCGCTGGACAGGTATTTCAAGACAGGCAAGTCAAAAATTCCAGGCAAGTCTTAAATTGTTATGTTTCATTAAATCAATTGCATAAAGACATAGAAAGGTTTTGGAAAATAGAGGAAATTCTTTCTATGCCAATTCAATCTCAAGAGGAGATTTTATGTGAAACGCATTTCGTTTCAACCCATCAAAGAAGTAATACAGGTCGGTTTGTGGCCAGACTACCATTCAAACCGAAGCATAAAGAGTTAGGTGACTCTTTACAAGTTGCAAGCAGGCGTATGTTAAGTATGGAAAAGCGCTTTGCCAGTGATACAAATCTCAAAAATCAATATGTTAATTTTATGAAAGAATATGAAACTTTAGGTCACATGTCACCATGTGAACCATCAGATCAACATGATATATGTTATCTCCCACATCATGCAGTATTCAAGGGGGATAAAATAAGAGTTGTCTTTGATGGATCTGCAAAAACAAGTTCAGGTGTTTCTTTAAATGATACACTCATGACAGGTCCTTTAATACAAAATGATTTATTTACCTTGCTAGTAAATTTCAGGAAACACTCATTCGTGATTACTGCCGACATAGAAAAGATGTACAGACAGGTGGAAATTCATTCCGAGGATAAAAGATTTCAGAGGATTGTATGGAGGGATTCAGATGACAAACAATTATCTCATTTTCAGTTAAATACAGTAACATATGGATTAACACCTTCTTCATTTATGGCCACAAGATGTCTAAAACAATTAAGTATGGAGTTCAAGGACAAATATCCAAAACCATGTGAAGTTATAGCAGAAGATTTCTACATGGACGATCTGTTAACGGGAGGTGAAAACTTGCAGGAATGTTCACAATTGAAACAGGAATTAACCACTATACTTCAATCAGGAGGTTTTCATCTTACAAAATGGAAATCAAATGTGCCAGGTATGTCTGATGATATATTATCTAGTAAAAAGTCATTATTTGTTGAAGACAAAGATACATCTAAAATCTTAGGACTTTATTGGGATAGCAGGGAAGATTGTCTTTCTTACAAGGTAGAAATTTTACATGATAACCAAGCGGCTACCAAAAGAATGGTATTGTCAGACATTTCAAAAACTTTTGATCTTCTTGGTTTATTAGGACCAATAGTAATTAGAGCAAAAATTCTTATGCAAGAATTATGGCAGCAAGGAATAGCATGGGACGAACTTCTTCAAGAAAGTCTATTGCAACAATGGAATGACTACAGGGCTGATTTGTTAGCAATCAATGATTTTAGAATACGTAGAAAAATCAAGTGTGAAAATTCAATTCATAATCAATTGATAGGTTTTTCAGACGCCTCGCAGAAGGCTTATGGCTGTTCCATATATTTGAGATCTTATGACAGATTTGGAAGATATGAATGTAATTTAATATGTGCAAAATCTAAGGTAGCACCTGTTAAACAATTGTCATTACCTAGACTAGAGTTGTGTGGTGCATTATTGTTGACAAGATTAATGAAGAAGGTAAAAACATCTTTAAAAATGGAAGATACAATCTCAATATTATGGACAGACTCGACAATAGTATTGCATTGGTTATCAAAACAACCTACTCATTGGAATACTTTTGTGGCAAACAGAATATCAGAAATTCAAACTCTGGGTACCAATTGTATGTGGAAACATGTTGCTTCGTCGGACAATCCTGCCGATATAATTTCAAGAGGAGCTACGGCGGAACAACTTATAAAATCAAGTATCTGGTGGCATGGACCTCTTTGGCTTCGACGGAATGAAGAGTCGTGGCCCTCACAAGTGCCTCCAGAATTACAAGAAGTACCAGAATCCAAATTCCAAACAACTTTGGTTGTCACTCAGAAGGAGGATTGGGATATATTTATGAGGTATTCATCTTTTAATAAATTACAAAGAGTCACAGCATATATGATACGCTTCGTACACAACGCTAGCGGTAGAAAACCACGTAGACAAGGAGAACTCAGTGTTACTGAGTTGGAACATGCTCACGATGTTCTCATCAGGAACGCGCAGCAATTTACATTTAGCAAAGAGATACGGGCTCTTCAAGAACACAAGTATGTATCAGATCAAAGTGATATCAAGTCACTTCATCCTTTTTTAAGGGATAACATTATATATGTGGGAGGGAGACTGTCGATGAGTAATGTACCAGTTTCGCAGAAGAATCAAATGTTGCTACCCGCTCGTCACAAGCTAACAGAACTCATCGTGAAGCATTTTCATTATTCTTATTTACATTCAGGAATACAGGCATTACTGTCGACTATAAGGTTGAAGTATTGGCCAGTACATGGAAAGAATATTATCAAGAAAGTGTTCAAATCATGCATTTTATGTTTCAGATACAGATCACATTCATATAATCAACTAATGGCAAACTTACCTAAGGATCGTGTAACACCTTTCAGACCATTCTCAATTTGTGGTGTGGATTATATGGGTCCGGTAAATGTCAAATCAGGGTTAAGCAGAAATGCTCGCACCACAAAGGCGTATGTATGTTTGTTCATTTGTTTTGCCACTAAGGCTATCCACTTGGAGATGGTATTTTCACTTTCTACAGAGGCATTCTTAAATGCTTTCAAAAGATTTATATCAAGAAGGGGTAGACCTCAAAGAGTTTACTCGGACAATGCAACAAACTTTGCTGGGGCAAACAATGAAATTCAAAGCTTTTATTCATTTTTAAAATCATATCATACTGAAATTCACAATAGTTTATCTGTTGAGGGAATAGAGTGGAACTTCATTCCTCCCAGAGCACCGCACCATGGCGGGCTTTGGGAATCACATGTAAAGCTAGTAAAGACTCACTTAAAAAAGGCGCTGCATTGTCAATTGTTGGATTTTGATAGTATGTACACCATTCTATTGCAAGTTGAATCTTGCGTCAACTCCCGACCGATCACTCCACTCTCCAACGACCCAAATGACCTTAACCCTTTAACTCCTGCTCACTTCCTGATTGGAGAAAGCTTGTCTGCTCTCCCAGAACGTAGTGTTTTGGAAATTCCTAACAATAGGCTTAACCATTATCAAAAACTAATGATGATATTTCAATCTTTCTGGGTACGATGGAATGCCGAGTACTTTCACGAGCTGCAACGTCGGAGCAAATGGCATAAGGGGGCTGAGAGGCAGTTACAGCTAGGAGACTTGGTGCTGATTAAAGAAGAAAATCTTCCACCTATGGTGTGGAAACTTGGACGAGTAACGGAGCTACATCCAGGGAGAGATGGACTCGTCAGAGTAGTTTCAGTTAAGACTACTAGAGGTATCTTCAAACGCAGTGTCGTCAATTTGGCTGTGTTACCGATTGAAGAAAATTCTATGCAATAAATCGAGGAAAATTAATTTTACTTCAAGATGTTGAATCAATTTACAAAATTTCTAAGATGTCTCAGTAAATGTTATACTTTGTTCACTTATCATGTTCATCAAAGGGATGAAAATCTCAAGAAATGTTTTACTTTATTTACTTGTGTTTATCAGAGGAACAATAACTCAAGAAATGTTATACTTTTTTTACTCATCATGTTTATCAGAGGAACAATATCTCAAGAAATGTTATACTTCGTTTACTTATCATGTTCATCAAAGGGATGAAGATCTCAAGAAATGTTATACTTTTTTTACTCATCATGTTTATAAGAGGAACAAAATTTCAAGAAGTGTTGTATTTTATTTGCTCATCATGTTTTTCAAATATTTAAAAATATTTTTAGATCATCTGTTTGTTTTACATAGGTTTTATGTTTCTTTCTTTCTTTCTTGGCTGACAAAATTTTCATTCATGTAGTACAAGGGGTTTAGTTGTCAGAAAATGTTTTGTTTTTCACGTCATGTTTTTTCAATGTTTGTTACAGTCCACTATCTCAATTTTACGCATGACATTTACACAGGTACCAAGACATTTATAGTAGATAATTAAATTTTCAAACTCATGTTATAAAAACGTTTATTTATTTGTAAAAACGCGTTTTTAGGGGGCGGTATGTTCAGTTTTCAAATCAGGGGTTTAAATTTCACGCCAATGCAAAATGGTTAGGATGTTTGCCGCCGTGTGGCGCTAACAACTTGATTCCACCAATTACAGCATTACCTTATATTTATAGTTCAGTGTGACAGGTTTGAGAATATAGCGACATAAGTGGCGAAAATTGGCTAAATTGTAGAACAAAATAATATTATAATATGGCGAAGTTTTGTCAGCTTATTAAGGTTTTCGTTTTTGTAGTGTAGGAAACATTATCTTTGTTTGTTGCTAATATAAGCAGTTGTCTTTTACATTTCTTTCTCTTTTACAATCGTATTTCAAATCAACTCTACTTGCAATCAACTATCCTGCATTGTACATATTATAACCTGTGTGACAAATAAATAATTGAAGACTCGATATAGTTTTACTGAAAGCACCAACCAAACCACCCAGTTATATTTCGTTATGTTTTATTATGCACTATTTTTATTATGTTATTTTACAGTATCTCAAGGTAAGTGATCTGACGTCAAAGTTGACCTCAGAGTTAATATGTATCAAAATTCATGTTTAAATTGTTTTATTGATTTTGTGATTTTGTTGTTCTTTTTGATTATTGAAATGTATATTTCAGGTGACTTATTTTGCGTTTTAAAAATACACAACGTAGGTAAAATTATCGGCAAAACACAACGTACTGGGTCCAAATCTAACGTAAATAGTTAATAGATAATTTAGACGATCACGAAAGGCCAAAATTCGTTAATTAATTTAATTAGGAATGCGATATTTCGTACGTATATTTGCAACAATGCGAAAATTCATACAATTCTTAGCTAGTCGGGTAGGGATGTAAATTCTAGTTTGGGAATCATTTATTACAGTAGGTATAGTTTAGAAGCTAGGATGTTGCAAATTCGGAGCTTAGAATGGTTTGAAATAGGTAGGATCATCACAAATGGTGCCTTGGACCAGAATATTATGTCTGTCATTGCAGACATAAACTGGGTTTTTACGGAGTAGAAGTGGGTTTTGGGTTTGCGATGATAAATAACTAAAATCATGAATATTGGAGGGGGGGGAGAGCATAAATGGGTTTTGAGGAGTAGAACTGGGTTATGGACAGAGGAATGTGTTTGGTTTTTGAAGGGGGGGGATAAAATCTATTCTTGGTAGATGTAGTGAGAAAATTGGTTGATGATTTTTACTTCGAGAACCGCGGGTTGGTTATCCATGGATTATAATGTTAGGCAAATTCAGCAACATAATATTATATTTATGTTTGGCTATCTATAGGTATATACCTAACGTTATGCATAAGAATAGTGAACCCTTAAGAGTTCATTCGGAATTATGTCCTTATGAATAGTCTAATAAAGAACGCTTGTGATTCAGGTATAGAATTGGATACGTATATATATGTTGAAACCCTGAATAGTTCTTTATTTTATTCAATAATGTATATAGGTAGGTACCAAAAATATGTACTTTCATAAGAAGATTGGGTGTTAGAAAAATGGAATATTATATTCCCAAATAGACTTGTAAACATGGGTATTATGTATGCGAAGTGTATTTTATGTATATGGGTATATGACTAGAGTTTTTAGGATTTTTAGATATTGTAGTATTTGATTAAATGGATAAATAATAGGTATTATTATTTCTTGAGGTATATGGTCTTAACATTTTACAGTATTTGTAAGTTAAGTGGTTTGTTAATAAACTTTTAGAATTCTGTCAAGTTAATTATTTGGGGTGTGAAATAAATTTATGATCGAGGTATGAATGGTGAATATATTATTGAGTTTGAAATAATATTAGACCAGATTTTATGAGTATCTGATAACATACATAATACAATATATGAATGAAGCAGATAAGTATATAGGCAATAATCGAATGATGGGTTTTGATAAAATCACGATTTAGGTGATTATTTTTACAGTTATATGTTAAACGGTTAGCTGGAAGAAATAGTGGATATTTATTCTTACAGGCTCAGGTTGGAGGGGATAACCTACACTCTTTTAAGCCAGGGGGGGCAAAACCAAGGGCTTCACATTGGATAACGTTGGAACTCTTTGTGTACCCTGAAAGGTGGTATCTATCATTTTAAAATGGAGGACTGGAAGAAGAAACGAATTATGAAAATGTTCTAAGAAGACTGGCGTTCGCTGATATAACACAACATATCTTCCAAATAGAGAAATAAGATGTACAACCTATGAATGCTAGACTATAATAATGATTAATACGTTATATTATTTTAAACCAAGAACGAGAGTGGAAATAATATTATTACTGGAATGACAAAAACTATAGTTTTAAATAAAGATGCAAGCAGATAGGTATACGGGATATTATAGTACCTAACGGGATGTATACGATCAGTGGTTGTTAAACTGTATGCCTGATATTGTGATGTTGCTGAATGGAACAAGGAAATCTGAGACATAAAGTATACGAGGTTATATAGGAAATATTTGAGTTGAATATCTGTTGGTAGGATACCAACATGATTTACTTGCAAGAAACTTGATGAAAAGTTTGGACAGCGATGATAGTAGTTTTATTGGAGGCCAGAAGGGTGATGTGATGAGATTATGTAGCATTGGATCCTCTCTGTTTACCCAAAAGAGAGTGGTGTACAATAACATAAATTGCTGGAGAGGACTAATGTAAGAAGAAAGGACAACGCTATGATGTAACAGGTTGAGATTCACTTGCGGATCTATCGATGTTACAAATGGAATATTATTTAAAAATTTAATGTGTTATAATTTTAAAATTGTGGTGTCAAATATTATAATAATGTTGTTCGAAAGTGTTAGAGTGAAGTTATTTTCCTTAACTGTGAAGTTTAAAGTGCTTAGTTATTAATATTATTTTACAAGTGGAACGAATATTATGATATGTGCATATGGAGTTACAATTGTGTGTATTATATTTAGTTGTGTACATAATGGTTTGAAATAGATAAGTGTTTTTTTTTCAGGACTTTTGAAATGAATGAGGAAGATTCATTTATATATACTTAATAAGATATATACTTAGTAAAAACGGCAAACTGCTGTTTGAGGACGAACTGATTGTCAAAAGATGGAAGGAATACCTAGAACAATTGTACAAAGGAAAGAACATACTCCAGGAAAGCAAAGCGCTGGAAGCAGAATATGACGTAGAAAATAATGGAGATGACATCTTAAGAAGTGAATTTGATATTGCATTAGCAAAGTTGAAAGACGGCAAAGCACCAGGCATCGACCTGATTCCATCAGAGCTGCTTAAATGCGCGGGAAAAGGCATGCTTGATACATTGTATAAGCTCGTCTGCAAAATATACAACACAGGAGAGCTACCTGAGGACTTTGCCAAATGTCTGATACGAGCGCTTCCTAAGAAGGCAGGCACGACAAAGTGCGAACAACACAGAACCTTAAGCATGATATCACACGCTTCTAAGATACTCACCAACATTATAATGAAAAGGGCGGAAAATAAAATAAACGAAACACTTTCAGAAGATCAATTTGGATTCCGCAAGGAGACTGGTACAAGAGATGCAATCCTGAGTCTCAGACTTATTCTAGAAAAGAGAATAACAATTAATAAAAACACATATATAGCATTCATCGACCTTGAAAAAGCATTCGATAAAGTAGAATGGGAACAACTTTTTAACACTCTAAACCAGATAGGAATGAGTTATAAAGACAGAAGAGCAATCTGGAGCTTATACAAGAACGAAATGGCTGTGATCAAAAGCGGAGAGAGCTGCGCAGAAGCAAGGGTCGAACAAGGCGTAAGACAAGGATGCTCAATGTCGCCAGCTCTCTTTAACTGCTATATACAGCGAGCCATTGATGACCTGAGAGAAGAAATGAAGAACTGGACAGGAGTCAAAATAAATGGGAAAAAGGTCGACATGATCAGATATGCTGACGACATAGCACTGCTCGCAGACTCCGAGATGGAGCTGAACGAAGCCTTAGGAAAAATGGAAAGCATTCTGTTGTCAAAGTACAACATGAAAATAAATAAAGAAAAAACAAAATGTATGGTCGTCGGAAGAGAGGAAGCGACTGCGAACATTGCCATAAATGGAGTGAGCATCAAACAAGTAAGTGAGTTCGTGTACCTGGGCAGCAGAATAAACCAGGATGGACGCTCCAAATCGGAAATTGTAAGCAGAATAAACCAGGCAAGGATTGCCTTTAACAAAAAATCAAAGATATTGGAATCCCCAAATATTGACTTAAGCGTAAGGAAGAATCTTACTAAAGCCTTTGTATGGAGCATTCTGCTTTATGGTTGTGAGACATGGACCATCAGCAAGAGTGAAAGCGGACGGTTGGCGGCCTTTGAGATGTGGTGCTACAGACGCATGCTCAAGATCCATTGGTCGGAGCACGTCGAAAATGAAGAAGTATTAAACAGGGTAGGCGAAAAAAGGCAACTCCTTAAGAGAATCAGCCAACAACGAGCTAACTGGATTGGCCACAACATCAGGCATCCAGGACTACTCATCGCCATCGCAGAGGGTAAGACCGAGGGGACAAATGGCAGAGGCCGTCCAAGAGACGCATATATGGACCAACTGAAGAGAGACATGAACTGTGGCTCATACGTAGGGCTAAAAAGACTGGCTGAGAATAGAGACGAATGGAGAAGAAAAACCAAACTCGTTGCAGACCAATCCAGTGGATTGTAACTCATTATATAATAAGTAGGTATATACATTAGGTGACTGTTATATTGGAGACAAGGGAAATTCTATATACCTATTATAGAATAACATATCGGGATGTATTATGTAGATATTGTCAATGCAACTCGTTTAAGTATTGCGTTTTGTATCTTATATGCGTGAATGTGCGTAAACACATTGTGGGAGGGGTTCCCACCACTTACCCCTGTATGTTCTAGAACATAGTATGTTATCTTTCTCTTGATTATTTGTGGTATTATTATAGGTGTTAATTTTACGTAATTATAGGTATTTCGAGTTAGCTGTTTGCGTTTGATATTATTTAGGCACTTTGTCAACATATTATCACACATTTTGCTGGTTAGCGGGAGGATGTTGCACTACTTGTAGAATTATGTGGCTTGATCACGTGGATCGAATTCTTATGGACGGCCGCGTGTTGAGTGGAAGAAATCGGTATGCGTTGTGTGAGAAATTGTATGGCAGTGATGGAAGCGAAGGACGTATTCCTAGATGGAGGGATTTGGCGTTCGGTTCTCTCTGTCTACCCCATCTGAGACGCAGCGTGATGGTGCTGAGAGATGAATGGTTATTTAGTATGAGCTGCCGGTGGAGAGTTGGTCTCCCACTTTTTCCGTGAGTTTTCGGGTGCCCTGTGGGAGGACGGGTGTTTTAGGAAGTTAAGACATTTAGCATCTTGGATACGATGAGGTTTGCCGCCGTTTTTGAATGTCTTGAATTTGTGTCGGTACGGAGAGGACGATTTGCGTATCAGTTGTGTGCTGCAGGACTACTGGTTGCATCAGCAAAGGAATCATGGATATGAGACATCTGGCTAGTAGTACAGGATTGGTGTTACCAGCGAATTGGATCACCCTGAAGAATGCATATATGGACTATAAAGAACCACAACGACTATGAATAATTATAATGATGTGTGATTACATGAAAAGGAATTTTAACAAAATGCAACTTGGATATTAAAGTATAAGAACAATCTTGTTATTATTATATTTATGTTCTGTAGATGTGACGACATAAAATAATAACGAAACACAAAATAATAAAATAAATAGTATGTTATGTTAGGGCAATAATATTGAGCGAGTATTTCTCAAGTGGATGCATTGGGGTTGTACTATTATTATTGATGACATGAATAGAGGAACACAGTTGGCGAGGTACCTATGACCTATCGGAATAAACAGGGGCGGACTCGAAAGTTGGAATTAAATAATTATGAAAAATAATTAGAAAATAAAAAATTGTTTGTGAGATAATGCCTCATCCATTTTGTCTTCAGCATGATCACAAGGGGGGGATGTGATGATATGAATATATACAAGATTGTAAATATTATTTTCATATACCTAGATGGAATATTTGTAGTAGGTAATTAATTTGGGAATGAGAGAGTGCAATCTCAAGTGGTTGTTGAACACAACTATCTATGTAGGAGACAGAGACAGGTATATTTCGGTGTGTGTCAGGAAGAGATGGATGTAGTTTTTTTTTGTTGCTTTGGGTCGACATTTTCAGGGTCTGAAGACAGAGTACCTATTACTCTTGGCAGTTTAGTTTTGAATCCAGAGGGAGGTGGGACTGAATCATATTAATATCTGTGTTTGAATTCGACATCTTTTAATATTTTTATTTACCCACCTTCGTAGTTATTAAAACATTATATTTTAGTGATATTTCCACAATTGGGAATATATAAAGATCATCCTAAATTACTTTTAATTAGCATTTAAAATCCGTGATGCTGCCAGCTGTCTAAGATAAGATTTTCTTTTAATATTATTAATTTATTATTTATATCTAGGTGCTAGGATACTCTCAGGATGTCTGTTGTCTACAAGGCAATATTTGTACTCAAGGATTTATTATTTTACAGATTTTGGAAACAAAGGAATTATGTGTTATATATTATTGTATGTATGTATGTACTTGTTACCGATTTTATATAGCGCCGTCCGACACACCTACAACTAGACCGATGTCAGTGGCGTACCGATCTACCCAATATTATATTTTTATTTAATTTATTTTACCAAAACGAAGGATTGTACAGTTGGGAGTGGAGTTTTATGTTGAGCAGGATATTATTTAATTATTTATTTATTTAATTACATATTTTATCATCGATGTCATTTTCTTCTATAAACTTACTGGATTTTTCTACTTATATTGCTGTGACATTCTAGAATGTATTAATTAACATTTTTGCAAGGCATGGTTATATCGTATTGTTTATGTATTATTATATTAATATATTTATATTAATACCATTTATCCAAAAATCCCTACATAAACCCTTTTCCTTCTAGGGAATGTAGTTTTGTCCAGTCGTTTGTTAGGCCCCAGACGATTTGGGTACGACGTTATTCCTTTCTTAACAAAATATATGATATTGTAGTATATAATTATGCATGATAATTATTTAAATCAAATTTTGCAAATATAAGTACATAGTTCAACTAACAAAATTCTCTCCTTTCCCTATATGCTGGAGGACCCACAATCCATTATAAGGTCTTTGGGCATTTGTAAATGGATATTATGTTTAATTAACTTTAATTATTATTAACTGGTTGGTAAATCACTGTTCGTGACATTGCTAACTATATTAGTAGTCTATCTGATCAGTTCTGTAAGAACACACCTTGCAATCATTAACATAGTTGGATGTGCGTAGAGATTGGTGGTGCTTTCTCTGCGTATAAATCAACTTAACCAATGAAAAAGTATTTATTTCTAATGTTCTCCGACTGAAGCAGGTACAGCTCCATTCCTCGAATTTCTGCTAGAGTATAGCTTGAAGGGGTTATCTGCGCCCTTTGGCTGAAGCTCAATGATCAGGAATCTTTAGGACTAATATTATTATATGTTTGCATGTCCGCATGTTTGCAACAGATTGCATGTCCTAGTGAAAATATATCTTATATATTATTTTATATATATTCGGCTGTAGAATAGTGCACTCGGGCTCAAAATGCGGCATGGGACAGTTTGAGACGTGAGGGAGCGGAGGCGGCGCTCCTTTAGCATGGACACAGCATGCTTTCCATGCACTAACATGGTAGTTAGTCTCTGAAAAATGATGTCATAGCAATCGTGTTGAAATTTAATTAATATTCAAAAGTAATAAAGTTATGTTTTCGGGTGCGCCACTGTCCTTTACGACGCAACGAATTAGTAGGTATGTTGTAGAACATATGTACATACATCGGCTATAGAAACTATGAAATGGTTATCTTATGTAGGGACATAGATCGGCAACCAGTTACCATACAACATTCTCGTACTGATATAGAATAATATTATTTGAATTTTATGTTATGATGATTGTTATGTTATATTTCGTTATGTTTTATTATGCACTATTTTTATTATGTTATTTTACAGTATCTCAAGGTAAGTGATCTGACGTCAAAGTTGACCTCAGAGTTAATATGTATCAAAATTCATGTTTAAATTGTTTTATTGATTTTGTGATTTTGTTGTTCTTTTTGATTATTGAAATGTATATTTCAGGTGACTTATTTTGCGTTTTAAAAATACACAACGTAGGTAAAATTATCGGCAAAACACAACGTACTGGGTCCAAATCTAACGTAAATAGTTAATAGATAATTTAGACGATCACGAAAGGCCAAAATTCGTTAATTAATTTAATTAGGAATGCGATATTTCGTACGTATATTTGCAACAATGCGAAAATTCATACAATTCTTAGCTAGTCGGGTAGGGATGTAAATTCTAGTTTGGGAATCATTTATTACAGTAGGTATAGTTTAGAAGCTAGGATGTTGCAAATTCGGAGCTTAGAATGGTTTGAAATAGGTAGGATCATCACAATACATACCATCACGCCGCTTCCCTCGCGGGGTAGGCTGAAAGTATCGAGCGCCATTTCCTTCTTTCCTTGCATACATCTTTCGCTTCCGTCACTGTCATACAATTCCTCATGCATGCTCTCCTGTTCAATGTTCTCAACACGTGACCGTCCTGTAGGATTTGATTTAAATGATCTTGCCATTTGATCCTCGGACGTCCACGTCTCCGAGCACCATTCCTCTCAGCCAAATATATCTTCTTAGTCATTCTGTCCTCATTCATTCTTTCCACGTGCCCAAACCATCTTAACTTATTTACATTCATCCTTGTTATTACACCAACTTTCATTCCACATTCCTCAAATTATAAAATTTGTAAAATTATTCAAAACAAATCTATTATTTTGTATATATTATTTTGTTGAATTTTTGTTTGTATCATTTACTATAGGTATTACTATTCACAATGTATTTTTATGATATTACTGTATGCACATAGATATTGAGTATTTTATTGGTGGAAACATTGTTATTGTTAGTGTATTGAGTTTTATGTATGTTTTCTATATCTTTCTTTTTTTTTGTCAAAGGCTATTATGGCCGTCCATTGTATTAATAAGTAAATAAATAAATAAATAAATCATTCCATTTCAAAAAGTACATTCAAAGTTAAGTGTTTGTACCTTCTGTTCCCGGAAAAATAAAATCGCAGTTCCACCCTAAAAAACTTTATTTCTATTAGCATGCATTAACTTGCATGTTTTCAGCATGTAGTTGGTTCGCTGGCTACTCCACTACTAAGAAATCCTTTAATGACATGAACGAATTAATGAATATTGAATTTCAAGTTTACCTCAAAAAACCTTTATACGTTTAAATAATCCAAGTTTACTTATAAATATATTTTTTAATACCTACTTGAGTGACTTTTATGTCATAAATCCAATTACTTTTATAAAACCCTTTGTAAATTTTGAACTGAGGGTTTGCGCCTACTTACACTTAGATGACTTTAGGATTAAGGTTTACAAATTCTAAGAAAGATACGTTGAAGAAATTTCAATGAATTCGTAAAGAACGTATGAACGATGAGGTATTGCAAGAAGAACTAAAAACCTTTCATGTGTCACATAAAAAGATAGGCACATTTATTTAGAGCTTATATCAAATGTCTCCCATTTTATTTACACTGCATTGAAAGCTATCATTCCGTTAAGCAATTCAAATGACACCATCTGTCAGAGTGTTCTCAATGTCCATTTACAATCACGCACAACGGGAGACATTTTAAATATGTCTCCAGTTGCTCTGCAACTTGTTCAGTACCTACCTGCTGAAGAGAAATATATGGTATATATTATATAATGAGTTACAATCCATTGGATTGGTCTGCAACGAGTTTGGTTTTTCTTCTCCATTCGTCTCTATTCTCAGCCAGTCTTTTCAGCTCTACGTATGAGCCACAGTTCATGTCCCTCTTCAGTTGGTCCATATATGCTTCTCTTGGTCGGCCTCTGCCATATGTCCCCTCGGTCTTACACTCCGCTATGGCGATGAGTAGTCCTGGGTGCCTGATGTTGTGGCCAATCCAGTTAGCTCGTTGTTGGCTGATTCTCTTAAGGAGTTGCCTTTTTTTCGGCGAGAAAATAAATGAAGTGTCAGATCTCTGCCCGTTACATATGTAGTAACATATTATGTTGAGAGTCCATTCACCACCATGTATGTACAATGAGATATATTTTAAATGGCCCCAGAATATAGCATGGAGCTCTGCGGTAGACAGGCGTTAAGTCACAGACAGACAACACTGAGGTCTTGTCAAGATATTACAACTAAATTGGAGGTGACCAGTACTGTATCGAAACCAGTGTACGTGGAGCGTGCTTTTGCAATATCTGCACCTGTAGTCTGGAACAGGCTTCCACAAATGATCAGAGAAACGCAGGACATATCTCGTTTCAAGAACCAACTGAAGACATATCTATTCAAGAAATCTCACGGAATAATCCAGACACAACCTTAGTTAGCAAAGAGCGCCCTTGAGGTGGATTTTTTTTTCACAAAACGGCGTTTTACAAATCATCCAAATAATAATAATAATAAGAATAATAAATAAATATCTGCTGCTGTACAACTTGCACAGTGCCTAACTTTTGAAGAGAAAAAAAGAAACATTCTTCTTTATTGTTTATTATTAAGAAAGACGTCATTCGTCTTATAAGGACTTTGTCAATCACCTAATATGACGAATTTTAAAATTGATTGACAAAGTCCTTATAAGACGAAAGAAACCACTCTTAATAATATACATACGATCATCATCATCTCCGTCGGTCCCTCAATTCTGAGGATCGTGGCCATCATGCTTCGTTCTGTAGACCATCTGTCTCCATGTTGAGCGATCCTCCACCATGTGCAAGGCCCCATGTAGTGAGCTCTGTGTGGCCTCCTTAATTTGGTCGCTCCATCTTATTGGCACTCTGCCCCTTCCCCTCCTCCCTTCTACAACCCCAGTTATAATAACTTTTTCCAGGTTTTCATGCTCTCTTCTTGCAATGTGCCCGAAATATCGCAAAACGCGCTGTCTGTAAATCGTTGAGAGTCGTATCGAAATGTTTAGCTCCCTGAGGATGGACTCATTGGTCCTGTGTTCAGTCCAATGCACTCGGAGCAATATACCTACAATACGGAAGAAAAACATTTTTTTTTCATTGTGGAATTCAACTACCTAAACACCGACATAGTGAATAGAAATATTATATGGTATTATTATTATTATTATTATTATTATTTGGATGATTTGTAAAGCGCCGTTTTGTGAAAAAAATCCACCTCAAGGGCGCTCTTTGCTAACTAAGGTTGTGCCTGAATTATTCCGTGAGATTTCTTGAATAGATAAGTTTGCAGTTGGTTCTTGAAACCAGATATGTCCTGCGTTTCTCTGATCGTTTGTGGAAGCCTGTTCCAGACTACAGGTGCAGATATTGCAAAAGCACGCTCCAGATACACTGGTTTCGATACAGTACTGGTCACTTCCAATTTAGTTGTTATATCTTGACAAGACCTAAGTGTTGTCTGTCTATGACTTAACGCCTGTCTACCACAGAGTTCCATGATATATTCTGGGGCCATAGCATGAAGTGCCTTAAATACTGTCAAACACACTTTAAATTCAACTCTCTCCGGACATCTGAGCCAGTGAAGAGATTGAAGGGTGGCGGATATGTGTGAAGAGCGATTCAGTTGATAAATGAAACGTGCAGCCGCATTAAAAACGGGCTGAATTCTCTGGAGTTGATATTGTGGAAGATTTGCGAGGATGCCATTGCAGTAATCCAATCGTGATACGACGAATGAGTTAATTATGGTTTTAGCTCCGTCGGTTGATATATTTTTCCTTATATTCTTGAGCTGCCTTAAAGTATAAAAACCACTACTAACAGTAGATGATATGTGTTTCTCCATCGTAAGGGCGTTATCAAGATGCGCTCCGAGGAACTTAACGTGGTTAGATGGGACTATGTCCACGTTTTGTACACGAATAGGGTCAGCGTTTATGAGATGTTGTCTTCGTGGAGACGCTATCCAGAGAAATTCAGTTTTGGTGGGGTTGATTTTAAGCATATTGTTAGACATCCAGGATGAAATGTCCGTTATGCACGAAACGACTTCTTGCTCAAGAGCAGATTTGGATTCCGGGGTGCATGATTTAAAGAAAATGCGATCGTCTGCATAACAATATGTTGTAAAGCCTAAGTTTTGAATAACATACTCTAATTGATTCGTGTATAAGTTGAACAAGATTGGTCCAAGAACAGAACCCTGTGGAACTCCATATAACGTTGAGTGTTTTCTGGATGTTGTGTTATTAAATTTGACTTCATATTCTCGGTTGGATAGGTACGAAGACATCCACGTTAAAACCCTGTCCCCAATGCCGAACTCATGCTCTAGCTTTGAGAGAAGTATACTATGATCAACCGTGTCAAAAGCTGCACTCATTTCCCATGCGAGATATTAGGTCCGATACAGTTCTTATGAGTATCGTTTCAGTGGAGTGAAACTGCCGATAGCCAGATTGGTTTTTTGCAAGAAGGTTCGTCACATTAAGGAACTTTGTCAATTGATCACACACAATTCGTTCTAGTAGTTTTGACAGGGAGCACAGGTTTGTTATTGGACGGTAGTTGCCGGGACAATTAGAGTCTAGGTTGTGTTTTTTTAGTATTGGTTTGACTATTGATTTTTTAAAGTTGCAAGGAAATATGCCATTAGATAGTGAAAGGTTTACTATTTTAGTGATTACTGGAGTGAGGATATCGACACAGATTTTCATTAACCATGTGGGAAGAGAATCGAGTTCAGATTGTTTGTTTGGCTGTTGGAGAACGAATTTTTTCACTTCTTCTTCCGAGAGCATTCTAAATTGTTGAAGTGTTGAACTTGGTGGAGCAGAGAGAGATGAGGTGTTCTTAGTATAAGAATGTGATATAGATGTTGATCGGATGTTTTCGATCTTTTCATTGAAATAGTCTGCAACTTCATTCGCGTTCAAATCAGAATCTATATTAGATTGAATGCTCTTGCCACATATTTTGTTGATATTATTCCATAGCTGTTTAGGATTATGCTTATTGGATTCTAATTTGTCACACCAGTATTCACTCTTTTTCTTATTTAGCGTTCTCCTATGGAGCCCTTGCTGGATAAGGTAGTTAATATGCGACAGTGGATGCCCCTCGTGGGTCTTAATCCTAAATGGTTTCACCTGATTTATCAAACAAGGTGTCAGATTTACGCTCTGTACATAATAACATACATACATACATACCATCACGCCGCTTGCATACATCTTTCGCTTCCGTCACTGTCATACAATTCCTCATGCATGCTCTCCTGTTCAACGTGCTCAACACGTGACCGTTCTGTAGGATTTGATTTAAATGATCTTGCCATTTAATCCTCGGACGTCCACGTCTCCGAGCACCATTCCTCTCAGCCAAATATATCTTCTTAGTCATTCTGTCCTCATTCATTCTTTCCACGTGCCCAAACCATCTTAACTTATTTAATATAATAATTACATACATGTTATATGTTGAGCCACTTTGATAAAAAAAAACTGTTATCCAATTATAATTGGGTTCTACGTAATTTGAAAACAAAAGAAAAGGTAAGCATCGTATTCCGTTACTAACGGTATACCTATTCTTATTATGAATTGATGAATCTTTTTTGGTAAAATATTTGAAAAATTAAAATAACAGATTTAAACTTTATTGCGATTTCACGAGGGTCAAGGTCTCTTTAAAAGCATAGAAATTACACTGGAAAGTCGTTTCAAGCAAATTAATCATTTATTTGACGTGAGATAAGTTTATTAACTGAAATTATAAAAAAAAATCATACTTCAGAAGCATGGCAATATTTCATAAAAATCGAACTACTATTGATCTCAATAATTCAGTGGATAATTTTGTTAAATTATTGCAGAGAGTTTGATGTGAGTAGAGTAATATTTTAATGGAAACAGCCTTTTTGCTGGGAAGTTATTCATTTTAATCATTACTTAAATATGTTCTAGATGTAATATTACACTAACAGATACTAGTTTCATACCTCGTTAAGAACTAAATCTTATCAATTTAATTTAAAAATTAAAATCGATAAAAAAACAAAAAATATAATATTTTTTAAAATGAAACACAATATATAGTTATTCCACTATTGACTTTATTTATTTTTGCGAGCCGGCTTTCAAGAGCTTCCGCTCTCATCGTCAGGCAAAAGTAAAGGCGGAAGCTCTTGAAAGCCGGCTCGCAAAAATAAATAAAGTCAATAGAATAACTACCTATATATTGTGTTTCAATTTAAAAAATATTAATATGAACTTCCACCAAGAACCGTCGGTCGATAAAAAAAACTTTATCAAAAAATATAACATGATTAAGCATAAGTAGGTAGGTAATCTTTGTGTGAAATATTGAAATTCTGAATTTTTACTCAACAAACACACTTCTCTTGTAAATACTATGCACAGTTTTGTTTGCATCTATATTATATTAAACTTGATGATTGTTTGTTTATGAGCACTTAAATGGCATATTCTTAAAGGGCATTTTTAGAAGATTTTAAAGAGATGTCAAGTATTTTTACATCATTTCAAGTGTGTGTTAGAGCATTTCACTAACAAATAGTTCAATTAAATTATAGAAGTGAAAAGATCCAAGCCGCATAGCAACTAACTTTCCATACAACTTTTTTACAGGTGGATCTTTCTCAGCTCAGAAGTGAAAAGATCCAAGCCGCATAGCGCCTTACTTTCATACAACTTTTTTACAGGTGGATCTTTCTCAGCTCAGAAGTGAAAAGATCCAAGCCGCATAGCGCCTTACTTTCATACAACTTTTTTACAGGTGGATCTTTCTCAGCTCAGAAGTGAAAAGATCCAAGCCGCATAGCGCCTAACTTTCATACAACTTTTTTACAGCTGGATCTTACTCAGCTACAGTGGTGATAGAACCCAAGTGATAAATTCGTGTTTACTTCTAAAATATAAAAATTCTTTAATATTTTGTTATTTATATTAGTGGAATATGTGATCAGGAATATTGTTTCAAAATTTTAGCGAAATCCATGCAAAAATAACTTAGTTATTGTCAGATTAGTATTTTTGGATGTGACAGCGTTAACTTCAACACCCTTTTTCTCGGAATGTCTGTCTTGTGGGTTAGATCACTTCACATCCACGACAACGATATATTATTTTGACAAAAACTTTTAAATTATTAATTTATTGGAAATACATCGATTAGCAGCATTAAACTCTTATTGAAATATATTATATTCTGTAGGCACTGAAAGGACAGCTGGCTTATTTTTATTGGCACAGAGAAGACAGTTTGCAAGATTATTACATGTAGCTGGTCTGCTGGCTACCCCAGTATTGGGGTATACCGTGATATATTGGTTGCTTGACACGGGTAGAGAGGAAGCAAAGAGGAGGCTATTTCTACATGTTGTTTAATTTCTTTGTTCGATTTCAAGGTGGATTGGTTGTTACGGTACTTTCTTGATGTTTTGTAGCGGCTTGCCTCGATACAGGCACTCGCCTAGTGAGGTTGCTGCGGGTTATGACCGCATAGTCCTGATTAACTTGCTTGTTCCGGCGCGGCGCGCACGCGCAGTCACATTCTCTGTTTTGGCTGCCTTTTTTGCATGTTGGATTGGTGTTTTGTTGTTTTTTTTCATTTTTTTGTATAACTTTTTTAATAAATGATAAACTTGTGAGCTTGGTATTATATAGCAAAGGGTTAAATCATGAGTGCGGGTTGAGTAGGATGATGGTAGGATGTCTTTGCTTTGTGATTGTGTGTATTGTTTCTGTCCATATGCATTTTCAAATATTTTGAAATAATGATGAATAAATAAATAAATAAATATAGTAGTAGTAATAGATCATAAAATAGGTGTTTTTAAAACTTTTGTTAGTATACCTAAAAGTATAAAAATGATCTTGTATTTAGATAAAATAAATTTTATACTTTATCTTACAAAAACTAAGGCTTTATTATCAATTAAATAAATGATTTAGTTATTATAATATCCTGAAAATATACTCAATACATAAACGACAAATCATTATACAGATTTTGGTTTTCGACGGTTGTACACCAAAAACTGGTGTTACGATTATACATACAAACATAGAATGGTATGAACGGACAAAAATATACTTTTAAAGATTCTTTCACGTATTTGATGGAAACATCAAGAATTCTGGGATTATAAGGGTATCAAATAATGATAAATTTACGGCTTATATGTGTGTGAGTTTAAAAATCTTCTGCTTCCATCCTGGCCCCTCACGTAGGCGTTCAATATTATTATTTCTAGAGATGATTTATTGGAAGAAGAAGAAAAAAAATGTAATCAAAATAAAAAAAAATATCGATAAAGAAAAATTATAGATAAAAAGAATTCTTCGACTATTTTGGGTCAATTTTTGCAAATATTTCCCTTATGATTCTCATCCCTTTTGGGGTTGTTTTTTTTTACTAAAAATGGATGTTGCGGCAGGGATATCGCAGTAAGAGAAGTGGCCAGTGTTAGAATAAACGCTGCACTCCGATTCATTACTACCAAAAGTAATGTGTCAAATTTAGCGAGAATACAAACACTCGCAAACGAAAAAAAATACCCGAATTAATTTTTACGTGAAATTCTAAAAGATATTCTATTTATCTTTATTTATTTTCCTAATATTTTACACGGCTTTCAACAAATCGGTAATCGAAGAACGAAAATTCAATATTAAAGTATTTTTCTTATTGAATGTTTCTAACATCCTTGAAGAAATGGTTAAGCTTCTGAAAAAACACTTAATAAAAAATGTGTAAACGATTCGTGTCGTCGTTTAAGTCGTAAAGTTTAAGAAACGATGGCGTAAGCTTTCCGTTTTTGTAAATTTTTTCACCTTCGATAAAGCTCATGTCGAATATAAAATTTTTTGGAAGGAAAATATTGTGAAATATTCTGAAAATAGAAAATGTTTTCAAAATAATTATGTAATCTACATTTTTTTCAGCAATGTATTATCACGCAAATTATCAATCTTTCTTGTGTTACAAATATTTTTGTAATCAATTTGAAAATTTGACATTTCATAAAGTAATATGATGAAGAGAAAAACCTATCCAAATATAATTTTATATTAAAGAGTGGACAAGTTTTTATTTTAATTTCAAGTTATTATGAAAAATACTACTCAACAGACACCATAACTAACAGCGATATGTGTACTCACTAGATATCGAACATATGTATTAAAGTAATGCTTTGAAATAGTTTCTGAGGTGATTGGTGCAAGTACCAAGAGCAAAGTGCACTTAAACCAGCCTTAACCGATTCGTTATAGATATCGAACATGTGTATTTTGGTAAATGCTTTGAAATAGAGTCTGAGGTGATTAGTGAAAGTACCAAAAGTAAAATGGTCAAAGTGCACTAAAACCAGCCTAAACGTGTTCGTAAGCATCAAAAATCATTCTAGGTTCTTACTAGAAGGAGATTGAAAAATCTGTCGATTGTGCTGATGAATGCGGAAAAATCCAGTCAAATAATTTAATTTAAATTGTATTGAACTGTATTTCATTATTTTCAACTGTATTTCGTGATTTATTAATTAATGACACATCCTTATTATTTATGTCACTAAAACTATTTTAATAAGCGTACATTTAATGAGAATATGAGAAAATACATTAGCTGATTTCGACAAAAATAACATAAATATAAAAAAAAAACAATTTTTAAATCGGTTACGAGAATAGGAAACTTATTGAAGTTATATAATAAAGAAGGTTTATTTCCACTTGTGAAAATGAGAAGGTTGTTGATCGGTGAATGAATGAATGGAATACAGACAATCATAAAATTGTGGGGAACATCAGCTATCTCGTTGAATATAATGGTATTTTAATAAGGTTTATACATAAAGGTAAAGAGAATGAATGAATAATAATTATAAGATGTTTAAATAAAACGAGGCTCTACTCAATTATTAACATTATTATTATTATTGTGTATAGGAATAAAGCTTTGCGTAGAAGCTCATACACTTATATTACACTCACGCAATATTCTATACAGAATTAAAGCATTGCGTGTACGAATGACATAAAAAGAACACGATACCTACTCAACTCTTGTACTTAAATTATACTCGTATAGTCTATGAAAATAGAAAATAATAATATTATTCTTTAGTGTCTTTATACTCAAAAATAAACCAATATTTGGGGTTGTTGTGGTTTTGTTCTTGATCGTGTTTTTCGTTTATTTTAACAAGTTTTTTAAATATGTATTTTTAACGACTGAACGAACGTGGGCAGTTAAAGTTAGTAAACTATTAATTCTATCACGAGGATTTTAATAATCCTACGCATTTAAAAATATTTTTATACCCTCTCAAAAAATTCTTTTGGTTTTTCTATTCAGTTTCTCATAAGCACATTCACACTAATTTCTTTTAGTCAACAAGCAGCCGTCCTTGAGAATTTGGTCCAGGTTCTTGGATTTTCGCATTTTCTCACACCTCATCGTTCAGTTCAAAATTATACAAATCCTTTTGAAATGAGACATCTTCTTTTTCTCAACCTATTTTGGTAGAATCCTTAACGTGGGTCTTGTCCATATTCTTTGATTGCGAAATTTTTACATACTACGTGACAATGTGTGAACCTACATATTAATCAAAATGGTCTCTACATCTCAGTGAATGAATTCCATACACTCGGCATGTAAATTTCATGCTACATAATTAGACACAATCCTTCTATATGGCTGTGAGTCTTGGCACTTAACCAAGGCTCAAGAGCGGAAGATACTAAGCTTTGAAAACAAGTGTCTTAGAAGGATTTTGGATGTCAAATGGTATGAACATGTTACAAATGATGCTGTGCGCCGGCGCACCCAGCAGAGACCTGTAATCTCCGTAATACAGGAGAGACGATGGTCCTGGCTGGGACATGTTTTGAGAATGCCTAATGATAGTTGGCCAAAAAGAGCACTGTTCTTCCGTCCGCAGGGGTTCCGTCGGCCCGGGCGTCCCTCTTTCACAAGATACCGTTCCTATGACAACGATATCAGAGCGCAAGGAATGTCGTTGAAAGAGGTGACGCAATTGGCACAGAGACGCTCTGAATGGAGGAGGCTGGTTTCTGCCCTGTGCTCCCGAGAGGAGCGTTGAGGGCGATGATGATGATGATGAATTAAACACAGGAATGATATTCAAAATACAAGCTTTTATTCCTCTTTTCCTATTCCAGTAATGAGTAGGTATCTGAGTAATAGTTCACGTAATACTATAAAATACGCATAATAGTAAAGTAAATTCATTCATTCTCTAATCGTCTCTTACATATATAATACAATACTTGTGTTTACTAGACAGGTACGAAGTTATTTTATATTGAGTACCTATTTACTTTTTCCGGGCTATGAGGCCGTGGTCTAGTGGACAGAAATTCTCCCGGTCGTAAAAGCTTAAGATCTTACATATTTTTTATATCGTTTTATGCCGATTCAATTTAAAATGTATGTATTTTATTCTAAAAGTGCAGCCCACTGCTTTAATAATGATCTATATGTATCACACGCAGTACGAGCCGTTTTCAACAAAATCAAATTCTGCGACGACTTTCTCAATGGCGGCATACAGACAGCTGGATGAGAAGGTCAATCACCAATCATCAAGCAAAAATCTTAAATCTTTCAGCGACAATTCGGAGCATTCTCCAAAGAAATATTCGAATGAATGCCTTCGTTACCCGTCCATGAGACGTAACGAAGGCATTTATTCAAATATTTCTTTGGAGAATGCCCTGAATTGTCGCCGAAAGATTTAAGATTTTTGCTTGATGATTTATGATTGACGTTCGCATCCAGCTGTCTGTACGCCGCCAATCTGAAACGTAAACAGCGATTAGTTAAATGCTACACATGACAAACGGTCAGTGTACATAGTTGTGTGGAGTCGAAGCGTAGACCTTAAAATAAGTAGCACGATCAAATTGGAGTTGGCATTGATACATCAAAGAATGCTTCGGAAACCTAGAATAACATTGTAAGCAATGTCAGCTAGAGCTTCAAATAACTAGAGTTTATAAAAAACTAATATCAAATATTTAAACTCGGAAACTGTCCTTTTTAGTCCATGCGTTCAGAGGAGAAAACTATAAGTTGTTGTAACTGATCAAGGGGAAGATCGAGGGCCGAAAAGGTATTAGAAGAAAGTAGGTATATCTCCTGGTTTCATAATATACAAGAGGGGACAGATATATGGAGTTTCGAGGGGTTGTTTCGGACTGCCGAGGATAGGATAATGCATTCTGACAAGTGATACCTAGTTGAAATCGGGGGAACCCGACAAGAAAAATGAAGAGGAAAAAATTTATCATATTTCAAATAAACTCTTTGCGTACATATTATCCAATATAAAAAAAAACACCCATAATAATATTTACGTAATCTCAGGTTTACTGGAAGCGTTTACATATTACATTGGCTTGACAATCCGATGATTAAAGGTTCATAAATTTATTTTGTGGGGCAATTTAAAATGATAGATATCACAAATAATGTTTGTAGCTAAACGATCGTTTTGGAAAAATATACGGAACATTGATACGGAAAGTTTTTTTGCCATTTCAATAATTGAATCGACTCTAGCATTCTGTTAATAGTTATAGTATTAATCATGAAACTTTATCATTTACGACTTTACGTATTGAAAAGATAATGGATAACGTTTTGATACCTGCCATGTTTTTAAATATTTTGTTTAAAGGATATAGTTTATAAAATAAACATAATTAAAATCAGTTTGAGTTTAAGTCAAAATGAGTTTATATAAAATATGGTGAAAATATTACATTGTTAGTTATTTAATATGAATTTTCACAGTGTAAACACAAACACTCTCCAACAATAAATCAAATCAATTAAATATCATAGGTATTCATTAAAAAATCAATAGACAATAATTTTCGAAATTTTATATCGAATAACTTAAACTCAAAATTAATTCATGAATATTTTATATCTACTCAATCTTTATAACACATACACAACGTAAATTATAGTTTATTTGTTTCATATTACTTTATAGAATTAATTTGTTTTTCTATGAACGTGTTCCTTTTCCATATATTTTACGATAGTATTAATATTTTTTCTGCTTTATTAACCTTTAACATTAACGGGAACAATAAGTTTTCTTGAATATTTCCCCAGGCACACATTTCCTTACACTAATTTTCCATACTGTCTTTCGTTTTATGTGCAATTGATTATCACATCCTTTTGTTTTACCTTCTGGCCATGTTATACGAATTTTATTGTATGTTTTTTCATTTCAAAATAGCTATGAACTGTTGTAAGAACATAATATTTATTTCCTTTTGATAAGATTTTTCGTTGTGCAAATGTGGTTCTTTAATCGAAAAATCTGATTGGTTTTGTCTTCTGCGCGTTGTGCTCAAATCTAGTAACTACATCTTCTATTACTACTATAACCTCACAAAATATCTCACAGGTGGGGTAGCCAGCAGATCAGTTGTATTTTATAAACATACAAGTAGTCTTCACCTGTCTGTTTATATATTTTGAACATCTGCCTTTTACAGGACTAACATAAACTTACTGTGACGTATTTACTTTTTTTTTTTTTTTAAATAGATATATCTGGGTTTTGTTATAAACCCAAATACAACTTTATACACCTTCCACAGTAAGCTAAAAGCTTGTGTCGTGAAAGGAGTGTTTGCCGGCACCTGGGATCGAACCGCGGACCCCTTGTTCAAGAGGCCGAGACTCTACCTCCAGGCTACCGACGAACACAATTCCTACATAAACTTATCCATGATATTGGATTTTTTTATTATTAACGTATGTTTATTAGGTTTTTATGTTCTATTTTGCATACTGTATTCACTCTTAATTTAAGAACTAGAAAGATCGTATATGTTTGTAATAATTTATTTTACTGTCAGTTTTCTGTGACTGTCTGTCTCTTCATATATCATAAATAAAAATATGATAAATAAACTTAAAGGACACGCCGTGAATAACTCTTGGGTTTATGTAGGAATAAATCTTTATGGCCCAAGGCATTTCATCCTCTCTGCCTACCCAACTTGAAATACGGCTGAAGGTATAATAATATTACGGCGACCGTTATAGCGTAGAGGTTACGTCTTTGGGTCACAAGATCTCTGGTTCGATTCTGAGCCAGATTAAATTGAAAAATGCCTACTTTCAAACTGTCATGGGTTTTGGTGTTATACTCGTATTCATAATATGTATTCACTACATTTTACATGTCATGTACTGTCGAGTTAGTAACCATAACACAAGATTCATAATTATCATAATTTGGAACTAACTGTGTGTATAAAATGTAATGTAATGAAATTTTAGAAATATATATTCATTCTAACGCAGCGCTCTGGTGGCACAGTATCGTACTAAACATTCTTGTCTCTAAATTTTATATTTAGATATGAGTTGTAACATTTTATAATAAAGTATGGATGTTTATTTACGCAAATAAAATAAAATTGTTTTCAACAACATATCTAATGAATTAATAACAAAAACAAATGGAGTTTGTTGGTCGTAAATATATAAAAAATAAATATTTAAGTGGAAAGAAAACCGTACGCAGCTATAAATAACAAAAGTATTGGAAAATAATATCGAGACTTGGTTATTGATACATTTTCAAATTGAATTTACATAAAAGATTTGTAATAACAATTTAGTACGTAGGTACTTATCATTTATATAGACGGTTCTGCACCAGTGAGTCATCCCATGTTACGAAAAGATTATAGAAACTGATTATTTATATAATTATATCTAGTAATGTTTCATAAGCATAATATTACTACTTAATACTTTTTTTCATTTATTTACACAATCACAATATTCCCACATATTGAGTAACCAGCAGACTAATAATTGCGTGTAGAAAATACGCGAGTCGACCTCTCCGTGTTTTCACAAGTTAAATTCATTCATGTTCGGTAACATAAACCATTGTTGAATTGGAAATAGTAGTGTCTCCAGAACACGAACACGAGGTAGTGGAATGGTACTGGTTGGATAAAGTATGGCCAGGATGAAAAGCTATCTAAGGGTTCAGAGGAGGCTTGTGATAAATTATTTATTCTTTACTGCACATTGATGACAAGTAAAAACTTACAATTATTATGCGGGATACATTAAATACAATCGATTGACAGAGAACGAGTTTATAACAAATAAGTTTTTTTTTTTACTTTTAACCTAGAAGAAAAGAAGACTAACAGTCAGTTAGTAAAATCTTAAGAAAATAGAATCCTTTTTTAATTAAAGAATTAGTTAATTATGTACTACAACCACTTTAATTTTTTAAAAACACTACCGGTTTCAACGCTCAGATGCGTCATTGACGAGTGTTATACTAAAACTTTCAAAATAGAATCCGCTTAAAAACACACAATAATAGATGAAAAAGGGCTGATACTCATAACGATGAAGATGTTAAAGTTGGATTTCATTTTTCTGTATCATTCAGAACTCTGGCCGTCTTCACAAATTCCTGTACCTGTTTCATTTTACTTCCAGTACTACGACTTCTAACGTTACGGCATTTCACACAGGTGAGATAGCCAGCAGATCACCTGCATGTAATAAACATTAAAGCAACCAAGAAAAAAAGACACACAGGATAGGTGGCAAACCTCATCGCTGAATTTAAGGTGTAACATTTTTTTTTGGCTTTTTCAGAACACTCGAAAACTTACGGAAATGAGCGAAAGACCATTTTTTCTCGGTATTCCGCTAAGTAAAATTAAATATAAAACAGCTAGATACTGATGTCAATAATTCTAGGTATTGTATAAAAAAAAACCTAAAAGGGTAACATGAAACATGGAAAAATGTTTAAAGGGTAGGCACATATCTTCTTGGAATGAAATATGATACCGTGAGAATCAAGAAAATGAAATAATGTAACGAAAAAAAAGCCTTAGTAAAAGCCCGTATTACTTAAAAAAAAATATAGAGAAAAAAAAATATTATGTAGGTAATATGTTTCTATTGGAAACTCGTGTTTGTAATTCTGTTACGAAAATTCGAGGTGTTTTTTAATCTGCAAGTTAAGAGCATTTTAATATTTTACATTTTGTACTTACTAGGTACATAATATATTGTAACAGCAAAATGTACTATGATTTGTATTGCCTCACTTCAACAAAGTATCATTCGTTTGCCTTCTCTCAATCTTCCCTTTAACTATATTACTTTGTGTTTTTACAACTATCCCTTGTTTAACTGCGAATATGATTTATTGTCATGATGATCTTGGAATTGAGTCTGTCTTTTTTCACATTTTTTTTAATTTGGTTCAATTTTTTTCTGCAAGTGCCTTTTCAAGTCCTCCTGATGTTGGTGATCACTCTGGCAAAGGCTTCATGGTCCTGCGCTGTCCGGAACAACTCCTCCACACCTTTCGTTCCTGTCCAGTTACGAAACTTTACAAATAATTATACTGTCTGTCTTCTATTTTGCCTGTCAAGATCAATCGCAGGAGGCGCTGCTTTACCGCACGTTAAACATGACCCAGATATAAGATCTAATGCGTTTTAACATCCAACAAGACTTCTCCAAACATTTCAGCCGTTCTTCGTATTTCTAAATTTGTGACCCTATTAGTCCAAAGAATATGAACTATTCTGCTATAAAGCCACATTTTAAATGCTTCCAAGCGATTCATTGTATTTATTTTTAGAGTCCAGGTTTCAGAATCGTACAGCAATACAGACATACATAGGACTTTACGAGTCTCTGTCGCGTGTCAAGTTAAGGTTGCCATTGCAGAAAAGCACTCTCATTTGTTAATTGCAAAAAGTTGTACAGTACAGGATTTGAGATGTTATCAAATTGAGAAATTAATTAAACAAAAGGGCATTGATCGAAAAACCGATAATCCTGAAAACATTTTAATGTACATTGTAAAACATTTCAAGTATTTTCTCTCATCTTGAGAATAAGAATAATCACCTCGCCTCACTCACAACTCTCTCGCTCTCTCTCTCCTTCCCTGTTTCTGAAGTAAACTTTTAATGGTCATTAAAACAATCTTAATAATAATAAAAATGTTCTTTTAGGATTATCACCATACTAACTCCGTCTGAAGGGAAAACGGTCACTTATAAAAGTATTAACTGTTGACGATTCAAACGACCCTTTTAACTTGTATATTATTCTGCTTAAGGATATCTCTTATGATACAAAAATAAATGGCTTTCCTGATTTACATAATTTTATGACTTTTTTACTCGAATTAAGGCAAAAATTAATCATGGGCAGATATATTTTTATGATATTTTATAAAAGAAGTTAATAAAAGCAATCGTTCGAATTTTCCTATTTGTGAAGAAAGATTCTAGTTTGAGTAGCACAAATATAGCAACGGCCTACATTTTTACTAAACTACGTCCTGAACGAGAAATTAAGGATCTGATTTGGAATGATTATTAATTCAAGTCGAAGCCATACAAAAAATTAAGTTATTGAGTAAAGAGACCATGGTCCGAACACATTGAACATAAAGAAATAACGTGATCCAAAGTTTCTACATTTAATTCGCATTTTCAGTATTCATTATTGGTGATACCAAAGCTGTGAAGGTGAAAAGTCACAATACAGTAGCCTAGAAGCATTCTACAAACGAGTGAAATATCAGTTTTGGGGTTAGAATTAACATTTACCAATTAAGTAAAAAAAATGGTTATTAGTGAAATAACAGATTATGAACGCACACCTTTTCTCTGAAAAAATAAATAAATCAGCAAAAGATTCAGAATTAGAATGATGACGTTACATGTTGTATAATCAACTTCGAATATGTACCTACCTACACATTATATAAAACTGACGATCAACTGAAAGCATTATATTATAGTGTTTTATTATATTGTTTAGTTTTCAAAACGGGGAGCATTTTCTCATGGCAAATTAGTTTTCGAGCAGTAAATCATAAAGTCCGGTTAGGCGGTGACCTGAAATTATTACTTGCTATATCAGAAATGTATCACTCTATCGCTTTTTCATACAACGTGTCCGTACCGCCCAGGACTTACTTATTCCAATACGGAATCGTAAGTAATTGCTTGCTTTGTATATCTACAGGGTCATATTAATTCAACTATTTTGTCTATATTTTTTACTTTGTTGTTACTACATTATATTTTTAATTTTATTTTTATTGTTATTTTATCATTTTTGCAAACATTCAGTTATAACGGGTGCTATAGTTTTATATTGCTGCATTGTATAGTTATGTGTATGTATGTGTGTGATAAGTAAGCGTGACTGCGTTTAAAATAATAATTGTTGTATTGCATCGAACTATTTATGATTTTTTGTAGGTATTATGTTTAATGGCCTTGTGGCGTATATGTTATTATAAATAATTACAATATAATATAATACAAACAAATAAAAAAAAGCTGGCACATAAACCAGAAAATTTTGCTAATACATTACAAAATAAATCTTATCAAGAATCTACATATTATTATAACAGTGAAAGAAAAAAATAACATGAAAATTTGTTGGATACACTGGTACAATAATATGATTTCTGTTATAAAGATGACCGGGTACTTTTATTATCAAATTGTTTTAATTATAAACCTAAATACAACCTTATACACCTGTCACAGTAAGCTAAAAGCTACGTGTCGTAAAAGAGGAGTTTGAGGAGGTACCTGGGATCGAACCGTGCATCCCCTGTGCGCGGTTTGTTTCATCATCTCCGTCGGATCCTCAATTCAAAGGATCTTGACCATCATACCTCGTTCTATAGACCATCAGTTTCCATCTCTAACATGCGGTGAGTTCAGTGTAGTGCCTATCCATAATTTTGTTGCTCCATCTTGCAAAAATCGTCGCGTTTGAAATGTGATGCTGGAAGAGATAAACTGGACTGAACAAAGGACCAATGAGTCTGAAAAAAAGTTTGAATGAAAATATAGATTGTTATTTTTTGAATCACCCTGTAAAATATGGCGAATAATATTTCCTGATACTAGTTTTAAGTTGTCTTCAGGATTTTTTCGTTATAATGAACAGAATCACGCTACTAGGTATAGACGATAAATCATTTTCAGTTTGACCCTGACACATCCCCCGTGTAGGGGTAAGATTGACATTATATTTTTTCATTCGATATTTTTTACACCCTTATTATGAAATTCGGTTGATTTAGAAAGGTTAAAAGAATTGGGTACTGATGAAAAAGAAAGAAAATGAAAAGTTTGGGAAAATAATTGTAAGTTGATTTCAGTATTTCATTTTTCTTTCAATTACTTGATCTATATTACCTCATCATCGACATCATCAACAAAATCTTCCATTAACAAGGAGGCGATAAGATTAATTGGACATTATTTTGACAGAAAGTTTAGATATTATTTAGGGTGCGTGGCATGCTTCACCGCCCAATTTTAAAGTAAAAAACCAAAGCGCACTTGTTTCACAAACACTCCTATGGTCAGTGAAGTCATCTTCTTATATGCTGGAAGATATCAATAGAACCAAGAAGTTCTGGTTTCACGACAGGCCTTCGAGTGTCGTTACATATAGTCCTAGAACTGAACTCGTAAAAAAGTAATCAATTACACTGTTCAGGAGCAAACTGAAGGCAACCTTCCTCCAACATAGTTTCCCGTGCCCATTGAGATGGATACCTCATTAAACAGCACCGAATAAATCATTTTAACAACATACATATCGAAATCTGGATCATTTAAATAAACTTTTGGTTAAAAACTCATGCACGATATTGCTAGTTTTTATAAAGTAAAGAAGTTAAATCAAACGTTATGAAAGTGTTTATTTTTTATTCAACGTTTTCAGTTCTCCTGAAAACATTAAGAAGAGATGTAGGTACTTTCATATTTCATTCAAAGCAATATATTGCAATTAACTATATATCATTCATTTAATTTTAATATCACTTTATATAATATGTAGTGCTATCGACTAAAGCCCGAGGATGCAAATAGCATTGCTGCTTACAGAAAGAATTGGTTCAAGACCCACGGGAGGCACCCACTGCCGCATATCGACGGCTTAATCCGCAAACAAGATAACTCCCTTAAACCAAACTTTTCAGGAGCAACATAAAACCTTATCATATATCAATAAATACATTAAAATGATTTTTCATTGCTGTTTTTTATTGTTTTTAAGTTCAAAATCAGTAATAAATAATAATAATGTAGAATTAATAACGTAATTTTTCAAAATTTTTCTAAAAGAGGAGTTAGCATTTTTGTTAACCATATTTTCATACAATTTCAATGGAGTTAGCGTTATTTCAGTTTCATGGGTGCATGTTTTCTAACAAAAACGTCACCGCACACTGACAGCCGTCATACAAATGGTGGTAAAATGACGGGGTTAGCGTTTTTACCAAATTGCCAGATGTTTGCATGGAGTTAACTTATTTTTGTGTAGCATTTTTTGTTAGTTTTAAAAAATATATGGGAGTTATCATTTTACAGGATTATGTGTTACATTTAATAAAACCTGTTAGCGCAATAAAATCAATTTGACAAAAAAAGGAGTTATCTTGTTTGCGGATTAGGCCGTCGATATAGGCTCCTTTTACGTGCACGACCTTATGCAGAAAGGGCTCCATAAGAAGAAGAAGAATATGTAGTGTTTATTGTTGCAATTTATTAACAACGCTTTTTTACAAAAATAACTAGGTATATTTACATATTTATTTATTTTTTAAATAAACGGCTAATGCCTTTAACAAACATAAAATATAACAAATAAAACAGAACAAAAAAATACACATTTCACATCAAATCAAAATAGGCTTAGAATAAACAAACTATGTAAAAAGTAACATAATAATAAAACAAGACAATACATATTGCCATTTCAAAAAAGTATACACAGCACAGTATTATACATAAAAGTAAAAATAGCTCTCATTTTAAATTATTTATTGTTTATGATGGAATGAATTTACATAATTCTCGTATATTTTATTCAGAGATTCGGGTAATTTGTGGGACCTCAATAAATCGGTTTGTTTCTTGTTAATTGAGTATCAATTTTATAATTAATGATTAAATTAATTAATGCTGTACACTGTGTGTGTTTCTGAACAATAAGGTAAAATTACAAAGACAATACGAGTAATATATTGTTGAATAGAAGCATGTTTTCACAATGAATTAAGTGCTGTCAGAAAGGACAATATTGAAAAGCGTGCTAATTGCTTATATGTTGAGAAATAATACACGTGAAATCAAATACAATTAATTCTGTACAAAATATTCTTAGCATATTACTGTTGTTTCGATTCCTTTGTAAAAAGTTACGTAGGCGTTCATGTGAGTATGTATTTCGGAACTTTAAAATATGTTTTTACTGACATACTCACATATTAAGAATCTTCAAAGGAGCATTTATAAAAAAAAAAACAGCTCCGAATACAACCATTGAGATAGTTCCTGTTAATTGACGTTTATGTTCAACTATTGGTGAGATTGGTGAACGTTCACCAATTGCAATTTATTTAACCAGCCTAAGCCGATTCGTAAAGGAAGTTTGCGCAATCTCTTGATTCTGTAGATGTGGTGTATGTTGAATGATATTGTTGATATCTTCAATAACGCAGGTGTGAAAAATATGTATAAGATTAAAAAAAAAAGATTAAGAGCCAGATATCTCATATTATGTTTCCAACAATTTTAAGTAAACAATAGCTTATCTTCGATTCTTTTAAGAGCCGTAAACTTTACAAAATGCTTCAGATATTTTAATATTAATGTATTCAAGTATAGGTAGGTTACATAAAAAGCTTTTTAAAATAAAAGTTTCAATAGAGCTTATTGTAAAACTCTCATTTGGGTTGATCAGTCAATCGTGACGGTGTTAAATAAATAAAGACGAGCTTTTAAGTGTTTTGAAAAATGCAATACTCGTTAAACATCACGTGTTAAGGGGGCTAACACAAAGAAAGCGGGTTACCTGCTTTCAGATGCAAGCGTCTACCGGCGCCGAGAATGTTTACATGCATTTCAATGGACACGATCATAGTAAAAGCAGGAACGCCGATTGCGACTTACTTTGCCGGCGCTTACCGGCACTTATCGGCGCTGGCAACCTGCTTTCTTTGTGTTGGCACACTTAAACATTAAAAATTGATTTATTACATCCAATAACTTATCAGGTGGCTACCCCATTTGCGGAACTGCCGTCGTGGAATATAGATTACATATTAAATAGTTAAAAAAAAACTACATGTATAAGTACTGAAATAATCATATTAAATATGTACATTATTGGCATGTAGAGGGGGCAATCTGAATATTAACTGCTCGCAGTTAATTCACTGGTGACATATATCTCGTGGGATATGCCGTCATGGCTAAACGGTTATTTTATAAAAAAAAAGCAGCACAGAAGCTATCTAAGTCTAGAGTGTAATAGTTCAACCTTACATATTCTATCTATCTACCTTTACCATCACGGCATATCTCTCACGTAGGGTAGCCAGCAGATCAGCACCATAATATATTAAACGTGCAAGCTGTGGAATGTATTTTTAAAGTCAATCCATTACTTAACTCAAGCGTTACGTTTTCGTTATTTAAATTTACAAAAGAATCTTATTGATCTGAATGCTTTTGCACAGAATGTCTTTACTGTAAAAAATGTTTAAAAATTCAATTTCGATAAAGAAAACTTTGAATTGTGCCCCAGTCTTGATTAATAAGGAATTTCATTAATGAAAATAAAGGAAATGCTTTCTTCTTTCATTACTTTGTTCAAAAAGTAAAATGACAATAGTCACTAGGTACCTTCTCTCTTCTGTAATTTATTTTATATTAAATAAATGACAAATAATTGTTATAACAAAATTCAAAATTTATTTTTAATCTATCTTCTCTTTCGTTAGTACATGCAAAAACTAGAAAATACAAAATGATTTTTCTAATATTTGTTTCTCTCTGAATAACCAGAGACAAACAAATATTAGAAAAATAAGCATAACTTCCCAAAATGTTTTATAAAAATCGTGTTTAAGTTGAAATTCAATGCCCAAAAATTACTGGTAAGTTTAAATCACTGTATACAAGTGAGATAGTCACCGGATCAACTTCATGTAATTAACATGCAGACTACTCTCTCTGCAAATTAAGACATTCAGGATGGGTAGCAAGCCTCATCGGTGGGATAGTGAGAAAAACCTGCATGAGAATACTTAAAAGAGAGACTTTTATGCTAATTATAATGAGATTGATTTACTGGTAACCTTACTCTTGGGAATCGTCATAAGGGTGTAGAGATTTGATGATATTGATTAAAATTATTTGTTGTTGTATGGATAGGAGCTGCTAGCGGGGCTTTCAATAACATGAACAAAATTTGGAAGGCATCTGGACTCAACATCAGGACAAAATGTCGCTTGTTCAATGCGTGCATCATCCCAATCCTTCTATATGGCTGCAAGAGCGGAAAATACTAAGCTTTGAAAACAAGTGTCTTAGAAGGATGTCAAATGGTATGAACATGTTACAAATGATGTTGTGCGCCAGCGCACCCAGCAGAGACCTGTAATCACCGTAACACAGGAGAGACGATGGTCCTGGCTGGGACATGTTTTAAGAATGCCCAATGGTAGTTGGCCAAAAAGAGCACTGTTCTTCCGTCCGCAGGGATTCCGTCGGCCTGGGCGTCCCTCTTTTACAATACACCGTTCCTATGACAACGATATCAGAGCGCAGGGAATGTCGTGGTAAGAGGTGACGCAATTGGCACAGAGATGCTCTGAATGGAGGAGGCTGGTTTCTGCCCTGTGCTCCCGAGAGGAGCGTTGAGGGCGAGAAGATGATGATGCATACAAAATATGACTGAAGTAGGTATATTTTAATTGTTCCATCACGGCATATCCCATAAGTAGGAAATAGTACACAAATCCACACAGATGTAATAAAATTAGATAGGTACTTAAGATGTTTATATGCCGTATCGAAGATATTTCATTCGTTTGTGTTTACTTCAACCTGGGAGTACTTAAACGAAATTGCATCGAGTTGTGTAAATTTTATGTACTTTTTTGTGTGTACCTTCCTGCAATGAAACAATAAAAATAACAATGAATCAACCATAATAACCAGGTACGTTTCAAATTGTACCTATTAACCCCTACACTTAAAGTTAAATTGCTAACATCTTTTATCACAAACTTACAAAGTACCACGGAAAATAGTACTTACTCTGAGCTTTTAATTAAATAATAAAATTAATATTAATTACAATATAATACTTACCTTCAGAACATTTCCGTGGGTTCCCAACTTTTGAATACGATCTTAGTATGTTTTTAATAACTTTCGAATTAGGGATTTAAAATAAATTATCCTTTATTTGTTGTTTCAATTTAATACCTACATAGAATAGCACCTTTATTTTTAAATCAATAAAAAAAGTTTAAAATAAATTCGTCTTATTTTTTACACTTTTCTTAAATTAATAATTACCTACCTATGTAAATTTATCAAAAATTGTATTTATGTAAGATCGCAACTTATATTTTTTAATTTCATTAATTTTTTTATGTTTAATAAAATAATTTTTAAGGTTTAAATTTATCAAATGTTTATATCATTCTATCTTCTTAAACCTAAACGAACCTATATTTTTATATATCTCTCAACTTCTTCACTAATAATATGGTCAAAATAATAATTATTTTGACTTATTATTACGCGCTTCATATTTTATAATGGAATTTTTCACAAAAGGAAGGAGCCAGTTGACGTTTCCCAAGTTATTAATAGTATGCAAGTTTTAAAAAAGCAATTATAAATATGTTTTTCTGAAAAAAAAAAATGTAGGTACCTACTTATAAATTGATCAAAAAAATATGTAAAAATTCATTGCATGCAATTCAAATTCATTAAGGACTCCGAATAACATAGATACTGTCAGAATACAAAGATTTCGATGCAGATAATTTCGTCCGATCAAATTGAAATATCATGTTCACTTATAAACGGTATCTGGAGATGACAGAGAACCTATATTGGTTGCATTGTAAAGAAATTTCAGCGTTTTAAACTACCTATACTTTACTTGTACAAATCTATATATATTTTATAGTTTGACCAGATTCAGCTCGATTTAGAACTAATCAATTAACCTATATCACAAAAAATGTGGTACACTTTTTAAGTGGAGACAAACGATATGGATATTGTTGTTAATTTATTTCGTTTTCATGAAATGTTGAAAATATTTCCAATGTAATTTGTCTGGATTACTAATATTTTTGTTTATGAAAATCTATCACAAAATATTTCAAACTGCAGAAATGCTTTATCGATGCATATTAATCGGCTAGACGGTTAAGCTTTAGTTGCTCAAGGAATTGTAAAAACATATTACCCTTTCTGACCGACGTTAGGCACTTAGCAGTACTAAAATAATTAAATGGTTACTATAGACACTACAACAAATTCTCTGCGACAAAAATTAGTTGGTACAGTAATGGAACATTTTCTTATCTCTTGCAAAATTATATTTTTTTTCATTGGCAACATATTCCTATATTAATAACAGACTAATCGTCCAATGTCATTTTTCTGTCCGTGTTTGTACCTACTGACGGCCATCATGATATTTTTTGTATAACGTTAGGGCAATATAGTACAAAATTTGACCGGCATCTACATCTTTATGACAAGATTGTTTACAATTATAAAACACTGATTTCACTGACTGAAACACTCCGTACACCGGATGACATCTGAGAGCTATTATTTAATTCATTTACAAATTTTCGATGCACGTAACGTCTACAAAACACTTCTCTAAATTTTGGTTCTGGCAAACAAAATGATATTTCAATTTTGTAATTTAATTTTAATAAAATTCATTGAAGGATATTAATTTGAAATGTTCTGTTAAATCTGCAGGTAGATAAATATATACTATTATTACGTTGTCACCTAGCAACACTGACCTTGTTCCTTCGTTCAAGAATTGTAATATCAGTTCAAAAAAGCAATTAATATCTTATTATTTTGGTGGTCCTTACAACTTTATTGGAAAGCCACTGATTTGTTATTCAAGTGTGGAAGAGTACCTTTAAATGATGATCACAGATGAAGTCTACAGAACTGTTTATATCTGAAGTTAAAAGTTTCAAATAAGAGTTTTTAGAAATAAATTAGTCATTATTTAGAAAATCCTAAATTAAACCTGCTGGTAAAAGCAACAATCACAATTCATTACCGTTGTACGGCAGGTTCAAAGATCACGAGGTTAAGTTCTATTATGAACGAGAGCTAAAAAAGTTCAACAAAGTTATATCAGTAGGTGTCATTAATAAATCACTAGCGAGTAGATTGTTAAATAATAACAGAATGGCACAATCGTGCCTCACAGAACTTTGTCCCCTTGACTTGACCACAAGAAGAAATTTGCGCTCTTTGGAACTGTTTGTGAATGACTTACTGAACCCAATAGAGCCGGTAAGTCTTACTTCTATGAGCGGGCTTTGGTGTTGTTGGGCCGGTTACGTGGAATAGCCTACCGATGCCATTGAGAGATAATCAGACCGTCACCAGCTTCAGAAGCAAATTGAAAACTGAAAAATTTACTGGCGCCCTTGAAACGGTCTAGGGACTGTTGAACGTCGTCAAATATAAAATCATCCAGAATCATCATCATCAATAATCAGAGTAGGTATACTAAGTACCCCTCTGTGACCTGATGTTAAATGCACAAGACTTCCAACACAGAGGCCTTTGGTTCGATACCCAGGGAAGGAATGAAATTGCATTGGAAGTTCCATAATATTTGAGAAAATTCGTGGTTGGTTGTAATGCAGGTCAATCTTATAACCAATAAAAATTAAAGAATTCAAGACGGTTGGCGTACCTCATTGCTGAATAGGCTAGGCAGGGTTAATACATCGAAATTTAATTTCAATAAGGTAGGATCCGATTTATAATATATATTGCAAATTAATAAAAAACGATATGTGCATATTTATGTAGTAGGTAATGTGAAGAAGCAATTTTATAAATAACGAAATGTTACAACTTTCGCTTACACACTCGAACAGACTGTGTTTAATGACACGGAACATTAGAGAAAATGATATTAAAATGGGTACACAATGTGTTTTGGGTAATAAAATGGGCATATTCAAGTCATTACTACCATAAGGTTTCAATCGATATATCAAATTTCAAAATATCAAAATAACATTACGAATTTTATAAGCAATACAACCCTTCGCTTGAGCCTATGTTCTATGAATGCTTAAATCATTTTACCGTCGGCAGGTAGGTACCATACATGAAATAATATTTCAGTTTTGTTTTTTTTTCATACAAAATTGTGATAATGACAAGGAATCTTGAAAATCAACGCCCTCAACAACGCTTTTTTCGAGAGCACAGGACAGAAACCAGTCTCCTCCATTCAAGGTGACTCTGCGCCAATCACGTCACCTCCTTCCACGACATTTCCAGCGCTCTGATATCGTTGTTTTAGGAACGGTTTATTGTGAAAGAGGAATGCCCGGGCCAACAGAACCCTTGAGGACGGGAGAAGAACACTGCTCATTTTTTGGCCAACTACCATTGGGCATTCTCAGAACATGACCCAGCCAGAACCATCGTCTCATGGAGATCACAAACCTCTGCTGGGTTCGCCGGCGCAAAGCATCATTCGTGACATGTTCATACCATTCCACATCCAAAATCCTCCTCAGACACTTACTCTCAAAGTTAAGTATCTTGAAAACCTAGTCCAAATCACTAGGCTTGTAAAAAAAATATTCTACTAGAGAAAATGTATAAGAGGCAGGTCAGTCAGTACTGCTTCAGAACAGACAGAAGTATGTAAAATCCATTTTTTATATTGTTTTTAAAACACATGTAATTAAGTTAAAAATAATTCATGTTTAGTTTTATTGATATTTGTTGTAGTTTAATTTGAGATTGTTGGAAATAAAAAAAAGTAAAAGTTAAGGTTCACAAACGTCACCATTGTTTGGAAAATTTTAATATGTGTGCGTACGTTACAACATATCGTTAATTACCTAGAAACAGTTTCTCCACATGCCTCATTCTGTGTAGAAAGTTTGTTAAAATTTATTCCAACAGCGACTACCCCAACTTGTCTCTGCCTTGAAAGGTTAGAAATAATAGTATATGTATATAGTTGATATTAAATTAAATTTTGTACATTACCTGAGAAAGTTAGCAGCTAATAAAGTTTATCGAGTTAAAATGTTCCATCTTTAAATTTAATACGATCATTGTTTCAACTCTCGAGAAATTCGTAACACGAAATGACCAATTTAAAGTTTTAACGTCAATTGTTGGGAAAGTTAACAATTCTAAAATTATGTATTTAGATTGGAGCCTGAGAGTGGAGCAAGTTTTCAGTTGAAGTAACAATATTGACGAAAAGATTCATTCACTATCTATGAGTTTGTTTGTATACAAAATGTAGAGAAAATTCTGTTAATAGCTACATGAAGTTTTAACAAGAATAGATTTGAAAAGTTTTATACATAATCGTAATTGAAATGTAATTTTTATAGTAAAAAATCAATCTTGGTACTTCCATTCATTCAATGTGTCGGTGTTTAAGTAGTAGAATTCCATAGCGAAATAAATGAAACTAATCGGTTGACAATGTCCTAACAAGAAGAAAGACGTCTGTCTCGAAAAATTAAAAAACAGTAGAATAAAACATTTATTTTATTTATTTCAATTTAAATCAATTAAAAGGATTTATCTCTGAAATGTCTTGTGAAATAAGTCTTTTTGACTGACCAATTATTTTGTTGGTTAATTTTATGATAGTTTTTGTTTTTTGTCCCCATAGTTGAAATGAATTATTAATTTCAGAATTTAATACATTAAGTATGTAAAATGAAATTATATATTAAACCAAAAACACGTTGTCCAGTTGTAAGAGATAAAGTGTTTCACGTTCCTCAAGACCGTAAATTGTTGAAAACTGTAGAAGAAGGCTATATCCAGCAGGAATCAAATGTAGGCTTAGTTAATAAGAATCACGTGTACATATAATCTTAATGGCTCATATATCTGATACGTATAAAGGTAGATGAAAGTTTGTATAAATATTTTAAATTCCATGAAATTACATTGTTGCTGTGTTCAGCTTTTAATTCCTTGAATTATAATAAACATTACCACAAATCCAAATGGTCTGATTCCAATCTTTTGTACTCCCTTGAGAGCTTTACCCTAAACAAAATCCATGTTACAGGATTCAGAAGACTTAGTTTGTATTCCTTAGGTCAGTCGCTGTCTTATTCGATACCACAGGGACATGATTTTTGTCTGCTGTACAATATTATTGTAGCAAGAAAGAAAAGGTTAGTGGAAATACATAAAAAAACTGAAATATGTATGAATGTTTCTACTAGTGGTGTTTTTGTAAAAGATTTTTTTTTGTGAAACCCACAATTTCTCTTTCCTTTTTTTGCTTACATAAGAATATCTTTACCCAAAAAAAAAAAATATATTTGAGGATTTTTAGCAAGGGCAGACTATACAATATTCATATGATAACGAAATTTTTCAAAGGATGGGGTTGCCAGTGGAATCATTTCGTGATACGAAGCAATAATCAAATTCAATATAAAGATGGGACTATTAAACTCAAAAGAAGTCTTTCATTCAGAACGACTCGATATAATTAATTTAAAAGCTATTCATTTCGTTTATATTTCCATAAATCCATACAATCACAATATCACTATCTTGTGGGAAGTCAGCGAACTTACTACTTGTATTTTTTATCATGCAGTCGTCCTTTTCTGCCAATAAAATTTCAGACGTTCAGAATGTGTCACATAAATCATCGCCGACTTAAAGGTGTTAAATATTTTAAACGGATTTTTTTACGAATACGCGCTTTTTACGGGACATTAAAAAAAAACTTATAGAAAAGATTGACAGACCTATTCTTTTACGGGACTGACTTTACAAGAAATAGTAATTTGCCAAAAAAAAATTACATTATTTTTATAGCACATTTTCATTATCAACTTTTTTTAGTATTAAGCAAAACCTATGACTCAATTTGCATTAAATCATTTCAGGTTTATTGACGATTATTGTTTTTTTCCTTTGTTCCTAAAAGAAAAATAAAGGTATAGTGAAGAAAAATCCCATGATAAAATCTTCAGTGATAGTGTCATGAGTCAAAAATTGGAAAATTATTTGTGTATGCGCCGTTGGTTATTCTCGTTAGTTAGAAGATACCGCTTCTTCGATTCGAACTCACACCTCTGTATCACATCACTTTATAATTATTGTTTAATATGTATGTTTGTATATGAATATGTATCACAAAAGTCAGGTAACCGTATCACCATTGAGTCCCTGGCGAAGAATAGCTCTCTCACCTTTTTTAGTAAGTTTCCGAGTTTCCTGTGAAAGGAAACTTATTTAGACATTTACTTTTATTGACACGTAGAGCATGACCTGAATGTTTATAACGAGAATTAGTTCAGTTTGTTACCCTACTTGTGGAAAATGCCGTAACGGCTTGGAAGAATCTTGGTAGCATGGTATTCTTTACTATACCTTTTCCTTGAAAGTCACGTCATATGATTAAGATCAAGAAAATATTAGGATCGTATTTCGATTGTATCTAGAATAACCCTGCAGTTGCATGTAATTTATATTCTATGTCCTATTATAAAATACATTCTTTACTATACCTTTTCCTTGAAAGTCGCGTCATATGATTAAGATCAAGAAAAGATTAGGATCGTATTTCGATTGTATCTAGAATAACCCTGCAGTTGCATGTAATTTATATTCTATGTCCTATTATAAAATACATTCTTTACTATACCTTTTCCTTGAAAGTCGCGTCATATGATTAAGATCAAGAAAAGATTAGGATCGTATTTCGATTGTATCTAGAATAACCCTGCAGTTGCATGTAATTTATATTCTATGTCCTATTATAAAATACATTCTTTACTATACCTTTTCCTTGAAAGTCGCGTCATATGATTAAGATCAAGAAAAGATTAGGATCGTATTTCGATTGTATCTAGAATAACCCTGCAGTTGCATGTAATTTATATTCTATGTCCTATTATAAAATACATTCTTTACTATACCTTTTCCTTGAAAGTCGCGTCATATGATTAAGATCAAGAAAAGATTAGGATCGTATTTCGATTGTTTCAAGAATAACGCTGCAGTTGCATGTAATTTATATTCTATGTCCTAATATAAAACACATGTAATTCCATCAGAAAGAAATAAAAGAAAATTATTGGAAAAAAATCTAGTTTTAAAGAATGCAACTCAACAACTAAACAAGTATACCTAGTAAGTTTGTATACAGTACCTAATCTATATTATTTAACGTCACCACAGATTACCTACCTGCTTAGTATATTGGGGAGGAGAATTCCCAAAGTCCCTATGCCGTTTTCAAAAGAATGTAATGTAGGTACTTATCCTATATTTCCAGACTTAAGCGAGGTATATAGGTCAATAGCATGAAAGACTGTGTATAAAGAAATTACATCTATGCCTTATAGCTACAAAATACAGCAAATCCTTCTTTCTAAATTATTTTTGTAAGCATTATTTTTCTACATTATCTTCGGTCTTCATTTTAAGCAGCAAACTGAACTTTTGGACATGGAAAACCTTGAACCGACAGATATTTGATGTGGAGAACTGCCGTGAGAATACCGAATGATGGGATTTTCTACAGGACGAATCTGAAGCGTGTGACTGCGGTGCAGCGCAGACCATGCCACACTTGTTGAAGTGTCCGTTGTGCCATGTCACATGCAGCATTGTGATATTTTTGACGCATCTTCACTTGCTGTGCATTTTGCACAGTACTTGTGATCTCCATAGTTTGGTTGTCCTCTGAGTTTCAACACGATAAATAAATAAATTATTTAAAGTGTTGAGATTTGTATGATTTTTCAATAAAAATTTTCATCAGTTTTTCGTGATTTGTTGCTAAAGTTAGATGAAAAGATGATCATTTACATTTTTTTCAGCTCCCAAGTTAAAACTCATAAACTGTCATGTAATTTCACATTGCTCTTAATTTTGTAAGACAGAGTCTTCATTAAAGTAATTCCTTTTAGCTAATACATTTTTTGAAGACTCGTATTTATTTATATCATCATGTATAAATTTGGACCTAAAATATATAAATACAACAAAATTGGAGCACTTTATCTACTTCCATTCTTTCTAATTTACGGGCTACGCAATTTACTTAGCCGAGTTTTTGATCCAGAGAATTTCGTTACGGTATTATCAAAGCTTATTATATTATCGAAAAGTAACAGTTAAATTAAAAAGTAAGTTATAAACTTTAAATTAAGCTTTCTTTGAGAGAACGTGGGTGTACTTCGAAGTACTTGAACATTTAATTTTTCACAGCCACGCTCGAGATAAAACAATCGTATTCTCAATTCTTTTCGATAAGAAAACTTTTATTACTTGGTTTGAAAATAAAATATAGGAATAATTGAATTTCATACTGTTGGAATATTAACGAATTTTCTTTAACTTGACAGAACAAAATGCACAGATGACAAAAAAAATAAAATATCTTGATATTGAAGAGCTCATATACCTATGTATATGGTGTTGGATGATAGCTGATCTCTGAAAGATTAATCTTTTTTCTAACTTTATATATGCAGTTATTGTTTGTTTTGTTCTTTCAATATTTATAATAATAATAATAATTAATAATAATTTACAAATATTTACGGCCAAAGCCTTTAACATGTTAAACTTCTGTATACACACAAAACATGTAAACAAAGGAAAGATCTGTTACAAAAAAGACACAAAACAATTAGACTAAAGAAACGAAAGTTTTACAGACAATATAACATTTATCATGTTATAATAATAAAAAAGATACAAAATTGTTAAAAAATTTTTGGTAAAGACATCACAAAGAGAAATCAAAGTGGTATAAATTTGTCAAATATAGTAAAAAGTCAGTTAGTTAAAATTCATATTCAAAATAAAAATAAAATATATGTACTTACTTATACTCATAAATACTAAATATTTCTCAATTGCAGCTGTATGCAGTATCGTCCAAGTCGTATTTGACAAATTAATATTTAAAATAATATAAATTTACATCTTCATTCATATCAAAGATAGGCAAATTTTTTAATTGACACTTGAAGATAGATAAAGTGAGATCTAGCGGAAAAAAGGGAGGAATAAAGAAGAAAATCGAAATTCGTTGCAGACCAACTTCATCATCATCATCATCGCCCTCAACGCTCCTCTCGGGAGCACAGGGCAGAAACCAGCCTCCTCCATTCAGAGCGTCTCTGTGCCAATTGCGTCACCTCTTCCCACGACATTCCTTGCGCTCTGATTTCGTTGTCATAGGAACGGTGTATTGTGAAAGAGGGACGCCAACTGTGCCAATGCAGACCAACTTACTTTATAATAATTTTATAAAGTGAGATAGATTGTTAACTGCTCACATTTTTATCACAAAATCGTACGATTTTTTATCTTCTCATTCTGTTTGTAGTACATCATCCATCTATTTCTTCCGACTTAGGACCAGCAGCTGTCCTTCCACCTTTTATGTGGCTTTTATGATACTCGTCAGCCTAGTGATGTCTCGTTCGTGTCGATGTATACTATTCTGTCGCTGCTCATGCGGTCCATATGATCTCTCCAGAACCATTTCTTCGTTCTGTTCTATCGAACAATATTCTCAGTTTCACATATTTTTCTTACTTCAGTGTTCCTCTCTGAAGATTTTGCCCGTACAGTTTTCATTTGAGATAATTTAAAATTATTTTTAACAAAACGAGAAATTTGTTTAATATTCTAATTGATTTCATAAATCTTTGCTTTTATACCACCGAATTGGAGAGCTCTCAACAAAATTTTCTCTAAAGAATTTGTTAGGATTTTATAAACGAGGAATTATCAAGCACCTAATTCCAAACGATTGTTTAATTTAATTTTTATGAAATGGATAATTTGTAAAGACTTGTTGAGATTGTACTTAATATTATTTGAAATAATTTCCCGAAAAACGAATGAATGGGAGGGTTTTCCGGTTAAATTTTCAGTAAGGAATAAATGTGAATAATACCGTGAAATTAGGTACATGAATTACTTGAAACAGATACTCGTACAATTATTGTTGGAACCTTTTTAATGCTTAATTATTTAAATAAAACAGACAACTTCTTTTGCGTAAGGTATCTTCATGTTAAAATATAAAGAGAACATAATTATAATTATATTCTTTTAAAAAAAATAAACCTACCAAAATTGCATTTTACTAGAGATCTCTTCATGCCAAATGCGGTAATATTTCTAAAATAAACTCAGTTACGAATTTTCGAGTTCCGTAAGACTGGAGAAATGAAGAGCAGTGAGAAGTCATACGTAAGTTTATGAGTTTAAGGTTGTGTATTTAAATTTGTGATTGATCACCTTTCCATCTATTTATCTGTATAATATAATGAGTTACAATCCACTGGATTGGTCTGCAACAAATTTTGACTTTCTTCTCCATTCCTCCCTATTCTCAGCCAGTCTTTTCAGCTCTACGTATGAGCCACAGTTCATGTCCCTCTTCAGTTGGTCCATATACGCATCTCTTGGTCGGCCTCTGCCATTTGTCCCCTCGGTCTTACCCTCCGCGATGGCGATGAGTAGTCCTGGGTGCCTGATGTTGTGGCCAATCCAGTTAGCTCGTTGTTGGCTGATTCTCTTAAGAAGTTGCCTTTTTTCGCCTACCCTGGTTTATACTTTTTCGTTTTCGATGTGTTCCAACCAATGGATCTTCAGCATGCGTCTGTAGCACCACATTTCATAGGCCGCCAACCGTCCGTTTTCACTCTTGCTGATGGTCCTCGTCTCGCAACCATAAAGCAGAATGCTCCATACAAAGGCTTTAGTAAGGTTCTTCCTTACATTAGATTCCAATATATTAGATTTTTTTGTTAAAAGCAATCCTTGCCTGGTTTATTCTGCTGCCCAAGTACTGAATTTATCTGTATCACTGACATATCTTGAAAAACTAATGAATGGTTACAATGAAAAGTTTTATACAAACGAAAGTGTTAAATAATATAATTAAAACTATGTGGGAGAATTACTTGTGGTGAAATAGGTGATAGCACTGTTATGTGTCACATAAATAATAGTGTGTTACAAAAATGAACATGTGTATCAGTGCTCTCAGCAAAGATCTGTATTCTCTGTAATACAGAAGAGACGACAGTCTTGATTGCGCCCTTTTTGGAATAACCAGTGATAGTTGGGCAAAAAATGGAAAACTGTCTACAATAGTTCCGATGGTGTCTTTCTTTTACACTACATTGTTATAATACACTGTTCTTATGACAATGACATAAGAACGCTAAGACTGGCATGGGAAGAAGTGACTCAATTGGCGTACAGGCACACTTAATGGAGGAGGCTGGTTTCTGTTCTGTGTTACTTGAATAAGAGGAGACATTTTAGACAAGTTGATCAATTAAGTAAGGATTAATAGAAGAGTTTTGAAGAAAATATTTATTAAATTTTTATACATAAGTTTAGTGATGCAAGAAAACATTGAAATCTTAGAGCTATATCTGGTTTGACATGTTAAATGAAATTTGAAAAAAAAATGCCAATGTAGGTAAACTTCAACCGCTTACCGCAGTACCGATATTATTTTACCGAAAATCAAAATGAAATGTAGACCATTAAAGGCTAAAATTAATCTAAATTTAACGTCAAAATATCATGCTACTTAGATAAAGGTTGACGTTTGCGATGATAATAATAATATACACTCGACTTGACTTTGGTGTGGTGTGAAAATGAACAGAAACCACAAGCCATTATGGCCCCTATTGACAGTCACCTTGATAATGAAGGCGTTCACTTCACATTGTATTATCGTTAGTAAATTTTACTTTGAATTTAATTATTATACTTAAGAAACTCCCGAAGTTCTCAAGTGTAAAGATTGTGAGAGTAAAGATAAATCTAGCCGAAGTGTTTGTATGTCTATCTTCATACAATATAAATTATTCTCATGAGAGATTTGTTCCTTCCTTCTTCCTTCTTTTTTCTTCCATAGAACACGTATTTCATAACATGTGTTCTATGGAAGAGACAGGGAGGACTGAGTTTGGACAAATTTATTATTACTTACACAAAATGGGTGAATCTTTGATAATGGTTTGATATACTTTATCGTCGTTTGATTGTCTTCAAATTATTTCAAGAATGCTAGTGAATAATATCTATATAGAAAAAAAACAGAATTTATATAATTTATATTTTGGATAGCGATATACTCGTATACGCATAGCTCCACAGGCTGAAAAAAATCAAGCAAAACTATTCAAAACTTATTTCAGGTTTCATGCCATTCTGAGATGGCTCCCAATCCTTCTGAAAGCCATTATTACGAAACCAAACAATCAACCAGTCGCGTTCTTGAGGGGTTCCAGGGATCCCAATTTCAATAATATTTTTATTCGTTTATTCATTTATGCCATTACGATATCTCTCACACTCGGGAAATGAAACAGGACTACTTGCAAATTTTAAAACATAGATCGTCCTCATTATGCTTGAACAAAATAAGTCATTCAGAACGGTGGTACATCTCACTGCTGAATCGAAGATGATTAATGTCTCCAAAATATTATTGTTTTTTATTTCCTTTGTTTCAATTTGAGTAGGAAAGTTGTAAAAATGTCCATTTTACATCGCCCGTATGTTTAAAAAGATTTATCAAAACTGGAAGCATTATTGAAGATGAGGTTGGATGGAAGAAATCACTTCATAGTGATAATCTCGCCACTGCAAATCTTCCTGGTATTTTAAATTTTCTATTGTTTTGTTGACACTGGTATAGAATGATGATACGCAAAAATAATAAAATAAATTAATTGATGAAAATATCCAAATACCTTATATACCTTTCACGGTAAATTCTTAACAAAATGCCAAATACCTACAACTTTCATAAATAAAAACTTCATGAAAAGGCAATAAGTTTCACAACACAATGAAAACATGCAAAAAAATTGACAGAATTGTCTAAAATTGAGTATGAACAAAATTCACATAGATGCGGTAGCGTCAAAAGTTGTAGAAAATCGTTGGGAAGAAGAAGAAGAATTAGAATGCAAACTTTATATTTTCCCCACCAAATGGAGAAATATGTTTTTAACTAAAAGTGTTGAGGGTTGTGAAAGAGAGTAGAGCTGAAGGATGATAGTCTGTCGCATGAATCAATCATGAAAATGTCACTTACATCCGCGACCCATCTTCAGGCGGCCCTAATGGGAGTATGTGAATCTTTTCAGCATTTCATTTATGATGTTATAATCGAAAATAGAAATATTTTTATCCGTTCGTTAATACTCGTATATATATTTATGTTCACTAAAGTCAATTTTCAGAGGCAAGAAATCTTGAGCACTCTTAACAATATTATCCTTAACTTTTATCAGGCATAAAAATAGTATTAAAATTGTTGAACTTTTCTCAAAGATTGCATCTCATACTTAACCTACATCAAATTGATATGGGAATATTGAGTCTGCCTCTCGCCATACTTTCTCAATATTATATGATTTTCAGTTTTTTTTTTCTTGCCCGTACAGCTTAAACAACTCCAAATTCGGGATTCCTGCCCATTCTTTAACATTTCCCAGCTAGGGCTTTTGCCTTCTTCCCACACCACCCCTGCTTTGATTTTTGCTGTTTGAAATCAGTTGAAGCATATTTTATTTTTTAACACGCAGAATTCGTAATGAATCTCAAAATGACGATGAAAATCATTTGACTGTAGGTAATTGTATCAAAATAATATATTAAATTTATTCACAACATACATAGATGTTGTTAGTTTTAAGTAAACAATTATTTTGAAGTAATTTATCGTCACAATCTAAGAAAAAACACGATATATAATTATTCTACTATTGACTTTATTTATTTTTGCGAGCCGGCTTTCAAGAGCTTCCGCTCTCATCGTCAGGGAAAAGTAAAGTGAAGCTTCATTACTAGTTAAGTATGTGACAAAAACAGAAAACAATAGGTAAAAATTAAAATGAAAGCCGGCTCGCAAAAATAAATACAGTCAAAAGTGGAATAACTATATATCGTGTTTCATTTGAAAAATTATAAATATGAATTTCTCCAAGAACCGTTGATCGATAAATTAAACTTTAACAATCTAAGAGTATTGCTACCATCTAAAAAAAAGTGTTACATCTAAAATTGTATAAAAGGCCAATAAGACATAAAAAGTTTTTTCTATCAACTTAAAAATTGCTACCCGAGCTTATTCGGGCTTAAAGCTAGATATAATAATAAGCATTATGAGGAGAATCTAGAAGGGGTGGACATGACTCTAGGCTGTGTCTGAGAAATCCTTAAATTACATATCACAATATACACACAAACAAAATTAATACGTATTTATGATATAGGTAGGTATTAAAAAATCTTGTACCTAGACCCTGACAGACATTTTTGAAGTCATAAATTATATATTGCTTTCTTTTCGTGCTAAAAAGATTACAGCTTATTGGAAGGATTTTAAAAGTTATGATTGACTACTCGGTTTCCATAATAAATTCATTGTTTTCAGCTAAAATGCAAGCTTTTTGTTATTTTGCAAGAATCATTTTTTAACTGAAAAATAATAGATTTTTATTTGGTCTTTAAAATACAATGTTATACATCCGCACAAAATTGTGGTAAAAATTAAATTATCAACTAACTTAACCTATAAACTCATATCCATTTATCTACTTAGCTCTTAAGTATGTCCGTTTTGGGGGCTTAATTTTTCAACACCATGTAGGCACTGGCGACTCTCGAGTTCGCGCCCTCTTAACACCTATGTTTACATTCTTGGACAATTCACCTTGGTCTTCTGTCATTCACCGATTTGTGTATATCTGTTGATTTTGTCATTTATGTTTTATTACCATTAATTTATGTTTTTTTATTGTTGTTTATTTTTAATATATTTTTTCATTAATATTATTTTTAAACAAATTTACCCCCAAAAGAACAATTGAAGAGAGAAGTAGTATAAAAGATACCGACGATTAAACAAAATAAAAAAAATATTGCATCAGTATAATACTGTATCTTCACTGATATTTTGAAAATAATTAATGTTTTTTACGGGATTTTTTATTAATATGTGCCTATTATTTTACAATTAAAAACTAAAAGAAAAAAATTTGGAAGACCTTTTTTTTCCAGGGACTCCAGGGATATTTATTTATTCATTCGGATTACAAAACATTTGAATAAACATATTAATTGAAATAATATACAAAAACACAAAACAATGTCGGCCGATGTGGCGCGGGGTAGACGCTCTTGCCTTTGAGTCACAAGATCTCGAGTTCGATTCCCGGCCAGGGCAGATTGAAGAATGACCTTTTTCAAATTGTTCTGGATCTGGGTGTTACATGTATATTTGTTTAGTGTATTATACCTATTATATTACATATATGTGTATCGTCGCGTTAGTACCCATATGCAAGATTCGCATCTTAGTTAGGGACTAGCTCGATCTGTGTGAACTGTCTATGCATGTTATGTTATGTTTAAAACGATGTATTATCCTACTCAACTTGCATCCATACATTAACACTTTGCTATGTATACCTACCATCAAATTATGTGTATATACCATGTTGTAATCTAATAGTTTTTGTGGAAATATTTTGTACAATAAAGTTTTTTATTATTTTTAATTTCGTAATATTAATAATTATTTCGTTCACTGGAACTGATTTTTATTTAAATGATATTATGTAATTAACAAAAACAAACTAAATTGTGTAAAAGAAAAACATTTCAAATATCCTTTAAAAACTGTGACTAAAAGTGATATGGATGAAATTGGTTGATGAATTATTATATAAAAAAAATATTTATAAGTTTCATATAAATTCCAATTTGTAATTAAATAACTTACGTTTTAACCCTCTGCAACTGAGGTGGCTTTTTAGTTATTATTCTGCTGAGGAGTGGTCTGACAGACACTCATTTTAAGTTCCATTATTGCCATTTTTTAAAAAGTTTTGATTATTGTTTTAGTTTTTTGTGAGTATTTGACATGTATGCAGACACCATTTGAAAAAATATGGTTTAAAAAAAACAGATATTAGAAATTACAAGATATTTATTAATGCTAATAAAAAGTCACCATTTTTTTTAGAACAATTTATAAAAATTAATTAAATAAAAAAAAACACATGAAATAAAAAAAGTAAGTAGAAATTTGTTTTCTGTTATCTTTTGTTAAAATGTGAAAAAATAATAAAAAAAATCGTTAGAGCGGTTTCTCTAAAAAACGGCTTCAAAGTACGTCCTCTCATTCCTGGTAAATTTGTACCGAGCATTGTAGGCAGACATGTTTTTTGCATGCATAACGAGTAAATTTTGTCTTCCTTTCAGTTAAATCGCACTCTTTAATCTTTCTTTTCAATTCACTTGTAAAAATTCTGCACAATATTCTTTCACACGATGTCCCAGATTCGTTTTGTTCAGGGGCAGTTGGGAAATCTCGTCCTAAGTCATGATTGCGCAATTCTCTCGGCAATTTTTCATTATACACCCGCTGTGTCATAATAGGAAGAACAAGTTCCCTAGCAAGGCCTCAAATGAAATTTGCTCTCCATTTATTGAAAAAAAAAATTATTGAAGTGATGTTAGGTAGACTCTATGAATTTACTGAGCTGATGTATGTGAGACACTATGAAAAAATTACTATGTAACTGACGTTAGGTCTAACAGACCCATCATTTATTACTGACGTGAGGTATGTCAGACACCCATCAGCTATAGATCCACACATGTACTCACGACGGCCGTCGTTACTGTACTGATGATTAAAAGAACATAAATTAGGAAGCTACTGAGCGAAACGGAAAGATAGGACTCAAAATGGCAACGTTGTTGCAAAAAAAAGATTTCGCGGTGTCTGACAGACCTCACGTCAGTTGCAGAGGGTTAAGCGATGCCGATGTTCAATACCTATTATTTTTCTTCATATTGGCAGTCAGGAAAATATGAAATATTTTTCCTTCTCTAAGCAAGAAAGGTTGAAATTAAAAGTCTCTTAAAAATAAAATAAAAACGGTTAAAAATGTTATCAAGGATATTATAAGATACTGAAGCTTTGATGATAATAAAGCTTCACCTACTGGAGATTATAGAAGGCAGCATATGGAATGTTTTCTCATTATTATTTTCATTTCGTAGCGAATGTCTTATATTGTATGATCGAGTAGAGTAATTTTCTTTGCCTCTCATACTGGTACGAGAAAACTTATTAAAATTTTGAGTCCATACGTGTTTAAATACGAGTATCTTTGTCTTTTAAAAGTGAATATGTAAAATTCTGTAGATAATGTTACTTTGTACGATGAGTATTTATTGTCTTTATTTTTTATTAACATGCATGTATATAACATGCAGCTGGTCTGTTGGCTATCCCACTAATGGGATATGTCGTGATGACCACGTAGAACAAATGAGCCATGATAGTCCCACTCAAGCAGCCGCATACAACGTGCCAACGGGAAGACCTGCAAAGAGATGGCGAGATTGTTGGAACTCTATGTCCCAGGAGGCCACGACGCCAATAGAAACAGATCTATTTGAAAAGAAAAGAATTGTATTTTAAGTCATATTTGAAAAATTGTATTTTGATATATGTATTTTTTTCTAGTATTGCCCCAGAACAGATTTTAATCTAGTGGGGCAATATACCTATTCCATTATATTGTTTTTTATGTTAATTTTGTATGCTCTATTGGAATAATAAATAAATAAAAAAAAAAAAAAAAATAAAAAAAAAAAAATTAAAGAGGAAAAATATATTATAAGGCGGTCAGTGTGGTACGGAGGCGATGCTCTTGCCTTTGAGTCGTGATGTCCCGGGTTTGGTTCCCGGCCTGGGCAAAATGACGAATGACCTTTGTCAAATTGTCCTGAGTCTAGGTGTTACATGTGAATGTGCTCGTGTGAATATCGTCGAATAAGTACCAATCCATGATACAAGATTCAAAACTGAGTTTGAGACTAGCTCGATCTGAGTGAATTAACTTTGCATGTTATGTGGTTTTTGCATATTACATGTATGTGTGTACTTTGCTTTGTCTTTTTGTTATAATATTTTTTTAGTGGAACCGAGTAAATTTGACATAAAAATAGTATCATTTTATTATAATACTAAGTGTAGGTGTGTGCGCTATACTGATGAGCAATCAGAAATTCCATATTACAGGGTCATTAATATTGCTCTATCTACCTATATAGAAGTGAAAGATAGAACACAATATACCAATATAGATGGCTCTCTCTCATAATATTTTCCTTCATTTTTATCTCGAACTATTCATGTCCAATATACCTATATTCGTATGTACAATGTATACTATCAGCGACTGCAATAATAATATATATGCATTCTTCTATTGTTTACAATGTGTTACTCCACGACTGTTGAATTTAACATATTTTAACTTGAATACGTGTATATTAGTGATAAACTTATATTGTCAAAATAAACCTTTCAGCAATACGCATAAAACTCTGCGTCATTCTTTTCTGTTCTTTGCACTATGTATTATTTGCATTTTTATTTCCTAATTCGCATGGAGGAGCCTCAGAGACACCGACTCAACTGCTTGTCGTAAGAAGTTGCCTGCGAACCTGGGACAGAATCAACCTACATACTTCCATATTCAGTAGAAAATTGAAATCACTACTATGCAGAAGAAATCAAGAAGTAACGACGCCCTTGAGATGAGCACGGATCATTAAATGGCAATGGCATCTTGAACACATTGTTCATAATATTATAATCATTGCTCTGTAGACTAAGAAAACCACGATCTGCTTCACTCAGTTCATTCACCTCGTTACAATAAAATTATTTATTTATTTATTTCGATACATTTATATTGATATTTTATTATAGTTAAAAAAAACACTTTGCATTCCCCATACAGCAATGAAATTCTGGTATTATGATTCTTTATCTTAAAATAAGTAGATATTTATCTAAAAAAGGTTTGAGTTTGATAATATTTCAGTTTTCAACATTGCAAGTAAATTAAAATAAAAGCCACTTCATCAAAACGTCACCATATCATTTACAATGAAATAGGCATAAAGGATCATTTTGTGCTGTATTCACACAATATGTATATAATAATATACTTTGTTCCTATCATCTAAATATTATTATTATCATAATTATTGTAAGAGCCTACATAAACATAATTTTTACTCCGCTGTGGGTATTTTATAAATAATTTATAAGGGTAAAACTGCTTTTTGTCTCGTTTTGCTTCATACATTTAATTCTATAACGCACAAGGGCAGCTCTGTAAGTTGTAGTATTTGAGAAAATCATAGAAAATAAAGTTCAAGTGACATTTTTCAATTTTTTTTGTCAATCACAAATTTTATCATACACACGATATTTAAACTTATTTTTGAACTCCGAGTGAGATACATCTATCACATTGATTTGGAAAACAATACGAACTCATTCGGTTGAAGAAAATGGTTAAACTATTTATTAATTCTTAACTGCACATTGATACATAAAATTTAATTGAAAAATGCATTCTAATAAGATATCATCAATCATCTGAGGGCAAGTTTATTATTTACCGGATAGTAAAAAATCGTTGATTTAGAACGAAAAGCATTGATGGAAAACTAAACCGTAGTAACTCTATATGAACTAACTGAAAAAAAGAGTACCCAATTAAACGAACAATTTATATTATCCGTATTACAAAATGTTCTAAGATCACACATTGAGAAAAATTACAAACTAAACAATAAAAAGAAGGGGTGTGAGAAAGCGCGGGAGTCCGCGAACTACGTGGCTTGTTCACGTAGATCAAATTCTGGACGGATCAAAAAAAGACGACCGTGTGTTGAGTAAGAGAAATCGACGTGCATGTATGAGACGTTGCATGAATGTAAAAAAGGCGAAAGAAGTATGTATGTAAGGACAGATCTAAATGGGATTTGTTCTCTCTGCCTACCCCATGCGATGTGGCGTGAGGGAATAGAAAATAATAAAATGAAAATGTCAAATGAGCTAAAAAATTGCGGTTTTTAGATATATCAAAACTTAAAATTCGACCCTCGTGTTCAACTTAGCGATTGTAATAATAATATTGTCCTTGTAAAATAGTTATTTATTTATTTATTATTTTTATTTTTCTTTTAGATACAACAGCATTTACAATAGGAATAAGTAATTTACAAGTTCAATATTTGATTTACATCGCCAATTATAGTATCTTAAATATATTCATTAGTTGTAGGCGTTGCGTCGTTTTTTTTCCATTTCAATAGACGCTGCATAATCCTTACACCAAAATTTAAAAATACTTCATGCTTCCCATATGAGATGTAAATATTGACAATTATTTAAAATATGCGAAACAAAGTTTATTTTTCATTACATTAATTAAATAATTACTAAAAATGATACCTACACAAGTTTTCTACGTCAGCATTTTAATTATTTATTTTATTTATTTTCCATGAAAAATGCTAATTGACGAATGCTTTATGCTTAACTTGAAGATTGGACGCTCATTTTTTTAAAATTCAAGTTGTTGAAAGTCCATACTGCAAGTGCGGCCTGGACGAGGAGATGCATGATCATGTTTTCCTGGGGTGACCTATCAGGGATGCGTATGATATTTTCGTTGATGCTCTTCAAAACGATTACCGATTCCCCCTGAATATTGAATCATTACTGAGTATGACATCCGGTACAATCCATTTATCCCTTCTCAAATCGATAATGGCAAATTTTATTATTCTCTAATAACTACATATCTTCTACCTGACGATTTCAGAAAATTTAGAGAGACTCTCTTAAGCACAAATCATTCTTGTAGGATGCTATGCCATAAGTGGAAAAAAAATACACAGATAACTCATGAGTAGGTATGTATATAAAAGTGCATGAGAAACTTTTGAACTGCTCATAAAAAATAAAATGGTAATAATATATGCTTGGCCTTATCTGCTGACCATCCTATTTGTGGGATATGCCACGAACGTATTGAACAAAAAGTATTATTGCCCTTTTTTTGTATATAGAAAAATATTAAGAAATTTAACATATCCACTTGTTTGAGAAAATAAAACAGAACATACTTTTTTCTTTCCAAGTGAAATTGCGTCCTTTATCCGTATCTCTGTATTAGTGAAGTTGATTTTAAATTTTAAAGGTCCGCTATTTAGAATTTAACTAACAAAGCAGCTATTTGAACAAATTTTACTTTCTAGTGGCTGTAAAATAAAATTATGTTAATAATACGACGTTCAATGATATTTCGATGCGAATGAGAACATCGATAAATTCGAAATTTTACACCATCGATAAAGTGGAAAGTTTTTTTTAATAATAAAAAATGAAAATGAATCCAGTTATAATTGCGTGATTATTTTCGTAACTCAGCAGGCAAATTAATAAAGTCACAAGTGGAATTTCTAAATATTTCTTTAACTTGAATGAAATATTACATAATATTTTCCCTCATCCTTCTTGAAGAGGATACTATGTCTGCATTCTCTCTATAACCTATTATTTACCTCCAGGAAATATTATTTTCTTGATCTATCGATGATGCAGATGAAAATAACATGTCAGTACCCACTTCGATAAATTTATGATTTTTCAAGAACTTTTTCACCACAGATGGAATTAAAAAAAGGGTTTCTCCAATAATTCCGTTCATTCATCTCAATAAAATTATACTGAACAATGGTTTTTACACTTTCTTTTTTAGACTCTCGCAGTTGTAGACTCTCGCAGTATTTCAATTATAATTTTCACATATAGACTCTCGTTGTAGACTCTCGCAGTATTTCAATTATGATTTTTACATTAATTGGTAACCGTTTTAGGCTAATACGTACCTGCCTATTATTGTTTTAAAAAAAAGACAAATTGATCACAAAATCGCTGTTTTGGTGAAAACGTTCACCACTATCAAACGATTATCTAAAACTCATTATTCAAGAAAGATTATGAAAGTATACAATAAATTTATGATTTTTCAAGAACTTTTTCACCACAGATGGAATTAAAAAAAGGGTTTCTCCAATAATTCCGTTCATTCATCTCAATAAAATTATACTGAACAATGGTTTTTACACTTTCTTTTTTAGACTCTCGCAGTATTTCAATTATAATTTTCACATAAAGACTCTCGTTGTAGACTCTCGCAGTATTTCAATTATGATTTTTACATTAATTGGTAACCGTTTTAGGCTAATACGTACCTGCCTATTATTGTTTTAAAAAAAAGAAAAATTGATCACAAAATCGCTGTTTTGGTGAAAACGTTCACCACTATCAAACGATTATCTAAAACTCATTATTCAAGAAAGATTATGAAAGTATACAATTAAATTTGTACCTATAAAATGTTTAAAATATTTTGGATTGATATTGGTGGAGACGTCCAAATCTGTCGTCCGATGAAACAAATATTTTGTCCAATATGAAGATGTTTGGCGGTAGGCATATTTGAATTTATCTCCACCAGTCCCATCTTTTTATCACACGAAATAATAACGATTATTTTTTTCATCCTTAGCATCTCTATTACTTTTTAAAGCGACTGTATATTATACATAAAAGGCGACGGTGTGTGTAATGATCCTCTCTTGGTCTCAAAGCGAATAATAATATTATATTAATAATATCTTCGTAGTAACCCATTTCATTCAAAAGACTAAAACAATTTGTTAGAGACAATAATAATACATTATCCTTGTATTGTATTCATCAAACAATAGGTAGCCCCTTCAATCATCAAGAAATAACTTCCTTTGCAGAAATTTAATTTTTCTTAAAATAACAGCTTAATTAAAGTGATAAGCCTGTCGCCGAGAGATTGAATTTAATTTTTAGTAATAAAATTTTGTAAGTTGTGTCTATATCAGAAAAATCTTTGTGAAAATCTAAAAAAATGCAATAAAATAACAAGATAATCATTTTAAAGTGATATATTATATTATTGTAATACCTCATGAAAACTAATTTCATGATCTAATCAAAATTACTATCTAGAACCTGTGTTCACCAGATGAAAATACTATTCCTATCACTATCATCATCGCCCTCAACGCTCCTCTCGAGAGCACAAAGCAGAAACCAGTCTCCTCCATTCAGAGCGTCTCTATGCCAATCGCGTCACCTTTTCCCACGACATTCCCTGCGTTCTTTAATTCCAATCAAAGTGAGTATTATTATCTCTTAAGTCGAAAAGTCCATGAACTAAGCACGCATAACTTTTTCTGTTCTATTAATTTTTGTAGTGTTCTGTAAAAATTCTCAAAACTTTTAACATTTTCACATAAACGATGATGCGTCTTATCTATTCAGCGTGTTTTAACTATAATTGGTATGGAAAGGACGACTTGCATATTTATAACATTCAAAAAGTCTACTGAGTTCCTCACTTGTTGTAACAATTGTCTTAAATTTAATGTTTTACCGATAGGTACCTTTTAAATGATTCAATTCACTTTGAAAGCAAGAGACCTGAAATTTTATTTTTTCCATGGACTTGTTAGCGAATGATAGAGGACTTGTTAGAGAAATGATTGAAGAAATTAAGTTTTATTTGTACTAAACATCTTTAACAAAATAAGGGAAAATGTTCAGGGTTCATTATTTAGAAATAATTTCACAATAGAAATAAAATTACTAAGAAGGAAATTACATTTCCAGCTGTAATTCCAATCTACGAAATTTCTCCAAATTTATTATCACCAAAGAAATGTTCTGATTTATTTTCTGTCTCTTGTAAAGTTTTAATCAAAACTCAGGATTAATTATTATTTCATTATCAAAACTTTAGTAAAAATAATTTATAATTAAATTGACATTTTTGAAGTAAAACAAATCGAATTATATTGTCTTTTGAAGTTCGGTGCCGTTTGATTATACTTTTTTTGAACCTTAATGTTATGATATATACATTAACCTCTAATTCAAATTAAAGATTAACGTTCAATTATTTCAACTGCTAAATCATCTATAATAATTATAGTTCTTTGTTTTATATTTGCTATAACGGCATCTAGGCTAACAGACTAGCTTATCTCTAAATTGAAGACTTCAATGTTCTATGAAAACCTACACTTAAAAGATTATCGAAAACCTACGGAAAAAAGTGGGTGACCTTTTCTTTACCGATAATTCCATGGACCAATATACTAAAATTCATAAATTAAAAAATATAAATACTTGGATAAAAAGTTAACTTGTTGTAAGTGTCAATTTATTAACTTTGTTTCACTTTATATTTTTACTCATAACGATGCATGAACAAAGAAGTGGAATATTTCTGTCCAAAACTTCTTTGTTGGAAGTCAACGCCTGCATAAGCTGAAGCTTTCATGCAAGAGTTGACGGTAATTGGTTGAAAAAAAAAAAAATTTCCAAGGTATTGAGCCAAGACTTTTATTGTAATTATTATATCGTACGTGTCTCGATTATAGATACTGTTGAACCAATGAAAAACGATAAACAAAGTTGTTGTTAAGACTTATACCGTTTTTACTATTCTTTGGATTACTAAGTTGTGAAATTGCTGACTGGATAAAATTTCTGAATTAGCTATTCAAAAAAAAAATTGGTTGATTCTTCTCACGTTCTTCGCCAAGTTGTACGAACGAAAACACTAAACTGTTAATTCGGTTTGAAGAGAATAATAATACATTAAAAAAACTAAGAGCCTTCGCAGATATTTGATTCGACAATTGGCCACTTATGATACTGTACCATCACGGCAAATATTATCACAAACGATGTAACCAATAAATCAACTCCATAGGCATGAAAGCTGTCCTCCCGTGCCATCAATAATTTGGACATTTAATTCGACAATTTGCAAGCTACATAGTATGTTTATAACTAATTTCAATGATTTCATTTTAAGTGTAGGTAGGTATAAGTATTGTTTTGTGAATTAGGTTTTATCTAATCAACTTTTATTGGTATTTCTTCAAAAAGAGTATAAAATGTCACATATAGGATTTTCGTCTCTCACGTATTACACACGCAATTTAAAAAAAAAAAAAATTGAATTGTGACATGATCATGATCACATTGTTTAATATCCAAGCTTTCCAAAAATAAGTTATCTTTTTTTTCAGATCATAATATTCTGATCTTGAAGTTCGATGCCTTGAGTAGAATGTTATAGATATTTTATAGGATGTATTTTAAAGCATTGATTCTGAATCCAAATGTACGTTTTAATCCGATTCATATAATTTTATCCTTCACTTGTAAGACTGTCATCAAGTATTAGAATTTATAGACCTGGAATAAGCCGTCGTTGCATATTCAAAAAAGGGTATATGAATTTATAAATGTTTTAATATTTCTACAGTAAGCTGCTTATAATGACATCATAACCATTTGATAAAGTGATTCATAGTATAAAATGTTTAAATTCAATACTTAAAGAATAATATTCAATGCCAATAAAAAGAAAAAACAACAATTTTTATGTCATAATGAACAGTTTTTAGAGTAGGTATGCCTAAATAAAAATGTTCTGAATATGCAACAACGATTCTCTTTTTCTCAGCCATCAACAAAGTGTTACCATTCAGACATTCGTTGTGAGAAATATAGGTATTTTTTTCCCATTCCATCATTATAGGTATATTCTTTTTAAGGTAATACACTCGTTTAGCATCTACTCAATATATTGGAATAATGTATATAGGTGTTGTAAAATGCAGCAATTTGACCTGATTCCAAGCCATGGTGCCCATTTTATGTACATATTTATCTAACATGGTACAATATAATCTATTGTTTAGTTGGCAAACTTTAGAGTTTCTGATCTGCGCGAGTTCTTACTCGAATGATTCAGCAAAGTCTCTCATCTGAAAGGCTTTAATGGTTTTTTGTACAACGAAGATATACGTTTTTACGTTAAATTACAGAGAAGAGTGGGAAAAAACGTGTTCCAAATTGGTTAACAAGCTAGAAGGTATACAACAATATTCTTTTTCAGTGACTTGTTATTTTTTTGCAATTCTTCATTTGGCTGAATTATAGGTAGGTTCTTATTAAATTTTGAGAATTGAGTGAAATTTTTAGATTCTCATTCACTGGTATTTTTTTTTAAAATAGGTACGGGTTTTTAGAATAAAGTATGGAATTTTCATTCAACATCATTCTTTTGTGAAGTGTACGAAAACCAAATGATGAATTAAACGAAACTTTCACTTAAAAAACATGTTTCGCAATTTTTTCTCCTCATTTGAAACAAGTAAACTATGTGTGGGTAGATAGATTGATATATTAGATATTACAAGCAATGTAAGAAGGTCATAAACAAACATTATATGAGTTTCTTTTAATGTCATCTTTCATACTCGATTTGAAATGTATCCAAGTTTTACAGCGATGTTTTCCAAAAATGTTTATATTTTGGATAAGTTTTAAGGTCAGGGTTGAAAAATAAAGAACGCTCACAGTTTTATTACTCGCAAAACACTAGGTATAGCAAATGACTTACAAAGTGCAGATTTTAATGTGAGAAGCTTACTAACATTATATGAATAGGTTTTTGTATAGGTGTTTGATATTATGGTTTCATAAGAAGAGTATACGTTTTACTGTTATGATGCACTTTCGACTTTTATTTTCTATACCTACTATTAACAACACATGTTTTTATCATAAAATTATTGTGAAAACAAGCTTTCTACTTTGAGATTTCTACAACATTTTATTTTATTATTTTTTTCTTTACTGTTTAATAATAAATTGTATAATAATGATAATGGAGAATATTCAGAGCGCTATCTTTGTTCCATAGCACCTCGAGGACGCTTTATATAATGTAATTTTATATTCAAAAAAGTTGTCTACTTCAAGAATTTAAATACATATAAATTAACATTGGCTTGGTTTGGAGTGGCCAGAGGTCCTGGAAGCAGCAGTGGACAGGGATATCTGGAGGAGGTACCTAGGCGCAATGGGCCCCCAACCCAACTAGGACAAGGGGAAGAAGATGTATGTATGTACGTATAAATTTACATTTATTATATTCAGGATTGCCCACATTGCTGCAAAGAAGACACCAGCTGACTCACGTTCTCGAGGAAGACCATAAAAAAGACGGAAGGATAGCCGGTCCTCAGTGCCACAAGAGGGAACAACTTCCGAAACAACTGATAAATGATCTACTACATGAGGAAGAACAAGGTGAATTAACATGCATTTTATATAGAAATTCAATTATTTAAAATGAAATTATGGGCGAGTTTATAGCGAAGGTGTAATTTTATCCAACACATCTTACATGCTAAATATATTGGCAAGTTTATTGGAAGTAATATAAAAACAACATTTTTGTTGATGTTTTCTTTCTGTCATATTAAGGAAAATAATAAAACATCGATATAATATATAAATAAAAATGATTACCTTGCATTGTACGTTAAAAAGTTTATATTTTAAATTGACTAAACATTTAAGGTTTTAATATATTGATTTGATATCAAATTGTTTTTATTTACTCTTTCGGTTGATATCCACCGACTGTTGTTCGTGTAAAAAAAACTGAATTAAATAATCATTTTGTGTACTTTCAGAATTTTCTGTAATAAATTACACAGGTCGTAAATTTCTCTTATTTTCTAATTTAAACGGTTTTTATTGGAGATAAATAATTTTAGTCTATCTTGTTTTTTTATTACCGGAAAAGGTTCATTACAATATCAATTAAAAAATAAATAAAAGGTTTTTGTTGTAATCAATAGCTACCTATTTCATTAATACCTTTTACCGATATTTGTATGGGGTATAAAAAAGCGTAATGTAAAATAAGGGTAACAACATAAAATTCAAACATATTGCTCAAAAGAGTGTGATTGTAAATCTGGACATATTTTTACGAATGTATCCCGTTTTCAGTGCATACATATAGGATAGCTGTATAAATAAAAATGCGCGGTTTATTTAATGAATTGAAGATAGTTTTTTTTCTATTTTTTTCGGTGGAGTTGCTGGTTTAAAAATAGGTCTCTCACTTTTCTCTTCTAGTTTTCGATAGTCCTGTAAGAGGCAGGTATTCGTAAATCATCATTATAAAGACATTTTACATCTTCAGTACAGCGGTGAGGTTTGCCATCCTTCCTAAATGTCAAAATTTCAATACCACTCATAATACAATTCCTGAATAATATTAATAATAATAATAATACTGTCCAGTATCGGTACTTGAAAACAATGACACTAAACTCTACTGGGATCGACCAATTCAAACTGATCGAACTATTATAGCTAATCGACCAGATATTGTGTTGGTTGATCGCAGATGCCGTAAAACATACATCATAGACATCACTATACCGCACGATGAAAATTTAAATAAAGCTGAGCAAGATAAGATAATAAAATATCTTGATCTTGCTCACGCAATCAAAGATATGTGGAGAACACCTACCACAATCATCGTGCCTATAGTGTTGTCTGTGAATAGTTTAATACCTAAGAGTCTGTCAAACAATCTCAGAAAACTGGGAGTAGATGACAGGCTCAAATACAGCATGCAGAAGGCCGTACTTCTATCGTCCACCAGGATAGTAAGAAGGTTTTTGTCCCTGTAGCTCTGTAAGTGATCTCCCATGATTGTACTATTTCATAGAACATCATGGAAGAATCAACTCGAATAATGTTGGGGTTCTACATTTTGAATATCTATACATAAATTTATTTCAATATTTTATGGTTTTTGTTATTTAATGTTATTTTTAAATTTTATTGTTAATCTTATATTGTGTTCAAAATGTAGAATTAAATATTGTTTTGTTTAATAAATGAGATATGAGATAAAAATACCACTCATAAATACGTAAATATACAGAACTCATCATCATCATCATCATCATCATCGCCCTCAACGCTCCTCTCGGGAGCACAGGGCAGAAACCAGCCTCCTCCATTCAGAGCGTCTCTGTGCCAATTGCGTCACCTCTTCCCACGACATTCCTTGCGCTCTGATATCGTTGTCATAGGAACGGTGTATTGTGAAAGAGGGACGCCCGGGCCTACGGAACCCCTGCGGACGGAAGAACAGTGCTCTTTTTGGCCAACTATCATTGGGCATTCTCAAAACATGTCCCAGCCAGGACCATCGTCTCTCTTGTATTACGGAGATTACAGGTCTCTGCTGGGTGCGCCGGCGCACAGCATCATTTGTAACATGTAGTACAGAACTAGCAGGAGAAATATAAAATATTTGGCATTCTAGGTCCGTTTATATAATACCTTTAGTCATGTCAGCTACAGGGGTAACTCCGAAATCTTTAATGAATAATTCACAATAATTAGATTTACGGTTTAATTTGTACATTAAAATTCAAAAATCTACTATAATAAACACTTGTAATATTGTAAAAAAGTTTTTGAACACAGATATTTCAAGCACAATGCTGGTATTTTGATTCCGCGTTTTGAGCCTAATCCTTTGATATCCTGTATATCTGGATAGGTGAATTTTTCCCGGCATTAGACTGTTAAGTTTTTGTGTGACCATGACTGATCATATGGAGACTTATCTGGTTGTATAATGCTGAGAAGTGTGGATGGCAATTCTGCCGCCGCGTATAAAAAAAAGAACTAGCAGGAGAAATAAAAAATATTTGGCATTCAAGGTCCGTTTATATAATACCTTTAGTCATGTCAGCTACAGGGGTAACTCCGAAATCTTTAATGAATAATTCACAATAATTAGATTTACGGTTTAATTTGTACATTAAAATTCAAAAATCTACTATAATAAACACTTGTAATATTGTAAAAAAGTTTTTGAACTTAGATATTTCAGGCACAATGCTGGAATTTTGATCCCGCGTTTTGAGCCTAATCCTTTGATATCCTGTATATCTGGATAGGTGAATTTTTCCCGGAATTAGACTGTTGAGTTTTTGTGTGACCATGACTGATCATATGGAGACTTATCTGGTTGTATAGTGCTGAGAAGTGTGGATGGCAATTCTGCCGCCGCGTAATTAAAACACAATCAACTTTACTTTTTGTATGGCCTCAGCTTGTATTAATAATCATTCCAAATCAAATTCTCAGTACTCGTCCAGAAAGCCACTGCACCGCCTCTGGGGTGTCCGACATAAAGATGTCCATCCAGTGTCCCTCGTACTTTCTTCCTGGATACTCCTCCACCAGATCAGGGTCTCGAGCTTCAAATCGCTACTGAAAAGTCTGGGTCCGAAGAATTCGCACGGGTCAAGGCTACTGCAATTAGCTAATGTGGAAATGGAGTAAGAGGTTATCTTCGGAATGCGACTATGGGGCTCAGTCTCAAACAATCTAAAACACAAATATTATTTTAAGTCGTCTACATTTCATTTTCAGTTATCTTTTTGGAAACTTTGAGTGTAAACAATCGTCCTTTACTTAATTATTTTGAGCCAACTTCAATGAATCTCAATGGACGAGTGTTATTTTTTCATTCTTTCTTTTTAAAATAAATTTTATAACACAACAGTACCTGCGTACATTAATTACATTTTAAACCGCATTATTTAAAAGGCAAATTATTAAAATAAAAATGTGTGTGGTTTTTTTCTGCATATTTACTTTCATAATCAAATTCGGAACAAAGTTATTATTACTGAAACGCTAAATGGAAGTTTATCTGTACTTAATTACTATTAATAATTCAGAGAGCATTTATAATAATAACAAAACATGATATTATTCAATTGTATTATTACATAATATTGAAATAATACCCGTTTTATGTATCAGGTATCAATGACATGAGTACCTACTTGTTATTTATCTATTGTGTTCTATATTTTAAATCATAGATTTCATTCGACAGTCACGGATAGATAGGTTATTGAAACCGGCCAATAAACGATAAGAGAATGATAATGTTACATATAAGATAGTACCTTTAAATATACATACATACATACATCTTCTTTCCCTTGTCCTAGTTGGATCGGGGGCCCATTTCCCCTAAGTACCTCTTCCAGAGATCCCTTCCCACCATGCTTCCAGGACCTCTGGCCACTCCAAACCAAGCTTTTCAACACACAGGTTCGACACCTGCCCTGGCCAACTTCTTCTAGGGCGGCCCACCGGTCTTTTGTCCTCTCAGGAACAGCATTTTCGCTGCCTGTAACCTTGATCTTACGCTCTCCGTTTGCATCCAAATCTGGTGTCCATATGTGAGGATAGGATGGTATATAGTCTTAAATATGGCCATTGTCGTCCGTTAGTCCGCTCGGATTTACGTATTATTGGGTTTCTTAGCCATTTAATATTAACTTTAAATATAAGGTAGCAAATTTTCCACAGAGCATCTGGCGAAGAATAAGTCTGCCAGACTTTTCAGTAAGTTTTTGGGCGTACTGTAAAAGGCGAATGTTTAAAAAAAATGAAGACAAAAAGACATGAAAGGGGGAAGAAGGATGGACTAAATTAATTAAATTATGGAAACAAACGATGATGATTCTGGACAGTTTGACATGTTACGCGTAAACGAGTTAAGGGTCTTGAGAAGAATAGAATAGACTTCTGAATAATTTTGTTATGACCAAGTCACACATGCCATCGCTGATTTGCTTATGTTAAATGTTATATATTTACTTCAAATATAATGTTCCTGGCCTATTCTTTACCGGGTCTCGATAGTTTTCAGGGTTCAAAAGTAAAACTGTTAAAAATTCATAAGTTACACTATTTGTTAAACTCTCGTTTTCTGTTATTCTAATTGTTTGTGTATTTTTTTAAAGTGATCGTACCTTTGTATACATGTATTGTAAATATACAGGAGTTGTACATGAAAAAGGCTCTGGCCGTGAATATATGTAAATAAAATAAAAATAAGTTTTAATATTTCTTAAGATCATATTATTGAACCATTCTAGATTAATTACTCCAATTGATCACACTCGACGATAGTCAACCTATTTGAATAGGTATTTTTAATTAAGTAGGTACCTAGTTATGTTATATATGATACACAAACATGTGAACTTCCTTTAAGAGTACATGACACAGAGTTTCGACGCTTATGAATCGACTCACGGCATGGTTAAGAATACTCTTTAAACCTAGGTAACATTCCCAATTCCTCCGTGTCTTATTGACTGAACTTTTTGTTGGCAGTAGTGCGCAAAGTTTGGTATAAAAATATTACTCACAGTGCATATGATTCAACAGATGTTATGATTATGTTTGCATGTAAATATTATATTGCTTATTGTTATTTTTCAGTAATATCCGTATGCATAAAAATAATACAATGAATATTTATAAACATTTTTCTGTGAAGGTTACTTATATTTTGTAATCTGAGGCGTTTAAGTTAATAATACTTAGTACCTACTGTTAGTAGGTAATACTTTATTCCATGTTTAATTTTTTTATTGTTACCATATTATGATCTCAGTCCTTCTAATTTCTGGATGACATATTATATATATTCTGTGTCTGATTCATCTTAGACAATATACCTATTTATAATATATGATTTTTTAGGCATGGTTCGAAAACAGTCACAGAATCATTATTGAGTACATGCGAGTATTTAACGAATTATCTTAAAAAAACAGAAAGTGAAAGATTTTATTTATCTCAATAACCCTTCTCTTGGATATCCCAGCGTATAGGTTAGCGGCTATGCGGACGAACATTTTGTTTTCTATATGTCATTTTTGACAAAATCAAGATTCAAGTTTCAATTGGTTTTATAGATTGATATTGAAATCACCACTTTCCTAGAAATTTTAGGAGTTTTCTGAACCCTTTATATCCGTACTTTTGTTAGACAATTTTTATATTTATAATAGAACAATAGTTTCATTTTAGTTTTGAAAGTTATTTACCCATGTACATATGTATGCATGTTGAATGATTTATTCAGCGTCGTTTAATAGAACATCCATCTCAAAGACGCGGATTAACATAACAATAAACCACGTATAGACAATTCACACAGACCGAGCTAGTCCCAAAATAAGTAATGAATCTTGATTTTGAATTAAATGTGCGCCATCAGGTATACACCTGATATTATCGATTAATATATACATAGGGATGCGGTCATGGTTCTTAACTTCATATAAAAAAGTGACTTGATAAAATACCAATTTTTTTCAGGGATTTAGGTTAATCGGTAATCTATTTATCATTTCATAAGTTTAATAAACTGTTGTTTATAAATAATAGGAATAATGCGTAAAGAATGGTAAGTAAATATGTTCAAACTAATAACGTGTCAGCAACCTTCTTGGGTTTGGGCATGCGGAAGTAATGAGTGATGACATATTTGACGCAGAACATCTTGTACTTGCTTGAGTGAAATAATGTCAGAATACCTAGGTATGTAGTTATAATAATTTGTTATAAGTCAGCGATGTATTAAACTCTTTTTTTCTCATCCCTGAACGATCGTCTTGGGAATACAATGTAGAAGTATTTTTTACTACATATACGAGATCTATCGCCAGTTAAGTCATCTATTTGAATTTCCTCTCACAATTTTTTTTAATGATTTAATGATTAAATAGTGTCATCAGAGCAACAGTGTATTGTAGCAGAGGCCTATTTAGATAGTCAGGATATTTGTGTCCGAAAAGGTCACAAAGGCTCAAGGACATTTTCACATGGACATTTTCATATGGTCTTATCAGGAACATCATCTCGTATATCTAAAAGATTGCAGATACTCTCAATTCAGGCTGAATTAGTGACTTAATAATTTTGAAATGTTTGTACCTACCTACTTATTTTATATATTTTTTATTAATTTTGAAATAAACGCCATTTGCTTAGGGGACGATAAAGAAAATAATCTTCAAGATGGATGAAACAACATATCAACTAAGAAAGCGACGTAAATAATATGAAGAATCAGGTGTTTGAAATTACATGTTTGAAACTCACATTAGACCTTCATTATTGGGGCAATGGTGAAGAAGAACATTTGCACGATTTGGAGAAAGAAAAAATACTGTATGTTATAAAAATGTCAACTGTTGGTTATTTGTAGATACATAGTAAGATGTGTAGTAGGTATCTATATAAATTGGTGAGATTCATAATATTTATTAGTCTGCCATGTAAAAATTGTGTCACCATTCAAGTAGTAGTAGTAGAAGTATCTAATTCTGTCTGTAAAGTGGTGATATATAATAATATTATATGTGTTGATACGAGGTACATACATACTGATTATTATAGGTAGGCAGAAACAATATCGCGAGATTCTCTTACGAGCTAGAAATCTACGGTGCGGGTAGAAAGAGGGAATGTAATTTAGGGTAGGGAGGGAGGGAAGTGGGGCTTCAGTCCGTAGCTCCATAGTACGGTGGTATTAAGAGACGACGTGAAGCGAGGTGTTTGTCGGGTAAAAGAGAAGAAGAGTGAAGGGGGAAAACGGTGCGGGTAACTACTCTTCGGCCCGTAGAGCTGTTTGACATACAGAGAACGCCAGTGTTAAAACGGCTGCCGTCAGGCGGAGCTATTTTTCGCGCCAAAGCAAAATAAAAGCGCGTCAGTTTTCCGCGCGCGCCGGTTTTTCCGCGTTCGAAATTTCAAAACTATAATAAATTCAAAAAAAGTATAACGGCAAACGATCTCGAATCAAAATTCAGTTTTATTTTTAAACCGCACTGCTTCTTCATCTTATTCTTCAGTCGAATGATAATTTAAATAAAGAATTAAATCATTGAAGAGTGTTTTATTTTAAATAATTTGAATAAATATTAGGAACGTAACGTTCTTTTAACCGAATTGTTTTCAAATGTTAATTTTTCTTGAGGAATAATAACTTTGTACAGGTTAATTAACATATTACGTTCGTTGTTTATTTTTTGAAACAAATTATTAACAAATGTGTGTCTTTTTTTCTTGCGTTATTTATGTGCAACTAATGATTTGAATATTATATTTCGAATATAATAATATTTCATAAAAAGAACAAGTTCTACTATAGTTATTTTTATTGTTTTGCTATGATTAAGTGTGAAGTTTTTAAAAATCACATTATGATAAGTATGTTGGCATTATATTGATATGTTTTGAGTGTTATTTTTTTGTGTTATCATTGCTACTTATTCTAGTCTATAAACTGCAAAAAATTGTTGCAAAATGATGCTAAAGTGGTTTGTTATTTTATAAGTGAGATGTTTTTGAAACAAATAAATTAAAGTGATCGTTTTTATAGTGATTTTTCTGGTTTTTTTTTACTTTTGGAGACATTAATGGATTTTTAAACAACGCAAACGTTTGACTGATTTGGATGTTTTGATGTAAGTATTATATTTAATTCATATATAAATCTATAGAAAAAAAATATGATTGTTTTGTTATATTTTTGTTTCAGCTGTAGTCTTTTGGAAGAATTACAGGTTTTTCAAATAGTTTACAGATTTTATGTGCATTTTAAGAATACGAAAAAAACGAAATCTTCATCCACTAATATTCATAATACTAATTGTTTCTTACAATATCCACTACTGCTACTGCTATACCATCACAACATATCACACAAGTGGGGTAGCCAGCAGACCAGCTGCATGTAAAAAAACATATAAGCTGTCTTTTCCGTGTCAACAAAATTTGAAGACATTCAGGATGGGTGGCAAACTTTATTGATGTATTTACGATGTAATATTTGTTTGTTTTTTCGAACATCTGCCATTTACAGCACATTTGAAAAAGTGTTCTGTAAAAGACAGTTCTTTATACCATGCAAATTTTAATTCTATTACCTACTAGAACTATACCTTAGCGATATATCCTACAAGTGGGGTAAGCAGCAGGCCAGCTACATGTACATATTTAATATGAAAGCTGTCTTCCTCGTGCCAACAAAATTTAAGACATTCAGGAGCGGTGACAAACCTCATCGCTGAGTCAAATATGTAAAATGTCTTTAATTTTCTAACAGCTGCTTTTTATAGGTTACTTTAAATTTTACAGAAAAACGTGGGAGACCAACTATTTGCCGGATTCTCCACTTTGTACTGCGTTAAGTGCTTCGTGGAGTCCCCGAAATAAAAAGTCTTCCCTTCTTTTCTGTAAGTTTTCATGTGTTCTGTAAAAGGCAGATTTTCATCTTTCTCAAGAAATTGAACATCTCCAGTTCAGCGACAAAGGATGCTACCCATTCCGAATGATTATTATAAGCCCGCTGGCTACCTCTCTTGAGGGATACTCTGTTATAGAACAGAAGATTTTTGAATTCCCAATAGTAAAAACATTGAAACAGTTGGCAGGGAAAACACATTTTTCATCACTTACGGGGTGCGCAGAGAAAAACAGACGGCTGTCAATGATTAATTTATCCCTTCACAAGGCATCTCTAACAGCCTAGTGAAGAGAAAGAAAACAATACACTAATCAATCATTTATGTCTTTTGTTTCATCCAAATAATACATACATGGATACTCGAACTTTTTTGGGTGCACATTTTCAGTACATGGTGCTCGTTGTTGGTATAATCTGAATTCCAGAATAAGACTGCTCCTCAATCTTCAAGCCTTCGAAGAACAAACGTTCAAGGATCATTTTATTATCACCACTCAAAATTAGGTTTAAAGTGTCCTAATCTCCTTTTCTATCTGTGTTTTTTTGTATCCTTTCTTTTCTTTCTCAAAAATTTTAAAATGAAAATCATCATCATCATCATCGCCCTCAACGCTCCTCTCGGGAGCACAGGGCAGAAACCAGCTTCCTCCATTCAGAGTGTCTCTGTGCCAATTGCGTCACCTCTTTACACGACATTCCTTGCGCTCTGATATCGTTGTCATAGGAACGGTGTATTGTGAAAGAGGGACGCCCGGGCCGACGGAACCCCTGTGGACGGAAAAATGAAAATATATGCATGAAATTATGTTAGTTGAAAAAAATTACGCTTCTACGATAAACTCGCTCTGTGTGTAGGTATTGATTGTTTTTTTCATATTTATATATGAAATTATCAATATAGGTACCTACGGAAAAGAATGAATAAATAAATAAAATACCTACATGTTACGCAGTCATTTGCGGGCGATTTGCCATGAAGTTAAATACCCACATGAATAGTTTAACGTTGCTGGAATTGAACTTAGTATGGAATTCTTCTTTCTTAATTGAAATACTATTTTTGTAAAATACAAGATGCATTTGGGACTTACTCTATATGTGTGAAAAGTCTATGTATATGATTATTTATAGTGGAGTAGCCATCAAACTTACTACATATAATAAGCTTACAGATTGTCATCTCAGTTCCAACAAAAAATAAGACATCCAGGATGGGTGACATGTTTCATCGCTGAATTTGTCTTACTCGTGAGGTTTTATGATAACCTGCCTTTTACAGAATGCTCGAAAACTTACAGAAAAATGCAGTGGGTAAGTAATGTTTTACAGGAGATTTCATTAACAAAAGTTATCACATTTCGATTGAATATTATTTTACTTGAAAATAGATTAAGAGTTGTTATAAATATATAGATATGAACACCTGCCTTCTACGAGATACTCGACTAGTTGTGAAATATAGAAATAACATAAAAAAGCTATACATTTTTATTTGTCTATACTATCACAGCATATCCCAAAAGTGGAGTAGCCATCAGACTAACTTCGTATTTCAAATATGCAAGTTATCCTCTGTGAACCTGCCTTTCACAGGACATTTAAAAACTTGCTAAAAAGAATGGCGAAACCTAAAAAGAAAAGAAAAAAAAATCGCAAACACTATGTACGGCAAAAATTATAATTTTCAAATATTTTCTCAGTACTTATATTATTATTTCCATATTATGCTTTATTAAAAGTAATAAAAGTTGTCTTCTTTAGTTATATCTTCAAACATTTCATCGTTCATAATAATCTATATAATTAATATTAAACATCGTCTTCCTAATGAAATAAGTACTCATTGTCTTTGATTAAGTAAAGACGTACACAGATGAACAAAATACACGTTACATAGTTCTCAGAAACAATAATTGTTATTATAATTATGTTCAGATCGACAGTAAACAATAATCATAACGTCATGTAGATATCAACCTAATGATTTTTTTATCTTAGATTGTAAAACAATTGATAATTTTTATTGTCGTTATATTTTATGGTCTATTTGATTTACACATTCTAAGTAGCGATTTTTTATCAATTTCCCTGTTAAAAAATTGTATTAAATTTATGACTTGTTTTACATTGTTTTTGTGGACATTTAATTATGTAATAAAAAGAAAAATAAACCGTGTTTATATTATTATATGTACCTACAATCACGGCATATCCCACAATTGGGGTAGTCGTCATAGGTATAAACTGCATGCAAAAGACATGCGGAACGTCCTCTCCGTACCAATAAAAAAGTATAAGACATTCAGAATGGGTGGCATGCTTCATTGCTAAATTTTAGGTCTTAGTCATCTTATTTTTGTGTTTGTGTTTTTCGACAATTTTTTGTTCTTATTTTGCTCCAGCTGTGTTTTTTGATGAGAAATTTGATTTGTATGTTTTTTTAAACATGTAAAAGACTCGCCGTGGATTTGTAAATAAATACATAAATAAATAAATCTTATACAAGAGGTTTAACAAATACCAGTTTTTTATTGGACACTCGAAAACTTACGGTTCTATTCTATATCGGGGAATTCACGGGATTAAAGAAAACAGGTTACAGTAGAATATGAAGACGTTTCAGTGGATATAATATAAAGAGAGATAGTTACATATATTAATCGTTGTTATAATTTTGTTAACTTATTAAATAAGTCGTATATTTCTGATGAAACTAATTTTATCATTGAGTCGTAAATAATTATTTCTTCTCCACTTTCATTTTCAAAATAATAAAATTACTAATTTTACCTCCAAATCATTTTCCTGCTACGTTTATTCATTGAAATAATAACAAGTTATTTGGAGGCAAAGTAACAAAATGCTTACAAATTTATTGCAGGTTCCAACCAACCTATATCGTCGGCAGTAAACAAATAAATCAAAGAAAATTCTTTGAGAGACTAAAATAACCTAAATCAGAAGTTAATAACTAATGCACACTCATAGTTCGCCCACCTTTTTTTGTGAGGACTACATACCTATTGTTATTATTGGATTTGTTTGGATTTTCTTCTGCATTTCACCCTATTTTCTGCTAGTCTCTTTAATTCTACGCAGGTGTCACAGTTCATGTCCTTCCTCAGTTGGTCCTTATATGTGTCTCTTGGTCGGCCTCTACCATTTTATCTGCCTTTGGTCTTGCCATCCGCGATGGTGATGAGCAGGCCTGGGTGTCTGATATTGTGGCCAATCTAGTTAGTTCGTTGTTGGCCGATTGTTTTAACGAGTTGCCTTTTTTTTGAAAAATGTTAGATACATGATAATGTATGAATTAAAAAAAAACATTAACTTTAAACACACTATTTATTTATATTTATGTATATCCTATACAATATTGTATCGTCTCATTACTTAGAGTAAGTAAAAAGTAAAAGTATTTGAATTCATTCAATATGGATACATACACAAAAGGTAACGGAATACATTGAAAATTCCATTATAAGATATTTAAACATAGATACCAGAGAGATGAGGTTATAATGGACCCCATTCTGAATATTTTTTTTTGTAATGGTATATAAAGGACAATCTGCATGTTTATTAAGTGCTGTTAAGTCGCTGGTTATTTCGCTTGTGGTTGGTGCCATGAAGCTTTGAAGAAATGAGTTAATGAAAAATGATGACGTTGATTGGAAGTTTAAATCGCACTTCGAAAATTTTAAATTTTAAATTTTACCTACTTTTGTAACCGCCGATTAACATCGAGTTCATTATCGTTGGTTTTACAACACTTGACTTTGAACTTGAATAACAGGTTGTTCATATAAATATATTTTTATTTTTACAGTAGAAAACGAAGTTTATATTTTTAATTTAATAATAATACCTAGTGTAAACAAAAAGCCGACAATAATATAATTCAACATGTATATTTAATTATAATTTCATTATGTTATGAATTTATTTTTCAAACAATCTTTACAAATACGTATTTATTAAAGTAAATGAATTTTGTGCAGATGATGAAACATTACTATTTTTCTATGTAACAAATTACTAGTTGTTTGGTCGTGTTTTGAGAATGACTAATGATATTTGGTCGAAAAGAATACAGTTCTATTATCCACAAGGTTTCTGACGGCCGGACACCCCTTTTTCACAATACACCGTTTTTATGACGGGTGACTCTATTGAAGCAGAGGCGCTCTGAATGGTGGAAGCGAAGACACGAAAGAAGCATTTGAAGGGCGAAGTGAATAATTAATGAAATCTTATATTTTCGCAAAAAGTGGTTAATGCTTTGAACGAGAAATTTGTATTTTTTCCATTATGTAATTGGCATTGGCCGTTTATGTGATAAAATAAATAAATAAATAAGGAAGGTACGTATTGTACCTGTAATACCAACTCACTTCGCTACGAGAAACGTATATTTTATAGATATCAATTTTCAACTAGAAATAGCTAAGCTATTTTGTTAAGTAGTAAGTACCATTTAGCATACGATAATAAGTTACATATTTACCTATATTACATTATGTTAATAGGTAATATTATTATAAGAAACTGTGTATTGTTGTTTCTCAGTCGAGCGTAACTCAGTGCATATAAACAATAACATATACAAAAAACTTACACAATATTTACTTACGTCAGATATTTACATACTCCGAGGCACATCAGTTTGTTAGTTATTCCTTCATACCATCAAACAATCTCCAAAAGTGGGGACGCCAGTGGATTATACTTACTTGCAATAAGCATGCAGGTCATTCGCACCACGCCGTAATAAAATAAAAAATCAGGATTGGTGGTAGATAATATACTAATATAATTCTTCGCGACTTTAAAGATGTTAAATGAATTGTATCACGGATCGAAAAGTTGTCTTTTCCATGCCAATTGAGACATTAACACATTCAGGATGGGTGGCAAAACTCATCACTGAACTGAACATGGTAAGTGTTTTCAACGGAAAGTTTTGTGAATAGTCTCTTACACGATACTCCTAACTTAAAGAAAAGAGAAGGAGCCTGATATTTAGAAAACTTCACGAAAACAAGATTATTTATCATATTTTAGCTGCACGCAGTAAATATTCAAGCTGTCCTCTCCATGCCAACAAATCATTATGACATTCAGGGTGGGTGGCCACTATCATCGCTGAATTTAAGATGAATAAAATAGATTGGTCTCTAGATGATATTTTTATGTTACTTATTGACACTTAATAAAGAGCTCTTTTTCTTTCTCCCCCCCCCCCTCCCCTTATCCTCACCAGGAGTGCACAGATATCTATTTTTATTTTATTTATTGTTATTATTTACTCATTTCTGAAATGCTAGTTTCAAAAATTGTTTTGCACATGTAGGTATCACATGTTTAATTTGTTTTTATTAAAGTATTTTATTGTATCTTATGTATGTATTATTATTATTTATTGTATGTTTGTATTATTTATGTATGTATAAATTATTTATTTATAGTTTTAAAACTTCTTCTCTTTTGGTTCCTGTATTTTTAATTATTTCTTTTTTTTGTTATTGTTTGGGTAGGCATACCCAGACCTACTTTTTTATGTTAATGTTTTGGGGTTGACTGAAAGACGTTGCCTAGCAACAAGTCCGCCTTTTGGCCTAATTTTGTTAATTGTCACGTTTTGTAATGTTGTTTTTTATAGTTTATATATGTAATTGTGTAAAATTATGGTCAGTAAAGTTTTATTTATTAATTTAATTAAGAACGAAACATTTGTTTCAAAATATCCAATTATGTTATAATACCATTATACCTACTTGTGTGCCAACTGCCAATGCTGCATTTTTTTCCTTTCACATGGTTAGCCGGAAACGTCGCTCTGCAAAAAATGCACCATTTCACAGAAAACCCCTTTTATTATATATCGTATTGGATTTGAATATTGTATCGTTTGTTCTGTCAAAATAGCTATTTTACTGTATCCAACTATTTCTTTTGAACAATGAGTATGAATTTCAATATTTCAAGCAGTGTTCTTCAGTATCAAAATGAATAAAATTAAATAATGAAAAATAAAATATGAACGCTGATATCGTTAACTAAGTTATATAAACACTTATCTATGCTGCACGTTTCAGTAAAGAGGTAAAAAAGTTTTAAACTTTATTTTTTCCGTTTGAATAAATAAGATATTAGAGATATGTTACTCCTGCGATAATATATATTATTTATAAGGTTCGCCAGTGGTACCTTTAACTTTTAATTTATTAGATACGTGCTTCGGTAAGTGTTAGTTTGGAAACTTCCGAAAACAAACAAAACGAAACAATTTAAGATGTAATAATTCAGAAACAAGGGTTAAACAAGTCCTTCATAAATTTCAAACTACAACGTCCCACGAAAAAAAAGTAACCGAATAGTTACGATGCATGGTTAGATTTGTGTTTCTACAATAATATTTGGGAAAACAAGCTTAAATTTCGTGTTTTTTATAAGTAAATATTTTTTGTCCTCCTTTTTATTCCTAGATTTAGAGAATCTCGAAAGTTGGACATAATGACCACTGTTATTTCGTCTAAAATATTTCCCACAATCCGAACATTAATATTGTCTTAAAAATATCACCTTGCACTGGGACCATTACAGCTTTTGGCCAAGGCGTTCTCCCCAGGAAAAAAACATAGCAAAATCCAAGAAAAAGCAAGAAATAAAAAGAGAATCACATAACCAATCCTTTCTGCATACCCCGCGAGGGAAGCGTATTGATGATGTGTATGGATGTACATATGTATGGACTATTTATACAAATAGATAAGATTAGTTATTATCACTCGCAAACGAGTGGATGGTCTTGAGAAGAATAAAATAGAATAGAAAATTAGTCATGTAATGGTTTCCAATTACGCATTTTCATCCCGTTTTTCCAAAAAGACTATTACAGGGTGAATAAAAATAATAGTCAAAAAGAAGAATGAACTTCTCCTTCACAATTAGAAAAATGTATTTTACATAAAAACTATATAGTCTGGATATTTTTAATTTTGTCTAAGCACTGACAATCGTAAGCATCAGACCGTTAGAGGTCTTGTTTCTTTAACAAAAAAATCGTGAGAAGAATAATACATGGCTCAAATATGTTATGTCAAGAAATAACGAAGCTACTGAACAATTTACTCCTTCATAAATAGTTTATATCTATCTATCCAAAAAGTTTTTAACGACGTGACTTTATTTCAGAAATCAGTCTTTTTTTTTACTAGGGAAAGAGATATAATTACTATGGTTCACTTTTTTGAATAGTTTGACCCCGTTTTCTGCACAAAATTTAGAGAAAATTTAAAAATATTTATCATGATCTGGAGATTACATGAAAAGAAAACTTAGCTAGCCGACAGGTGTGGCGCGGAGGTAACGCTCTTGCCTTTTAGTCACGAGGTCCCAGGTTCGATTGCCGGCCAGGGCAAAATGAGGAATAACCTTTTCAAATTGTCCCGGATCTGGGTGTTACCTACATGTATTAAATGTGTTAAGTGCAGTGCATATTGTATGTGTGTCGTCGCGTTAGTACCCATAACATCGACAAAGTAGGTATGTGTGTAGATAGGCCGCGGTTAGGTATAAATTTTTAGGCATTAATTTTGTCAAAAGAGTAGGTAGTGGTAAATGAATACCTACTGAAGATATCGAATTTGCAAAAATTAAATAAAAATTACTACATATAACAGTTTCAGAAACTACTGAAAAGTGTTTTCACCTATGTAACGAATCAATAATTCACAATCGTGAATTTATCGCGAACGGAAAAGGTTAGGAAAGGGCTATAGGTATACATTGATGTGGAGAAAGGCTTTGTTTTTAGTGTTATTCCATGGAGAGGTTGGGGCAGTGTTAGAAGTTCCCTGTTGTTTTTCTTTACTTTATAAGAATCTGATTATATTTTTCTTCTATTTTTTAAAAATGTGTCCAAAAAAATATGAACAAATTATTTCCCGCTTCTTAGATTTCACTTCATAAAACAGTCTTCTTTAAAAACTTGATAGTTTTTTACATTGGTATTTTTTCAAAGTTGGGATTTATGCTAAAGCATGGCACAGCAGCAAGTGCGGTAGCCAGCAATCCAGAGGCATTTGGGTACTGAACATGTGATCTGTCAACAAAGAAAAAAGAAATTCAGTATGGTAGCAAACCTAATCGTTGAATTTAATATGTAAAATCACCTGTCTAATAATTCAGAATGAATACAGTGCTTCATTGCTGAATGGGGATTGCTTTTTTATTTACAATAGATGCTTACTCAAAATGAAATAGTTCTACACTTTGTTAAGACTCAGATATAGTATATTAAGTAGTATATTAAGTATAGTATAGTATATTAAGTAACAACACGGCATATTGTAGTGAAATCAGTTTGACAATGATTTTTTTAGTCACTAAATTGTTCAGAATATGTAGTAAAACTTAAACCATTTGTTTTCTTTCATATATTAGTACGAAGAGTTACAAAACAAACTTGAACTCAATCGAATCTCCAAATTTTTTAATGTATTATTTATTAACAAACAAACGTCATAATTGTATTTTTCCTCATTTGGGAAACCTCCGGATATCCCAAAGTACTGCTGTTAAACCAATATTTGCAAATATTTGTCATTTCATCATGAAAAAAGCAATAAATGGTGACATAAATTAAATATAATTTATATGCATAAATAAACGATGAAAACACGAAATAAATTTCCAATTGGTTGCAATAAAAACAAATATTATTGGTAATAACATTAATATGTAAATATTTACCTACTACGAGTATAAAGTTATGCTTTTAAATCCTAGTAAATCGACAGTATGTTGGTACATTAATTATATAACATTATATAACATTACATACCTACATGAGATAAGTAGGTATTTTCAGAGGTTATATATTTAAAAAAAAAAAAAACTTTTTTACGGTACAGAATACATACGGAAAATAGTGTGGATTCTTCGGTAAAATGTAATATAGTTACTTAAGTTAACACGTAGATGACAGTGACTCATAAGAATATGACAATTCTTTGCTCTTTGCTTACTGCACAAGAATAATGTATATTAATTTCGCATTAAAGTATGTTATTGATATTGCAGTTTGACACGAGGCATGTAATTAATTTCTCGAATTTACAATTAAAACTAATAAATATTGCAATTATCATTTTTATTACTGTTAACCAGTGTTATCATGATAATACTCGTAACGTTATTTAATAGTTTTTCTATATAGATATGTCTGTGATATAAAGCTGAGTAACTTATTGCGAAAAAATATCGTTCATTATCAGGAAGGAATCTGGAAGTATTAGCGACCTCGAGACGATGGAATGACTGTTGAACGACGCCTAGACGAGTCATCTTTGATAACTGTGTTCATATTTGAGCAATTGAAAATAACATTTAAAGAAATTGAATGACTTATTAAGTTTTGTTGCCTTTGAAACGTTTGAACGACTGTTAAACGACTGGTGCCTAAACAAATCATTTTGAATAGTATATCTAGTCATTGTGTGATTGAAAGTACTAATTAATTAAATTTACTCTATTTGTTGTGAAAATAATAGAGCCGGTGAGATGTATAAGTGATTGTTGAACGGCACCTTTGTAGATTATATAGATAATAATGCATTTCCATTTATGTTGAACGGGAAATGCTTTAGCTTCTGAATGAAATCTGTTAAATTAAAAGTCTGTAAATACAGTTTTTGAATATGTTTTAGAATTTTATATTTAAATTAATTTGCTAACCTTTGTATGACCATGTTCATATTGTCGCTTTAATTGAGTTGGTAGGTATGCGGAATACAAATTAATTGCAAAATTTACGAAAATTAACTGGTAAATCATAAAATATTGCGAAGTAGGAACCTATTAATTTTTATGTTACAAAGTACTGTCAAATTATAAATGATAAACAAAATAATTATGTAATTATTTTCCACCAATTCTTGAAGTATGATAATATGAGGTACCTATCTATCTAATAATATCATCACCTTATATGTCATTTTAAGCTTGTTAGTGAATAATTACTACTATAACATCAAGACATATTTCACAAGCACACTAGTTCTTCACATGTTATAAACATGCATCTTGTCATCTCCGAGACAATAAAAAATATTAATTTCAAGATGGGTAGTATGCGTCATTGCCGAAATTTTAATATCATGTAATTGTCTAATACATTATATTTCACGAACATCTGCCTTTTTCAGGAGATATACAGACAAAAGTCTTTTGCGGGGTCCCCACGACGCGAATAAAAATAACATATTGCATGTAAACAACATCGTTTAAGTGAAATGAGGATGTTTTAATTATTTAACTTCAAATTTAAAAGTAATTCGGAAGTTGTGAGAAAAAAGTGAGAAATCTGTTTTATTTCAACGTCTCCATAATTTATTAGACTGCCTCAGTATCAATAGCAGAATTAAAATCCCGGGTCTTTTGATTGAAAATCATAAACGCTATTTACATATATGGGTACATTATGTAAAATTAAAGGATCCGTCTATATATTATTGTCAGACGCAAGAAATCTTATTTGATTTCTGTTGTAGGTATAATGATGATGTGTAAAAAAAACACGGCATCTGTGACAAGTGAGGTAGCCACAAGACCATATTGAAGGCACCTTCCATCACACGTGAATATCTCAGGGGTCAAATACTTATTATACAAAGGTATATTTATTCGAATTTGCAAACAAAAAAAATTGTCGTCACGGACGAGCCACAGTAGTAGACAGCCTGAATATCCAGCAGATCAAATCAGCCTCGTGAAAAACTTTTTCACTAATGTAGCCAGAAGAACAACTGCATAAAGTCACCCTAAACGTTCCAATAAAAAATAACAGAATGACAGAATTGATTGCATAATTCACCGCAGAATTGAAGCAGTTTTAGAATACACCATATTCATGCAAAAACATGACATGTGATGTGAATATGCAAAGTTAGTGCTATTGACTCAATTTCGCAACAAGAGACGTTTGCAAATTGATATTTATTTTATTCATACTTCGATGCTGGTGATAGAATATGTAAAAATAAATCCTCTATAAAATATAGGTCATCATTATGTAAGTGTGAAGTCATACGGTTTTATATGGAACACAATATTATGTGTTTATATACTGTAAAAATAACGAGTAGATTATATTTTAATGATGTTACAATGTATGAAAAAATTTACATAATTATGATAGCAATGAAATGGTAGAATGAAACCTATTTTACCGATTACAAACTCTGCCCTTATGAAAACATTGGATATTATGTTTGATGTAAAAATATCGCGGTTTCGTCTCATATTATATTTTTAGATTCTTTTTCCAGACCACCAAAATATTATACAACAGAGCTAGATATATCAACAAAAGTAATTATCTACGTTTTTTACTACGTTATTTTTACCTCTATTCAAGTTTATTCAGGAACCTACATCCTATTTTCTGGGTAACAACAATGGCGAGAAATCGTAACCTGGTTGCAGATCCAGCTATACAGCTTCCAGGTTCTAAGTTGATAAGAAAACTATGATTCATTTTTTAAAGACTTATTTGGGAAAAGTTTGGGACTCACTCGATCTGTGTGAATTGTCTATGCATATTATATTATGTTTTAATGCAAGGAATAAATCGTCAAATAAAATGTTTATCAGTTTAACAAGTACCTACTATGCTAAAGATAGTCGAGTTTCGACACGTAATGTCTTTTTCAAAACATTTTTAAACTGAGTTTGAGAGACATTACTCACATATCGAAACTCAATTATGAAATCCAATTAGTAAAACTAAATAATCTTATTTTATTTCTTGATTAATATGGATTTTTTACAAAGTTAATACCAATGAAATTGAATTTCAATTTTTATTACTGATCAAACGAAAATGTTAATAAAGGAATTTTAGATATATGAAAATATAATACCTATGCTTCACTTATCTATTTTCTATTACAGTCGAACACTCGATTGTCGTTGTAAATGATTTATTTCAAAAATCCGTAATATAAGCCGCGATGTACATATTTACATACTTGTTTCATATAATATTACATATAAAAGTCTACCTTTGAGTATCTCTGTTACGAACGTATGCAAGAATACCTCTAGTAAAGATGTGATAAAAAGGTATTCTGCTATACCATTTTGTTGATCTTCACAACTTTTTCTAATTTAAATCTCGTAAAATAAGCATGAATAAAATTAGCAATTAAGACGTTGGCATATTATCTGTGTTATTGTATAATATATGGTATACTGATAAAATTAAAACGAGTCAGAATACGTCGTTCTCGTATGAAGTTTGCCACAATTTGCCTACTGCGAATATGAATATGGCCGAATGACTATACACCTAACATCGTATCAGATAAAGAACTTTGAAATATTTAAGAGATTTTTGGTCTTATAAATCTTGACATTATTATATATTTTTCACTTAAATATTATGTAACTTGTCTAAAATGTGTTGTATATTTTTGAATTTTTATGCAAATTTTTTGTCGTCGATTATAAATTTTAGCGCCAGTTTAATGAAGTTGAGAGCTAAAAAGAGGAAAGGATTTCAAAAATTCTGATATTTTCTGAAATGTCAATACCAATTTTATGTTATTTTGAATTCAAAAAGGTCTCTCTCAACATGAATTGAGAAACAAAAAAAAAATCACAAAAGAGGGCTTAGATCTTGTCGAATGTACATATATCTTTCCCGATATCCATTATCCGTTACTTGAAAAATCACTACCCGTTACATCTCTATCTTTTGGTATTAGTTTTCAATAGTATCTATCTGCATGCGAATAACGTGATACAATATCCTGCATTCATACGTACCCATTTATTTCAAAAGGTTTTTAATATGTATTTTCTACTTTCCTGTTTTCAATGCTACAAAGCGAAGCAAACTTTTTGAATACATTACATATCATTCGTTCGAATCGGTGAAGCAGATAGCGGACGAATCTAATATATACCTGTATTCCAAATAGCAATTTGTATGTCGTATGAATAGTGTTGTGCATGTGAAATCAAAAATCGTCATATAGAATAGTCAGAGTCAGAAACTAAAAATTGGCGTATAAATAAATGCAATTTACCATTGAGGTGTCCCATGCATCCTGAATTAATTGTTTTATTGTTTATTATTGTCCTGAGGCCCTTATTATTTATTTATTTATTTATTTATTTACGGCATCATTGCCTTTGATTACAAAAAAATATTAGCAGTATTACAAGTGGACAATTATACAAGATACAAAACAATGAAAACTTAATGACTACAAATTGACTACAATGACTAAAAATTAAATTAAATTATAAAATAAACATTAAATAAATATTAAACATTATGCAGGCACTCGTTATACACACCTACATTAATATGTATAACAATTTATATCATTACAATCTCAAGTATAATAAAAATAAAAAAGTTCATTAACCAATTTTAGTTAAATAAAATATTAAATTATTATTTTTTATGAAAAAAAAATGAACGACATGTTTATACATTGTAAATAAATACAAATTTAAATTTGCTGTCTACCCCACTCCTGGGAAATGTCATAATGAGAATGCCTAGCATTATTTTGTCTCTCCATCGCACGCTGTACACATCTCAGTTTCCGTTTGTTAGCAAGTGTAAGCGTCAATAAGATTGAGAGCTTCAATTTCTCCTATGAAGATTTTTTCATAATTTAAGTATTTTCATTCTGCTAAAACAATATGTCTTCTTTAATAGATAAAATAATTATTCCAATACAATTAATGAACTGAACAGCATCCTTAATGTGCTTTGTCAAGTAAATGACACAGTTCCTACCTACCTAATTTCGTCCAAAAAAAAAATAATGACTTTAGTTTCATAATAATTAACTCAAAACAAATCTCATAAAGACATCTTATATTTTCGTATGGAATAGAAAACATACAAAAATTGCCTTCTGATTTATTATTTGTAATGACTTTTAAATAAAAATACCATATTACATAATTATAAACAACTTAAAATATTTGCAGGTACATATTTAAACAACTTACTTTACATTTAAATAATTAATACCCGTCCGTCATATTATTTAATGAAGTAAAAATAGATATAAAAATTAATCATTATACATTTTTTACGTAGTCGCCTTGATCCTTGAAAATATTATGCATTAATACATAAGTAGCCATATTATGTAAATTTGAATATTTTCCAATAAATTTTGAGAATGTATATATGTATTCAATGAAATCGTCATTTTAACATACGAGATAAGGAACATAGGCCTTTAGATTGGCTATTATTGATGAAATTGTCGATTGAAATGTGTATACTATATTTGAAAACAGGTTTTATAATCACTACGTATTTTGAATATTCAAATGATCAATAAATAATTTTACTAAATTCAGTTGAAATTATCACCATGGAGAGATAGTCTCGCCTCTATATTTCAAGGCAAGTTGCCGCATTTTTTTAAAGATAAATCTGGATTTAAAATAAGCTCTAATACCCCCCCCCCTTCCCAGACACCTTCAATGTAAGCAAAAGAATTAAATATGTTTATGTCGTGGAAGTGAAATAAGTTTGAAGCGGATGGAATCAAACCAGGATCTTTCTTTTTGTTCATCATATTAATTATTCGTCTTATACTGCTTTCCAGCCATTAAAAGGTCTATGTTTGGGTAAAGGTTTTTGTTATGATTTTCTACTCTCTTCTGTATTTAAGTTTTTTGTTGCATTCGTTTCCTTTCAATTATATTCTTTACATTATCAATCAGCATCTTTCAATAAAATTTTAGATTTTATTTTTATTACTTGTAGTTCTTTTTTTCGGCAATTCATCTTTAGAATTCAAATTATTCTTAGGCATAAGTTCAACTCCGAAAAAAGGACAGAAAAATTATGTACACTTCGGAAATCTGAATTCGCTTTTTTGAAATAAGTAGGTTTGTTTACATGCTACTCAGAGTTATTTGAACTTTTTTATGGCGTTCCTTCCAGCCTTCAAACTTTAGAGTCACAAGATTTTGTTACTAGACGAGGCCTTTGTTAAAATTAATCTCGCCCAGGATTTTTTTTATCAATTATTAACATTTATTCTTATAATATTTTTCGGTTAAAAAAGTTATATGCAAGTGTCTAATTTATCTTTTTCTTCTTCTCTACGTATCTTGTCGGGTCCCCCCGACGTTGACGACTACCTGGGAGAAATCCTTTCTGTTCTGGACAGCACGAAACAGCTCCTCCACACATCTCATCCCGGTCCACTCCTGAATGTTCTGGATCCAGGAAAGCCGCCTTCTTCCAACCACTCTACGGCCCTCAATCTTCCCTTCTATGACCAGTTTTAGGATGGCATATTTTTCTTCTTTCATTATGTGACCAAAATATGAAGTTTTACGGAGCTTGATTGTTGTGAACAATTTTCTATGAGCATTTGCTCTACGTAATATTCCAACGTTACTTGTCATGTTAGTCCATAATATTCTTAACATTCTTCGGTGGATCCACATTTCAAACGCCTCCAAGCGGTTAATGGTATTAACCTTGAGAGGGTCCATGCCTCGACACCATAAAGTAGAACTGACCACACGTAACAAAAAATTTATAAGCAAATATAATATCAAAACATTTCAAAATAAAATTGTGTTTCTCCTTGCAATGCGAAAATTTTAATATAACAGCTTTTTCGACGTTTTGAGATGTTTTTTTTTATGAGTAATTTAGAGTCACGCGGTGTTGTAGGTAATTATAATTAGTTTAATAGTTAATTTGTTGATAAATCATATACCTACATTTTCCATACACTGAGAAAAATACTAACGAAATTTCACAACGAATCATTGGTACGTACTATCAGATTAGGACCAGAGATCGTACAAACGATTCATTAGTACGAATCTATAATATTAACTCTTCGCAAACAAGTTGTTGGTAAATTTACCAATGATTTGTTTGCGAAGAGTTAAAATTATAGATTTATACCAATGAATCGTTTGTACGATCTCTGGTCCTAATCTGATAGTACCGTACCAATGATTCGTTTTGAGTATTTTTCTCAGTGTATTAATAAAATATATTTAAAATCCGAGTAAGTAGTTACCTACATACATCATAATGTTTTTTCGCTTATTGACAAATATCAGCTGGTAGGTACATACCTACCTACCAAGTAGATACCTATTAGGTGAGTAATTATTGATACCAAAAACTGGATTCCAACGCGTTAAAACTAAAATTATTTTAGTAGATAAATCTGCTAACAAGAATCTGTCAAGTAAATAATTTGGGTTCCTAGGTATAAAAAATGATTATATAAATGAACTATGTTGCGTAGCAATGTTTCAAGCAACAGTAAGATACCTAATCAACCTTTTTATTGAGTATTTACGAATACTTACATACCTAATAAATATATCAGTTATGAGTAAACCAATAAATTCAGATGCCACATAGTATCCACACGCTTTGCTTCTTAGTTTAAACAAAGAAAGTCTCACATATAATAATTTTCTAGTCAACCTATCATTTCAAGTTTTAACTATGCTACTCACTCAATTATAATAATTTTGTGATTTGATACATTATGGCCAATTCTGAATCATAAAAAAGTTTAGTTGCACTAACTAAGCCAACTAAGTGTGAGGAGATCAAATTCGTATTCACAGTTTTCCGTACTAATTTAGTTCATTAGTTCATTTTGACACCTTAGTACAACTATAAATTTCGAGAATCTATGGATTACGTATTCAGAATGAAATTTTAGTTGACAGCCGACGACTAAAATAAGTTGGATTTGGCAGAATTTTATTCGCGACTTTTAATGTGCGAATATTATTAGTTGCTGTCATTTTGCCGCAGAATATTGCTATATTTTGGAAGTGTTAAGTTGTTTTTTTCAATTAAAAGTAAAAATTTATATTTTTAGGGCCCTCGCAACTATTAGCATGTATAAATTGTAAAATTATACCACCACCGACGCAAATACGAACGCCAAAATATATCGGCAAATCTGACATTTCACAATTTTCACGCGCGACAACTATTAAATTGTTGCCAGAAGTGTAAATCGGAACGTGAAAAACATTTTGTATTGCGGCATCACTGACTAATATTAGTTTTTCCCAGAGATTTTACCGTTTGCACTTGGTGGTTCTCGAGTTTATAGTTGTTTATAGTTCATAACTTATGCTGAATACTACATTATAACTAATATTAATCAACTTTTTAGTTAGTTACATAGTTCATTAAGATTCAGAATTGGCCCTATTGTTGGTTAACATAATATCCATTAGTCAAAATCGAAATTTGGAAAACATATACCTACCTATGTCAATATCTAGATACTTATAATGATTTATCACAGCATATCCCACAAGTACCTCTGTACCCAGAAATTTGGAAAACATATACCTATGTCAATATCTAGATACTTATAATGATTTATCACAGCATATCCCACAAGTACCTCCGTACCCAGAAATTTGGAAAACATATACCTATGTCAATATCTAGATACTTATAATGATTTATCACAGCATATCCCACAAGTACCTCTGTACCCAGAAATTTGGAAAACTTATACCTATGTCAATATCTAGATACTTATAATGATTTATCACAGCATATCCCACAAGTACCTACCTCTGTACCCAGCAGAATAGCTAAATGTTTTAAAAATGCTAACTGTCCTCTCCGTGCCAGCAAAAAAATAAGAAATTCAGGATGGGTGGCATACATCATCGCTGAATTTAAGATGTATTTAAAATCTTTTTAATTTTCTAACACCTGCCTTTTACAGGACACTCGAATGCTAACGGGAAACAGCAGAAGTCTAATTTTGTTATTCATAATGATTACGTAATTAATTAATGACTCAAAATTTATTTAACCTCATCCGCTGGTAAAGGCGTTTCGTGAAACCGCGATCATAAAAATCATGAACAGAAATTTAGGCATTCTTGTAAGAGGCGGCTGGTGGTTTGAACTTGTAGGGAGCAGTATATTGAATAAAAAAAATACCTTCATTTTAATTTTATAAATAAAATTGTTATACCATAGGTATTCTTAGCTTATTTAACTGTATTAATGTACCTACATCCTACATGTGCTTATGTGAAGAAATAAAAAAAATATACCTTTATAGGTAATATCGAATTCTAACACATATAATAGGTATGAACATGCAATGTTTTGTTTTTGGAATAGTTGATATATTTTTAAATAATTGTTTATTCCAATTGCAGTGAATGACATTATGAGATGGAGTAAACCAAAAATAAGAACATATTGATGATGATGATTATGGATGATTTTGGTTTGACGCCGTTTAACAGTCCCTAGACCGTCTCAAGGGCGCCTATTTTTATTTAACTATTATAAAATTTTGAAAACACTTGTTTTTGTCACAAATTTGACTAAATGCGAAAATTTTATGAGTTCCAGTTGAAGGTATTAATTGTCACAAATATTATTCATTAATTCACATTTTTAAATTTGAAATTTTAAACTAGGTATTTTAAAAATAATGGCGTAACATGTCGAAAATAAATGAACCCACTCAGACCACACATCGCTCTCGTAGGCAAATTTAAAATTTACGTCATTTATTCGAAAGACCACCAAAGAGATGAAGGAAAAGTAACAGTTACACAAAAACAGACCCTGGAGTCTAGATAAAAAGAAAGAAAAAGAAGAAAGAGAAGGTTATGAAATTAGGATAAGAAAATCATTAATTATTTATCAACAATCATTATTTACGTATTAATGAAATAAGTGCGCGTTCAGGTGCTCCTGAAGAGGAACCGTCGTCGATTTGTTGATATAAATTTTAAGTTTGTTAGTAGTTAAATAAAATATAAACGTGTTTGTATACTTACCTAATAATATGATTAGTTAGCCGTGAAAACATACAAGTTCCTATGTAAAAATACTTGCACATAGATATTTACATTGTTGTATTAATTAAGATAGACTAATTATAAAGTGTTGTTTATGTAGGTATGTTTTTAAGATCTGCCTAACAGAATTTGTGGTTTGATAAGAAATGGAATGCGTCATAAAAAATATAAATTAAATAATTATTTTACTCACTCATTTTCTGTTCATGGTTCTTGCAGTTGGAATAATTTGACTTCTAGAATAAGATTGTTCCACGTCATTCTTCACGCCTTCAAGCGAGCGGTTGAGGACCACTTTCTCACTCAAAAATTGACTTATATATTTTGTTTCCTAGTTCATTTTTTCCCTTATATCTCCTATCTTCCTTTTAAAAATATTTTTTTGTGATCGTTTCATTAAATTGGGTTAGTAGGAAGAAATCGCGCCTCCGCAATAATCTAGCCTTTTGCATATTCATTATAATTATGATTGTATTTCTTTGTAAATTGCTTGGTAAAGAATAAATAAAAAATAAAACTATATTGAAACTCTTAGTCTTTTTCATGAAACAAAATAAATTATTCATTTGAAAATGACTGGACTCATAGTGAGTGGAGCTAAGTGCAAAAAATGTGCACTTCTAGAAAATAGTCCCTTTTTACGTTATATGTCTGTAGTATTGAATATATTATTATGTGAAATTACATACAAGGCGATAGTCTGCAACCGCCTATAGAGATGGGAAAATTTAACACTTACATACCATTTGGGAACCTGGAACATTTTTACATATTCTTCAAGCGGGGTAGCCAGGGTGTTTCATTCTATTTTCGAACATGTTTCATATCGATTCTTCTTCATATTTCTGTGCCATCTCAGGTCCCCCCGACGTTGGCGATCACTCCGGCGAAAACCTCTCTGACCTACTCTGAACAGGCCATCCACTGTCCTCATTCCGGACCACTCTCTTATATTGCGCAGCCAGGACACCTGCTTTCTGCCAACTCCCTGTCTTCCCTCTATCTTGCCCTTAAATATAAGGTGGAGGAGACGATACTTCTCTACACGCAGCACGTGACTCAAATATGAGACCTTCCTAACTTTAACAATCGACAACAGCTTTCTCCTGGTTCCGGCTCTCCTAAGTACTATCGATTACGAATTCTTTATTTATCGTTACATTTTTACTTACTCTTTTACCGTTAGTTTTAAGTATTTTTTTAAAAATCAGGTATTCGTAATACAAAGCTTTTAAGTTTAAATATTTAACATCAACAGTGTAGCCATGCTACAAATCCTAATTGTCCTAACTTCTGTTGACAAAAGGGAGACAATTTGCATGTTTATTAAATGCACTTGGCGTGGTGGTTACCCCGCTCGTGGGAATTGCCGAGAAGGTACGAATGAGTCAACATAATTAAATACTTGAACAAAAATTAAAACAAAATTATTTTTATACCAACTGAACTATCAATACCCAATAGTCTACCGTGGAAAAGAGGTTCTAAATTATTTAAAACTTTGATAAAGTGTACAAATTCCCACGTTTGAAATTTAAAAAACTATATTCATTTTAAATATAGTGCAACAATATCGATATCTCTAATTATCTATAATAAGTATAGGAACTCGACTGCAATTGTTAGCCTATTATTAACTTTTATTGATGTACTAGCTGGCCCGGCGAACTTCGTACCGCCTAAGAATCAATGAACGATTTCATACATACATCTTATTCCCCTTGTCCTAGTTCAGTCGGGGGCCCATTGCCCCTAAGTATCTCCTCCAGAGATAACTATCCACCGCTGCTTCCAGGACCTCTGGCCACTCCAATCCAAGCCTTTCAACACATATTCGACACCTGCCCTATCTTCTGCTCTCTCCCACTGACTTTCTTCTTCTTCTTCGCCCTCGCCTTTATCCCATTTACTTGGGGTCGGCTCTCCTAGTCCTCATCTTCCAAGTTTTGCGGTCCCCTGCATCCTCCGCGCGCAACTTTGCCTCCTTCATATCCCTGGCAATTGTGGACATCCAGGTGGTCACTGGTCTGCCTGGTCTTCTGGGTCCTACTTCCACGTCCATCGTCTTTTTAATTATATTATCCTGTGGTAGTCTCAAGATGTGCTCGTACCATCTTAATCGGTTTTCGGTTATTTTTTCACCGATGGGAGCGACTTTGAAACTACCACGGATATGGACATTTCTCACCCTATCCATCCTTGTTACACCACCAGCCCATCTGAGCATTTTCATTTCATTGGTGTGTTGTGTCTGGGCGTGATTATGTTTTAGGGCCCAACATTCAGAAGAATAAGTCATGGTTGGTCTGACCACAGTTTTGTACACCTGACCCTTGATTTTTATTGGCATTTTCTTGTCACACAGTACACCAGAAACAGATCTCCATTTCATTTCATCTCTCCCACTGACTTTCATCATCATCATCATCATCGCCCTCAACGCTCCTCTCGGGAGCACAGGGCAGAAACCAGCCTCCTCCATTCAGAGCGTCTCTGTGCCAATTGCGTCACCTCTTTCCACGACATTCCTTGCGCTCTGATATCGTTGTCATAGGAACGGTGTATTGTGAAAGAGGGACGCCCGGGCCGACGGAACCCCTGCGGACGGAAAAACAGTGCTCTTTTTACCAACTATCATTAGGCATTCTCAAAACATGTCCCAGCCAGGACCATCGTCTCTCCTGTATTACGGAGATTACAGGTCTCTGCTGGGTGCGCCGGCGCACAGCATCATTTGTAACATGTTCATACCATTTGACATCCAAAATCCTTCTAAGACACCTGTTTTCAAAGCTTAGTATCTTCCGCTCTTGAGCCCACTGACTTTATGAATGATTAATATTATTAATCTCTTTACAAACTCCCGTAATTGTCAAAGTGTGTCATCGAAGGTATAGTGTAAAAAAATATAATTCATTTGGAACTTTCGCAGTTTAGCGGCCCCACCCGTTGTCGAGTACTTTTTTCCATGTAAAAGTAATATTTTCGAAACTTGAGGAAATTGTTGCCATATGGTGAATTATTTTTTGGTCACCAAATTTTTGGAAAATTCTTTTATAGGAAAAAAATTCGCAACTATGAAACTTGAGCGGCCCCACCCGTTGTCGAGTAATATGTACGGAATTTTAGGAAATTAATTTTCGAAGTGGATTTTTTTTGCCGGCAAATTAAAATAATTCTACATATGACAACAACTTCCTCAAGTTTCAAAAATATTACCTTTTCTATCGAAAAAAAGTACTCGACATCGGGTGAGGCCGCTAAGCTGCGAAAGTTACATTAATTTTTTTTTACATAGACAATTCACATACATCGAGCTAGTCCCAAACTTAGATGAATCTTGATTATGGGTACTAACGCGACGATACGCACATATACAATGCACTATATACATATATATATGTAACACCCAGACCCAGGACAATTTGAAAAAGGTCATTCTTCACTTTGCCCTGTCCGGGAATCGAACCCGGGACCTCGTGACTCAAAGGAAAGAGCTCCGCGCCACACCGGCCGACATGAACAATTTATGTTGAACAATTAACTTAACTCAGATTTGTTTATAAATTATCTGCAGTACGTAATATAATTATGTAGGTACTATTTTTTTTTTCAGGTAGATTTTACCTATTCATTTAAAATTAATAAAAATTCTTTCCATGATTTTTTAAAAATTGAAATATCAGAACTACAGATGTTAAATTGTATGGATAACGATTCTAATTTGAGAATGTATAGAAAAATTATCATATAAATAGGCCAATCTATAAAAAAAACTTCATTGTTGATTTTGTATAATTCTCCATATTGCATTTTTTATTGAAATTAAAAATGTATGGCGTAAATAATTTTCTTCGTAATTTTTCTTCTCTGTCTGCAAATTTCACTACACAATCTTGCATCAGAACTACCTACATGAACACATTCTTATTTTCATCTTTAATAGCACAATTTTTGGTTCAATAATAATTTTCCATCTGCAAAAATAAAATACAATTTCAAATATAATCTGTGCACGTCCACATTTATGTGACAGAAGACCTATCGATACATAAATATTAGTCGAATAATTCGGTAGTTACATGGCAATAGGTTGTATCTCGCATTTTTTGCGTTTTCAAGTTTGTTAATGTTGTTGTTGTCCATAAAATGCTCAAAATAGTGTAATATTTGATGTGGCAAAAGGATATGTCTCATTATAGTCAGAATAAAGAGAGAAAAGACGTTACTTATTGACATGTAGAAAGATTGTTTTCATCAACATGGCAAAAAAACTCAAATATTTTTAAACTGCAAGAAATTATTTAGTGAATGTTACATACATCTTGTAGAAGAAATTATTAAGAGAATGTTACATCTATCTTGTAGAAATAATAATTACCTTCATTTTGATATATAATGCTCGAAATTTGGTTGAAATATCTCTTTTGCAAACTTTGTTTTTGCTCTCCTGTAAAATTATGTTTTAGTGAGATACAACCTATTGCCATGTAACAACCGAACTATAGTAAACAAATATTAGTACACATTTCGTTCATATTAGTTATAGTAATTTGGTTCCTAATATAGCAGAACCTACGGATTATTTTAGCACAATGCAACAGGCGACGTGGGGGCGCTAACAGCGCAATAACTCTCCATATTGTTTTTATTTTTGAAATTAAAAATGTATGGCGTAAATAATTTTCTTCATATTCTTTCTTCCCGTGAATTTGTAAGATGTTTTAATAGCCTATAGTTTATTCCGGGCGGAGAAGAATACAACAAATCAGAGATCATTCAAATCGGTACAGCCATTCTTGAGTTATAAGTGTTGTAACACACACGACTTCCTTTTATATATTAGATATACGTACCTACTTTTTCTAGCTTTGGTTTTACTATTTCTTATTTACTTAAGTACTTTTAGTCTTCAATAAATATCAAACAATATCTACAAAGATTGGGCATGGATTGAGATCATCCGGGTTATTTAGGTTAATTAATTTAAGTTATGAGCGATTACATACTCGAAGGTTGATAGTTAATTCACACTGCTAGATAAAGATGTTTAAGATATCTTTGAGATTTTGTGTGTTCAGTTACACAAATCTATTTTTTTAGCATTAGTTCTTCAGTCCATATTCAATTATTCATACAATGTAGATTAAATGCCTCTTCATTGGACTGGTTTTTTTTAAGAAAAAGCCACTATTAATATTTTTTCCTGTTTTAGACATGTTCTTGGATAGTACCTATCCTCTCAAGAAAGTGTCAACCAACTATCTTCTTGTTAGTTGTGACCAACAGAAGATAGAATGATCATAGAAAATTCTTGTTTCTATACAAGATAGAAACATGAATATGGCAAATGGTAAAATATTGAAAAGGCCTACGGCAATAGTGAGCAAATCGTATTATTTATTTTCATCCACAAAAAAATCAACAATTTCCACAATACATCGTACCTATAGTTAATACATCAGAACGCATGAAATATCGTGGGAAGAGGTGGCACACTTGACTCTAAGACGTTCTGAACGGAGGAAACTCGTTTCTTCCCTGTACTCCCGGAAGGAGTAGGTATACACAGACAAACGAGTGAGTGAGTCACTATTTATTTTGTATTCCTTTATTTTTAAAAATTAGAAAAAATCATATTTTAACTTTATTTAAAGCAAATATCGCGATGAAATTACATAGTGCATAGATAGAATGATAGTAAAAACTTATTAAAACTGATGGTTTAATTTCTATTTATAAATCAATGATGATAAATGATAGATAGATAAAAATCTACAACTTAACTATCTACTTATTGGTAAATAATATAAAATTATAAACAATGGCTTATCGTGTCATTGGTAATAATTTTTAATTAGGTACCTACATTTATCTGGTGTTGCCGGCAACGATGTGATCAAGGGCGTACCTAGGGTTTTTGTCAAGGAGAGCAATGAAGAAAAGCAAGCAGCAAGTGTTAAAAAAAGTTTTTTCCATTTCCGATATTTCCTTATTCTTTTTTGTATGTCATCTCAGGTTCTTCTGAACTTGATAATTACTTGTAAGAATTTTTCCTTATTTTAGGCAGCCCGCAAACAGATCTCCGACGCTCCTTGTATCGGTCTCCTCTAGTATATTATCGAGCCAGGATATTCGCTGTCTTCTTTATATTTGCTTTAAAATGACCAGGCGTAGCTATTTGTATTTTTGAAATGTTGTTTTTTACACAAGTAACATATTTTCTTAATTATTGATTTATTAAAACTTGTAGACCTTTGTAAAAGCAACATTTACCTTTCACAACTTGATGTATCAAGTTAAGAAATTATTATTTTTTCTTATCTATTATATTTTAGCTCCTGGCTCAGAGTATAGATCAGAACAAAGTTATCGAGATGTTGTTTTATCCAGTGTATATAAATCTGACTTCAAAGAGGGGGCTGTTGCCCACTCGATGACTTTTTTATTCTTTAATACCTACTACATAATCTTCTTCTTCTTATGGGTTAAGTCCGTCATACTCGAATCTCAAGGCCCCGTAGCCATGAAATCGCGTCGTCCGACCCTAAACTAAGTGCTTGCAACCCGCCAACGTATGAATATTTGGAACATGTGTTCACCACGTGGTCTGTTGTCTGGTCAGCACCACACACACATAACGGAAAGTCTGCGAGTCCCCATTGATGTAAGTGTGACGCTGTGCATCCGACACCACTCCTTAGTCTGTTCAAAGTGCACCAGAGTTTTCTAGGCAACGTAGAACTACATAATGTTGACTATGTAGGTACTTTGATACTACATCAAGAAGAAGCAAGAGATTACGCCCATGAATAGAATTCAGAAATCAGTTATGCAATTATCGATGATACATTTTTATAAATTAATATCTATTATAATGATTGAGATTGATCGATGTATTAGTTCATCGCTTGCTCATCTCTATCATCATTTGTATTGATTCCCTTCGTCGATATCAGTAATTGCTATTCTCCATTCATACTATCACAAAGTCTCTCACAAGTACAGTAGCCAGAACTAAGTAAAGCAATAAAAAATAAGTCTATGGGCTGACTGATTATCTATCTATCTCTATCTTTGCCCTCACGCCGTATCCCAAATGGGGTAGACAAAGAGAACAGAACGCCATATAGATCTGCCTTTACATACTTTTTTCGCTTTTTCTACAGTCATACAATTTCTCATGCACGCACGTCGGTTTCTCTTACTCAAAACACGGCCGTCCTTGAGAATTAGATCTACATGTTCAAGCCATGTACATAGTTCTCGGACCCCCGAATTTCCTCACACCCCTCCTTTCTGACAAGTATATGAGTTGAAAATGTTTAAAATATTATAATACTTCTGAAATCGATCGCTATCCGGCATCAAAAAGTCTATTTCTTCACTTGACGTTAGCCTGATAATGAGAGCGGAAACGCTTGAAAGCCGGCTCACGATTAATAATGTCACTGTGAAAGAACTTACTTAATCGAAAAAATAAAACAGGTGTTTTATTTTTTCGATATGGAATTCTACTACCTTAACACCGACACAGTGAATAACTTACTTAATATAAGTTTATTATTTTAATTATTCATACAAATGTTTGATTCAGCAATGAAATTTCCTCGTCATTCTCAATGTATTGTTTTTATTGGAGCAGTTTATAATAATTATGTTTCTTTCATTCTGTTAGTTTACTGACAACCCTACAAGTGTAATATGACATCATGGTATAGAAAATATTTATTTTGATAGAATAGTTGTAATAAAGTACGTAAACATTTTCCAATTTATCATTCATAGACAATCAGATTAAATTTAATGATTCAACAATCCTAGATTATTGAAATCTTTTTCTTAAAAAGGAACAGAGCGCTTTGTCAAAAATAAATAATCTACTTAACTGAAGCTTTTCAAAGACTAAATATAACAATAACAGAATCACAATATCAAATTAATTGAATATGAAAATGATACAGCGATGGCGCTTTTGAACATTGAAATTTGAAAGAAAGTTGGTGATATTAGGTACCGGTGGAAAATTCGTTCGCATAGTAGGTACAAATTATTAATTATACCAGTTGAAATTCTTGACACAAAATCATACAACAAAACATCGGTTCGAACAATAGGAAATTGATACAATGTGTTTTACTTTCTGATGAATCAACATTTTGTTGTAAGGAACGCGGCGCGAGTAAAAGTGAAAATTATTTTAATAATTATGTAAATCGAGAATCCATTGTTAGCGTTGCTAAAACATTTTATGGTTGTTTTTTTTTTCTTTTCACTTTTCACTGTATTGTTGTGCAATAATGTAAAAAAAGTTCACATTAAATTTGAAGTGAGCAAAAATACATTTTGCCTATAGGTATTTTTTTTCTTTCCGGTTCACTGTATTTACAATTTATCTATTTATTATTAAACTATTAATGAATACGTTTTATGAATGCAAATTTTCGTAGAAAGTCTTGATTTTATTGCTAGTTTGGTAATATCTATAAATAAAAATTAGTTGACCATGTATGTTTCCCCATAGCTTGAGAACGGCTAGACAAATTGGCTGTTTCTTGTAATCATCAGGAGACGGTTTGTATAAATGAAAATTTTTGAAAAATTTAACGGAGAAGTCGAAAATTTGGATTGTATTTTTGTACGAAAGTGACGTTTGTATGACAGTTTCGCTGTCATGTGTTGCCAAAACGTACTACCAAAAATTACGCGCCCGAGTTGCCCACATTAGGGGCAATCGCAGGGGTCAGCCCAACCGGAGTGCAATGGAAGAGCCTCACCCTGGGGGAACCGCCTTGTTGATCACGGTATCCCCTACGCCAGGTAAGTATGAAGTTGTTTTATTTCGATTCAGATAAATTCAAGGGATGATTCGGTTGAATGAATCACTTCTCAACTAACTTCAGAGCCTAAGCCATTGGAGATAGAAACATAAAATTTATCCTGTCGACGCCGGGTATAAACATCTAGTCAGATATAAAAAAGAAGCACTCATTTATTCATATTTACGAACGGTATCAAATGTCTATGGAAGAATTGGATATATCTTCTTAATAATTATTATGTATAAGCATATACTTTTAGAAATTTTTAGACCATTTTTGCTTTCTGTTTCCGCGATTGAAATTTCATAATTTTCCAACTGTGTATAATGAGAAGATTCATGATTTCAGATTCATGATGCTGATTAAGCAAATAATATAATTCCATACATTTTATTCATGAAATCAATTTGTTCAACATCATCGACCAATCTTTTTGTTTCATCATATTTTTTTCTTATTAAGCATTTTGAGTGATTTTGTCTTTTTAGTCTTTGGAACACTAAATTTAGTCTCTTAAGAAATATTTTTGGACTATTTTCAGTAATTGAATAATTTTAATAAGCTGTTTAGTTCAGTGCATTGTTATTTAGTACCACCTGAGTAATGATTCTAGAATGAAAAACTAGAAATCAAACATGAAACGCAAAGTTGTAGAAATTGCGGTTAAGCGATGTATTTATTCATCAACAACAAAAAATCATACAATAGATAGAAGTAAAAAATAGGATTATCAAACAAGGTAGGCCTGTTCTAGGATATCCTTAAGAATGGCATTGGATTGTATGAAATGACTAAAAATGTGGAAAACCACGGAGAGAATTGGAGGAACCTTTATCCGGGAACGAATTAAAGTAGACTTATAAAATAAATTATGATCCTAACATTACAAAAACGAAACTAAAACGTTGGGAATATAGAGTAGATGTTGGAAAAGTGTTGTGTTTTTAAATCTTGCGGCAAAAAACAGTGATCTTGGTTGGGTGCCGTTCCTCAAAATCAAATTACATTTTGAATAATAAATATTGTGTCCTTGAAGTAAGATTTCAGTCTGGTCGTTGTGAAGAAATAAAATAAAATAAATGAGATTAAGAAAACAAACAAAAATATAACAATATAATAATATCAAATATAAAAATGTGCTAGATATAAGTAAACACGATTACTTTCTGATGTCTACGTGACTGTTTATTCTACGGAGGGTTGAATTAGGGATAACAGAGATATTCCTTATTAAATATTTACCTTATTTTAAATGTGATTTCTTATCTTAAAACTTAAGACGTTTCTTAGAAAGAAGCAAAAAATACCTGCAAATAAAATTGTTTGTTTTTATAATACTTTTTAAAGGAAATTTTACCTGCAGATATACGAGTATCTAGGTATATGTGGTATTTGATTGTTACATAAATTATCGTATAACCACGAATAAAATATTACATATATCTGTGCTCTACGGACATGTATTGTCAGTTGGTAAACACAGAAGGTAGGTAATTAATGCTTCTAAAATTGACGTCAGTGAATCTATTCAAAATCTGAAGGAAATGAAATAAGACAAGGAGTTGTCTAATCAATAGTATTTTAATGTTCTTTTCAGGAGCTTATTGCAGAAACCAGCTCTCTTTGTTCACAGCGTTATTTTGCCTATCAGTTCAAATCTTTCCACAGCACTCTTGACGCTCTGAAATCTTCACCGTAAGATGGATGCATTGTCAATGAGTGATGTCCAAGCCGACAAACATCTTGAGGGAGAGCAAAATTATTCGTAAAAAAATACATTGGTCATAAGCCATTCTTCTTTTTTACTCAAAATATATTCTGGTGCGTATATTTTCAGTAGGTCCCTATGTATAAAATAAAACTCATGTAAGGTTGTTAAACATCAGCTGTTTTCTTATAATATATAAACATAGGTTGCTTAGATGTAGGCACAGAAAGCATTGAACCGATGTGTTTAAACATGCTAGTAAGTAAATATCAATAGTAATTAATTGTCATTAACATTTGTTTAATAATACTTAATATTAGCATCAATTTGTAAACACGATAAAAATAATTAATTTATATTATAACCATTCCCACATATCAGAAAAGTGAGCAGATGCAAGAGGAGTGTCGTGGATATAGTGCATGTTAACCATTATTATGATGGTTTGGACAAGTGAAACAAACAGATGGAAATAGGAAGACAAAGATAAATTGTATGAATGTAGAAGAGGTAAAAGAAGTATAAAAAGATAGACGTTTGTAAGGCATTTCGACTTATTTTCTTATACCACATGGAAAACCACGTGATATAACAATTAAGTCCAAATGTGAATGGTAACAAATTATCGTATCTACATACAAAAATAAACATAGGTATGTTGTAGGTATGTATCGAGGTGTGAAAAAAATATTTTCCGAACCAGAAATTTCTTTTTTTACTCAACCACTCCTGGCGGAAGTCTTATCTATATCTCAACGATTTATTATTATCCGATCGAGTGTGTCATGGTTTTTAGTTGAGACCAATATTTCGTCTAAGGTAAACTTCTTCTGTAGATCATAGAGATGATCTCAAACTCGCTGATAGTAAGAGACAGATCTTGATCTCTAGGCATTTCTTTTTTTGCCGAAATTGCCAGATTAACCTGTTAACTATAATATGTCAATGTAAAAGTTTCAATCTTGTCGAATTAATCAATCAGCTATTTAATTTCGTCATCATAATTTGAACCCAAAATTGTAATTTTTAAGTTCAAGATTGGTACTACGATAATGTCTATAAACTTTATTGAACCTACAATAATATCAATAATAACTCATAGATCCTTCGCATGTGCCACATACACATGGTATACCTAAATAAAATTTAATATTTGTACAGGTGAAAAGAATGAATTAAATTTTATTTACCTCTACATAGATATTTGTATAAATTGGTTGGTACTTACCCATTTATGGTAACACTTTGTGACCCCCAAGACCAAGATCTTATTTATCGTTATATATTATATAAATGTACTTATAAATTCCATGTATAAACATGGAGTTTTACAAAATAAACGTCAACTCAATAAATATATTTTTTATCGTTCCTTTTTGGATAATTTTTGGTGAAGCGTCAGTAAATAAATTCCATGTATAAACATGGAGTTTTACAAAATAAACATCAACTCAATAAATATTTTTTTTATCGTTCCTTTTTGGAGAATCTTTGGTGAAGCGTCAGTAAATAAATTCCATGTATAAACATGGAGTTTTACAAAATAAACGTCAACTCAATAAATATATTTTTTATCGTTCCTTTTTGGATAATTTTTGGTGAAGCGTCAGTAAATAAATTCCATGTATAAACATGGAGTTTTACAAAATAAACATCAACTCAATAAATATTTTTTTTATCGTTCCTTTTTGGAGAATCTTTGGTGAAGCGTCAGTAAATAAATTCCATGTATAAACATGGAGTTTTACAAAATAAACATCAACTCAATAAATATATTTTTTATCGTTCCTTGTTGGAGAATTTTTGGTGAAGCGTCAGTAAATAAATTCCATGTATAAACATGGAGTTTTACAAAATAAACGTCAACTCAATAAATATATTTTTTATCGTTCCTTTTTGGATAATTTTTGGTGAAGCGTCAGTAAATAATATTCCATGTATAAACATGGAGTTTTACAAAATAATCGTCAACTCGATAAATATATTTTTTATCGTTCCTTTTTGGAGAATTTTTGGTGGTGCTTCAGTAATTAGATGTTTTTATTAAATCTAGTTTGTCAAAAAACATTGTTTTTTTTCGTGATTGACTTAGTCAATAGGTTTTCATAAGTAAATAAATTTTATTTTACATAATAATGATATCAGAAAAAAGAATACATTTTGTAGGAAGTCCTTTGATCGGAAAATGTTCTTAAGAAAGTAGGTTTGTTTTTATCCTGTATCCAATACCATCCTAAGCCCATCCATAATTTTTGAAAAACTATTTGAAATAGGAAACGGACGTGCCCAGACTTCTGAGCTATCTGAGTGGTCGGTAGATCTCCTTCAATGCTCCTGAATTTTGGTTAGGTGCCAAGATTCTCATTCGTTAGTCGTGTCTATACACATACACAGAGGGAGGGAGGCAAAGTCACATACCTACCTTATAACGAGTTTGTAAAAAAAATAATAAATAAACAGGATGGTGAGGGAATATTTGCCTGCATATCACTGAGTGTTAATTAGAAATAAAAAACGTGTTATGCTGAAACACAATACACATGTAACATACGATAATAATATACATATTTTATATTTAACCATTCATTCACACTGTCATGGTCTCATTGTTAGTCGAGTAAATGTGTTCGCGTTTAACCTTCAATGAATACTATAACAAATTTCACACTAGATTATTTTTCAAAAGCAACAGTATTTTCCATGTTATTATGTACGTATGTTTTTTTCATATTTTAGAGTTTAAAATAACACAAAGTTTTGTCAGGAAAAATATTGTACTAGGTAGGTAAATAAAATATTCAAGTATTCGTAAAGTCTCCGGACAATAGGACTTCTCCCACTCCTTTCTGTAAGATTTCGAAAACCCAGTAATAAAATATATAATAAACATTCCTAATGTTAGTCTTTCTACAATATCTCATTTTTCAGATCTCAAATAGAAAAGATGGTTGTCTATTTGAGATAAGGTTTGTATAAAGCGTCTCTCGATTGGTGGACCTTACAATGGTGGAATTGGTGAACGTTGTCCATAGACACCGAAAGTGATCACTTAAGCCAGCCTTGAGCCAATTCGTAAGCGTTGGGACACCTTTTTCACTTCTTCCGATTAGATTCTACACAATGTTGCATTGTGTAGACATGGTTCTCCAATCGAGGTTTCTGATTGGTTTTGTCATCTGCACCCAAATCTGGTTAAACAATAAAAAAAAAATAGTAAATATTCTAAACATAAATAAAGAACTCGATTTTGTACTAAATTTTAACATTCTTAGTGATGGAAATGTTTCGGAAGGCTGATAAAGAAGATATTGTTGAGCAATTAGCTACAATTGTTCATACTTATATTCTGAGACCATTAGGGTTACTCTTGACAAAATCTAAACACGATCTTAATCTTAATCATACGACGCGCGAAGTTACTATTGGCCAAAAATATGCGCATACCGATCGCGCGGTAATGGTAGCGAGGTGTTTTTGACCATAGTCCCTTCGTGCGTCGTATAATCAAGATCAAGACTAGATTAAGATAGTATTTGGATTTTGTCAAGAGTAGCCCTATTGCAACAATTTATTGAAATAAATAAAATAAAATAAAAATAAATAAAAACATCGCATTTTCACGCCACATGTTTTGCGAGATAGGTTGAAAAGATCAAACGCCTGTTATTCTTATATTATTTGCATACACTTTTCGCATCCGTCACTGTCATACAATTTCTCACGCATATTCTTCTATTCGACGTGTCCGGTCTGTTTATTGAAATAAAAAAAAAAACAATAACTATATATTTCTTATATAATGTTAGATAATAAATGTCTAAGATCCAACCAAAACAAATAAAGGGCAATAGAGAAAACCAGATTGCGTATCTAGTTTAAATATAACTCAACGTTGTGCAAATAAAACAAAAGAAGATTTGGTGATTAATAATTGTACGTATCTGACTCTCTTATCACCATGTGCTCACTACATTATAGTTTGATAAGAATGATATCAACTGTTTTATTAAATGTGACATCTCGGTTACAATTTTCATGCGTGCTGTTGACAAAATGACAAAATTAAAGAAATACAAATATTCATCTATATATTTTTCATCTGTACCTACAATTTAATATTGGATCATTTTTATGTGGCGCCGTTTAATGGTCCGTGACTATCTCAAGGGCCTCATGACTTCTCCCGAACAGCAGCATCATTACCTTGGTTCTAAGCATGGTGGTGGTCTGATTCTCTCTCAATTCAGTCTGTCGTCAATCTGTTCCGGCAGTTGGCGCGGCGGCTCTGAAGCTCAAGTTTTCCCAGTGCTCCCTGAACTCTGATTGAGTGAGATTCTACCCTTCCAATGTTCTGTTGCTTTGGCAGTTGCTGTTGGTTAAATACTTTTTTGTGTTTCCTTTGATATAATTATGAATTAAAAATAATAGTAGAATGTAGTAAGTAAGTAGCCTTATCATGGTGGCTCTTGTTATTTCATACAGAGAGATGAAGTGGTGTTGTTGTTTCTGTCTTCACTGTGTCTGCAGGTGGGTGGTGCTATGTTGCCGTCTTTGTTACACACTAAAGAAACACGTGTTGTTATCAATGCTGGTCGCTAGGCTAGCGTTCGGACCGAATACAAAATTCTCAGAAAGAGATCAGTACGCGACACATGTTAATGTTATTTAGAGCTATTGATGCACTTATTATAAAAGATCTACCATGATACGGAACACAAAATATTAAATGCGAGACTTTGATTCAAATTGACGTAAAAATACACTGATATTATACGAAAATGTGCGAATTTATTAAGTGATTGCACACGCGAAAGCTGAACACTGAAGAATCAAGTTGTACCGTGAAAACGGCTGTTTTTTCGAGAGTGTTGTAAAACGTGTCTGGCAGCTAAGACAGCGCCAAGAACACTTTATTTACTATTTACCTATATAACACCTGGATTTCTCTAACTAAATTTCGAAAATAAAATCTAACTCGAATGTAAACATTAACGGTGTCGAAAAACTTGGTGCCCAAAAATAATTTAACGTGGTGACCAAAAAATAATTCTACATATGGCAACAATTTTGTGAATATTACTTTTTCTATGAAATTTCGCATTTGGCAACAGTGGGGTCTACCATCTCATATAGTGCCGATTTCTCCTCCCAAGAACACTTGGTTAACTTTAAACCGACTCAGATGCGAAATCGGTTGAACAGCGTAGGTACCTACCACTAACACCGATGAAGACTTTCCCGATACGTGCATGTTGTGGGGAAATCCATGCAACGGAACTATATAACATTATGACTGAACATTTTCCAATCTTTTCATTCATAGGAGGTATACAAGGCCTCCATTCTGTAACAGAGAACGCAAACAATTGACTTTGGACCCTCGAGATTCAAATCTAGCGGGCCATAAGGAAAACAAGATTTTATTATAAAAAAATAGCAAATATTAACATAATTAAATGATTAATTTTGAATAAATTATTGATCTTTAGATAAAATTAAATTGCGTGTCACTATTGTTTAGGTACAGATGATGATACTGTCTTGTTGGAAGTTTCTGTAGGTAAAATTAGAAATTCTTTTAGTTTCTAAGTTGACGGCACTGACGATGGACTAAGTCCGAAAGGCCTCTGCCAAAATAAAAATTTATATAAGTGAAAGTAACAGTGTTTAACTCTTATCATTTTAATATTAGTAAAATTAGAAATAATTCATTATCAGTAGGTCTGATATACTTAAGTTCCCTTTATTTTTCTTCTATAGGTACATTCATCATTATCGTTACCACTTCTCCCATTAATAGTAACAGTTAAGCCATTGGAATAAAAATACGAATATAATAACAAACTGGTAGAACTCTTCGTGCTTCGTGCAAAACGTCTCAATTGTGATGTTTTACAAATAATATTTGTCTTTTAAAAACTTATATCTTGTCGTTTTTTTTTCTATTTCATCTTACTTTGTCTTCCGTGTCAATTTTATTTTAATTTCACTATTTATAATCGCATAATCATTCACATATACTTACCTTAAAAAAATGCCTCTAGGTCTGCGAGAGGAGGCGAATGGAGATATATTTAGAAGAAGACTGAAGACGGACCTTTTTGCTGGAAGTTTCGGTTGATGGACGCGGTATAGGGCGCTCTTGAGGTCATGTTATGATTAAAAAACGCTTTACAAACTATTTGTGTGCATATAATATATTACCATATTTGACATTGTTAAAAAAATTACCAAACAACCAATATGTTGTATAGATGTGTCCATCACTTTTGAAGTAATTCAAAACGGTAATTATTCATCAATACAAGATGTTGTATTATTAACCTCATCTTTACAACCTATGTTGCTAATAAAATAATATTATTATAATGAACTGACCTTAGTTATTATAACCTTGGCGTAATACAGAGCTAACAGAACATTATAACTATTACATAATTATCTCATTCAATAAAGAAAAGACACGAGTTGTTTCCTGGTTTATTCTAATTCATTTCTTCTCTGAAAATAAAATATTAATAGGTAGGTACTCTTGACTAAATTAAATATATGATTGGTTTGTTAATGATTCAAAATGGATTTTATGTATCACAAAGTGTGTCTATCAATTTATTTAATAAATAGGAATGAAACATTTATATCAAGTACTTCCACAGTCACTTTATTAATCAAGAGAGAGACCAAAGAATAGGTACTTGGCTGACACAGTGCAATGAAATTCTGTGTAGAAATTGCCTGGATGAAGATGGCACAGGAAACAGAACAATAAGTAACCTCAAAACGAGAAGGGCCCACCCAAAAAGCTTTCAGCGGCAATAAGTTAAGACAGTACCAGGAAGAAGAAGACAATGACTTTATTAATCGCGAGTCGACTTTCATCAGCTTTCGCTCTCATCATCGGGCTAAATAAAGCAAACTGCAAATCTTCTCTTTATCAGGTTAACGCAAAGTGAAAAACTTTCGTAGTTAATTATGTCGACCGAAGGTTAAAGCTCATCCATCGGTCGACAATAATATTATTAACTTGCTTACTTTCTGCTAGCCTTCTTCTCTCCACTGCTGAATATAGGCCTCTTCAAAACTTTTCCACACTTTGTGATCTCGAGCAACTCGACACCACTGTTTTCCCAACACTTGGACAATATCGTCGACCCATCTTTTTTGGGGTCTTCCAACACTCCTTTTTTCCTCCCACGGCCTCCATTTACTACTTCATTTTATTTATTTTATGTTCTATAGACTCTTAAGAGCGTGAAAAATCTTTCACAATTAATTTTCTTGTGCCATGTTTAAGCCAAGCATTCGTTATCACATCAAAGATATTTAACATTTTCAACTCAGAAATTTATCTTTAATATTTTTACTTTTCTTAACACGGAGAACATAACCTGTTTGTTTGTTACATATAATCAGAAAGATAGATAGATTGAAATTGTTTTTACTTCAACACGTTCTCGTTTTAATATACGATCGGTTTTTATACCTTCCTCATGTAATTTTAATGTATTCGTTAATAAGAACATACAATGCCAATATTATTAGCTACGGTAACATCTCACGACTTCACATAATAACATTATTAGGTATATTTTATTATTATATTTCTATTCTATATTATGTAAAGTACGTGCGACCATCAACAAACTGTCTGTTCGTGCCAAAATTATTATGCGAAATTGTTTCATTTGAGAATTGTGTTTTTTTTTTTAATTTAATTATTAAGTATTTACCCCGTAAAATTCGTGGTAAGCAATAAATATATTTTACTCTTTTCTCTAAGTAAATTTATTTTTTTATGTGTTTTAGTATCTTAGCCATTTCAAAAATTGTTAACTAATTAGTACTGAATTTTGTGTTGTTTTGGTTGTAATTCGTTTAACTTTGATGTTTTTAAAGCTCTCAACCTCTCTCGTAAATTAAGGATAGTTGTTGATACACATCATCATCGCCCTCAACGCTCCTCTCGGGAGCACAGGGCAGAAACCAGCCTCCTCCAATCAGAGCGTCTCTGTGCCAATTTCGTCACTTCTTTCCACGACATTCATTGCGCTCTGATATCGTTGTCATAGGAGCGGCGTATTATGAAAGAGGGACGCCGGGGCCGACGGAACCCCTGCGGACGGAAGAACAGTGCTCTTTTTGGCCAACTATCACTAGGCATTCTCAAAACATGTCCCAGCCAGGACCATCGTCTCTCCTGTATTACGGAGATTACATGTCTCTGCTGGGTGCGCCGGCGCACAGCATCATTTGTAACATACACATACACATAATGAATTTATATTTTGTTTTATATCTTGTAATTGCATGTTTGATCCTCAAAATATTGTTAAAATAAATATGTGAACAAAACATCACTCATAAGACAATAAACATCTACAATTCGTGTTTAGGTTTGCTAACCCTTCCTTATTTTTTCGTTGGCACAAAAAGAAAAATCCGCATGTTAAGTATATGCAGTTAGCACTCTGTATCTCTTAATTATATGCAGTTGGCTAAACCCATTTGTGGGATATGGTGGATTAATGGTAATTAAATTATGCAAAAAATAGGTATCTCCTATTTTCTGTAAGACTTCGAGTATCCTGTAAAAGGCTGGTTATTGTAAAAAAGTAATGATCAGCTGGTATATCATCTATCCTGAACATGCAAATAAACCTTACTTGATTATTAAATACCTACATTTTGTCTGCTGGCTAACATGTCTTTTGTGTGCAATGCCACAATGGTATGAATGAATGAATATTTGATGACATTTTTAATGCATATTAATTTATCAACCATTCGTAGTGTTTAGAATATTTACTAATTTTATTATTGATTAACCGGATTTGGGTGCAGATGACAAAACCAATCAGAAACCTCGATTGGAGAACCATGTCTACACAATTCAACATTGTGTAATATCTAATCGGAAGAAGTGAGAAAGGTGTCCCAACGCATACGAATTGGCTCTAGGCTGGCTTAAGTGATCACTTTCGGTGTCCATGGACAACGTTCACCAATTCCACCATTCTCGCTGTCACGATTTAAGGTCCACCAATCGAGAGACGCTTTATGCAAACCTTAGAAGCAACCTTTCAAACATAGATTTATATGTACTTTAGTACATATAAATCTATGTTTGAAAGATTTGTAAAATAACTAAATTATGATGGTCAAACAATCCTTGTAAAGTCTTTGTCTTTCAATCTTAGGTAGTGGGTTTTCATTCTGCACTCTTGCAGATCCGGTTGTTATATGTATGCCTTGAAAATGCATTTTCCAGATATTTTCTCCTGATTTTACGACGTGGTTAATCATGCAAACTTTTCACAATGGGAAATTGATATGTCATATAGCAAAATTGTGATATTGATCCAACTAAGAATATATTATGCTGTCTCGAAAAAAGCATGCTTAATTTACCTTTTTACGTTTTTATATTTGGTCTTGGCGAAGAAATCTATTGAAAGTATTCATATTTCTTTTATATTATTTTATTTTTTGACTTGATATTAATTAATTACTCTATATTTACTTCTGTTTTGCATTATTTTATTTTTGACTGCTTTTTTGGCTTTATATTAATTAATTACTCTTTATATATCTTATTATTTTATATTTGACTTGTGATTTCTGATTATCGTGTATGTTTGTATTTGTTGTCTATTATTCTGATGTTTGTAAACATGTAAAAGGCTCACGCCGTATATTGATGTAAAATAAAAATAAATAAATAAAAAAATATTCCTAACGATTGAACCATACCAGACAATATGTAGGTAGGTATGTATAGTTTGATGTCAAGATAATATGTATCGTTTGCAGGTTAAAAAAGAGAGTATTTGGTGTTTTGATTAGTATTATGTTGGATGATTTATTCGGCGCCGTTTAATGGAGCATCCATCTCAAGGATCATCTTGATGCTTACGAATCAGCTAAGGCTGACTTCAGCAAAGTTCACTAACTCCACCTATTTCTCTAGTGATTCTCTCATATTATAATATTTATATTATATAGATATCTGGTATGTGTTTTAAATATTTTTACTCAGAACGCATATCGTATTATGTTCCTTTATACTCGTAGGTTTTAGCATAATCCATACATTTCTCTCATTCCTTATACGACCTTGTTATACCTACCCACGAAATATACAAAAATATTATTATGTTGGTACACATTTTTCCAAAATAAAATTATTATGTAGGTAGGTACATGTACTATTCTTGTCAAACAGAAGTCGACATTGTGAAGAATGATATTATAAAGGAAATACTTTTTGTTATTATGTTTTTATTATGACTTCCTATTTGTAGAAATAGGGATGCAAAGATACCTTGGAAAAGTTAAGAAATCAAAATGTATTTGTTTTTTTTTTTTTGTACGTTATCCACTATAATAATAAGCTATTCGAATGCTTTCGAATTCTAGAGTTGTACATAATGTTAAATATTTAGACTTTCAAAACTAGCTCACTCGTAAACTAGTGTATGGACTCTAAATATAACATAAAGCAATTACATACATAATAACATATTTCTACATCTAAATTTCTTGATAACTCAAAAAGGTGGACCTATATTTAAATTATTATTGTGATACTTATGCTGTGACATTTTATTTGACCTAAAACTAATTAACCCAACTAAATGTTGCCTGCATAGGTATTTCTTTTTCTCTTTTTAATTTGTCAATTCTTCATTATACATTGGTTACAAGAAAATTAATATTAAAATACATTTAAATCAATTATAATCAGATATGTGAGGAAGCTGTTCCAGGCTGCGCAGGGTAGAGAAGCCTTCGCTAGAGTAATTACCAACAACGGGGGGATCTGATATGGCTCGAGAAGAAGAAGAAGAAGATTATCAATCAATAAATATGAATTTATTGTAGAGGAGGATAACCCAATAATTTTTGGTAAATACAAAAAAAAATGACCGAAAAATTGTTTTCTTGATGCTCCCAAATACCGTTGTCACATTTGCATTGACAAATTAAAAAACAACTTTTAATCGATGAATGTCATCGAAACTGGAATTTGTCATTCCTAATGCATACGTACATTCTGTCATCACATCGAGTTTGTAAGAAAATTCCGCACTTCATAATCATTTTTACGTACCTACAATGTATTTCGTAAAGAAAAACGTATAAGGGATGTACATAATATGTAGTAGGAATATACAAAGGAAATGTTCATATCCTGTATAGACCTTAAAGTATCGTCTTTTTCAGTTTTTTTCGTGTATACACATGCAAAAATGTGTGTACGTACGGAATACGTACGTACGTACGTATAAGTACGGAAGAATTCATTAACTTATTTTTATTCATTTGATTACATATCATCTAATTCAAAAACTTTTGTCTGTCTTGTTGAATCTTTTAATGTTCCTCTCAATAGAACCCATTAACTATGATTCTAATGCAGTTACTTAATACCTCTCGTACAATATTTTTTTAATAATATCCATGATTAATTTGAATTTATCTAAGTACTACAAACGTTAATAAAACTTTTTTTCATTTATGATAGAAATTGTATTATTCAGAATTTTATCAATCAAAAAAATGTATTTTGCGATAGAAGAATGCATCTACACAAATTTACTGACCATTCGCCATTTTAGTATATAAATATTATTCTTTATTAAATAGGACTTAATAAGGTATACCTATATACTAAAATAAAAGTTTTGGTTTCACATGGAGAAATGTTTAAAATACAACATTGATGGACAATTTATTATAACTTTCTTAAAGCAGTAATGTATGATTGAAACGACAATTTCGTACAATGTACCGACATAATGCATCTCAATATTTCAGCAAAAGTTTTAATCTATCATGACTACTATCCGCATAAAGGTCTTTGACCATCAAAGCGTCTAATACACCAAATAAAATTAAATAATATCTACCTAGTATTTAGTTGATATATCATTGTCAGGACAATACTGACAAATATAATACAGACCTAATCCTTGGGTCAGCCGACAGGAAGAAACTCGTTATATGTCTTCCTTGACATTGACGCGGAGACGACAACGCGATGCAAAGGAATTATTAGATAAATATCTAATAATATGTACATAGGTACACAAAATGTTATTTATGTCCGACAAGAGCCGATTTTTTTCGTCTGTAAAAGTATGATGTTATATTCATGTTTCGCTTACCCCAAAAGTAGGGAGGCAGTGGCGAGTATAATTCAATTTTTATTTTATTATGTTTTGCTTTTATATTTATTTTTTATTATAAAAACGCTATTTTTCATGTACATATATGGACACTATTGAGTTATGTACACAAAAATTCGTTACTGATTAGATGCTAATTTCTATCATAAACCTTAATTGAAACATTAATTTATATTATTTGGTTGTAATTAGGTTTAAATGAAACCTAGAAGCTTAATTGAAATCACTTATTTGTCCAAACTAGGTAAATTTGATGATGTAACCGTAATTTATTTTTTCTAGAAATATGTATTTATAATTGAAACCGTAACCGTAACTCATATTTGGTACAGTCACGTAGATCATGCTGAAACTTTGACCGAAACTCATTTTTGCCAAGACGTAGTGTATCTTAAATTGTAACCATATTAAGTACCTACATATTATTTAGTTAAAATTAAGGGCATGAAATTGAAACCATATCACATAATTAACCAATACCAGGTGTAATTGAAATTCTATCCATCATCATCATCATCATCGCCCTCAACGCTCCTCTCGGGAGCACAGGGCAGAAACCAGCCTCCTCCATTCAGAGCGTCTCTTTGCCAATTGCGTCACCTCTTTCCACGACATTCCTTGCGCTCTGATATCGTTGTCATAGGAACGGTGTATTGTGAAAGAGGGACGCCCGGGCCGACGGAACCCCTGCGGACGGAAAAACAGTTCTATCCATACTTATCACATAACCGGTTAAAACTAAGTGTAACTGAAATTGTGACCATATCACACATTTGGCCAAATGAAATTGTAACCATATCACATAATTAGGTATTCGGACAAAATTATAAATTCATACTTACTGGTAATAGTTGTACAGGAGATGTTGTAATTATAATAGTATAAAGCTACCATACAAAACCCTGCTGCTTTGCGCTTACTATGGATTTATCAGGATGCTCGGATTCTATTATACATACATTAATATTGATAATGCTGTGTAAATTATTAATTTAAATATATTTTTTTTTAATTCCAGTTGTACATTATTCTAGACATGAAACAGAAAAGGTTCTCAATCTTTATCATTTTCTTTGACCCCGTTTTACGATCCTTCGAAAGTCTCAAATCTTTCGAAAGGGCGCAGATTGGCAAAAAGCTTATTCAATGTATCAGGACTTGCAACGTGGAACAAGTTTTGTTATAAAGCTTGTGGTTTTATATCTACTGGGCATAAATTTATGTAATATTTCGTTTATATTGTGTGGCTAGATACATAACACATTGTTATTAGTTCCCAGACACCCATTTTTTTAATATTGACTGCTCATTAAAGCCAGTTGTTTTTCGAACTTTTTCAGCAACTTTTATTCCATCCATACTTAATGTTTTATTCTTTTGTTTTGCATAAAATAAAGTCATGTAGTTTATTTATTGGCAACCCTGTTTGTAGGAGATTCAATGATTTTTTATGGAAAGATAGTGAGAGAAATTTTCTTATTTGAATTTGTTTTAAAGGTGTGTAGTTAAGAGCTTATTAATAATATAAATATTTTATTTTATGCAAGATAATAATAATAATAATAATACACTTTATTTTGCAGAATATGATAACAGGAATTATATACAACATGCATGAAAAAATCTGTACAACGGGCGAGTTTATCGCAGAGTTGCGATATCTTCCAACTAACCCAATATCAATGTTTCAACAAAATAGTTTCATTCTCAAACACAATATTTGAAAACTGTTATATTGCATCGAACTATTTATGATTTTTTTTGTATGTTTAATGGCCATGTGCCGTACCTATATGTTATTAAAAAAAAAGAAAAAAAAAACCAAAGTTTTTAACTCCAATAATAATGTTAAGAAACTACCATAAACATCAAATTAAAAAAATACATTATCTGGATTTACTTAAATAATTATCTGCTCATATGAACCAAATGTATGCTGAGTGAATTACAGCTAATAACAGAAAAAGGAAATATAATGTATCGTATTTTGTTCTCGTAACTAAGCAACATTCAAAAATAACCCGAAGTAATGACAAAATAATATATACATTAAGTTGAAAGGGCTTATATGAAAGCAAAAATCCTTTACTTCGAATACATCGAAGTATCAGGTACAGTATTGGGTATATGTATTATGTATCTACCAATATACTTCTCGATACATTATTTTGAAAACTGCCTTGTCAGCTTTATTTCAAATTGGGTTCGATTCTCGTACAAGATTTACTTACAAGTTCTCTTATTTGTGTATACATACATTCTGAAAATATGAAACGAATGAAACGTGAAATCAGTGATATCAGCATATATGGAAATAGAATTGTATCCACCTTAATAAAATATGATGAAGTTGATATTACCTACTTGTTTGCCGTAGGTAGATTTACCTATAAATATATTCATATCAAATCTGTAATAAGGGTGACCCCTTTGAACGCTTGTCAAAAATGTTGAATCCTAATATTTATCTAGACTATAACAGCATTTTCACTATAGGTACTTTTGTTGTGGGTCTATTTTTTTGTTTGTCCATATTTTCATTTAACCGTTCCTTAAAATCCCCGACAAAGAATATTGTGTAACAATAATAAGTGTTGCAATACATCAAAATTATAAACTGCGAGTCAGCCTTTTAATAGTTTCCCCAAATTGTGTCATCATACATAATTATAAATACATATGTTGGTAGCAGCTTGCCTCTATACTGGCACCTAGTAACGCTGTTGCGGGTGCTGATTGCATACTCCTTATCTTCTTGCTTGTTCACATGCGCACCCGCATTGTCTGATTTAGGTGTTTTTCTTGTAATGACCATCTTGAGGGCTCAATGCTATATAGAAAATTGTGTAATTATGTGTACAGTTTGAATAGAATAATGCATTGTTCATATTTTGTGATTTGTATACCATTTCTAGTCAAATGTTTGTTCAAATGCTTAATAATCCTAATAAAATAATAAATTAAATATCGAGTACCTATACGAGTACGAATAAATAGAATATAAAGGATCCAAAGTCCCAATTATGCCTATAATTTAACGAAAATGACACTTTTCCATGCATCTGATTTTTATACGCATGAAAGAATAATGAAAGGTCTTATTATTACTGATTGATAAGCTTCGATGTATGTAGGTATTCACGACCTATGATTTTACGTGTAAACCTTCTCCGTAATATTACAAAGTTACCCTCAACGTTTCTACATATGGTACATTTATTCAAATTTACGCTTTTGTTAGTAGATACGAGAATAATAATATTAGGCTTATAAATATTATTTTGAATCCGTTTGTAAATGTGTATTTTTGTTTTATAATCTATAGATGCTTAATAATTAGGCAAGTCAGAAAAAATATCTGCTCGAAGCCTTGTTTATACCTATGTCTTTTAATAAAAATATTTAGAATTCGTATTTTTGTAAACTAAATTTCATAACATTTTTTTTTATTTTTATTTTTTGTTTAGATTCAAAAACGGTTGCAGAAATTTGTGTTTTCATATTGATTTAAAATGTCCAAAGTTTGCATCATTATGTAATTATTTTTATAAAAATTACCTCATTCTTTTTCTTAAAGTGCTACCTATGTCAGAGCCCGTAGACAATTTGTACTTAGCGATCGTCTACTGGCGAACTTTTCGACAATCTACCTACACGTACCGTATAATTATGCGTTATTGTTGCAGTTATTGACGAAAATTCGTTTGTAGGCGATCGCCAAGTACAAATTGTCTACGGGCTCAGGTCAGGTTAGGTCAACCTTATAATCGATATGACGTGATTTTTTTAATTTAATAGTTTTTTTTCTATTAAATATTTTTTTAACCAGTAGAGCAAACAGCGAAATATGTTGATTTTTCTTAGCAAATGGCAGTTTTAAAGCTGGTTGTAATAATAATATTGAAATGTATAATAGGTATGCAGAGTCTTAGGTATATTAAAATGAAAGAAATTTCGTATTCAAAGGGGAGAAATCGTAGCTTTATTTGGCCCCGTATAAAGATACGTTGTGAAAATAATAATACAGGCGAAAACACACAAGCTTATATACGCAGAACCTACTATAGGTATCTCGTACTGTTTGTTTTCTAAGCACTTCGAACTTTCTTTACGATTTTTGACTGGTACCTTGAAGACTGAGTAGAAAAACAAGATTTCTCCATACAAGAACTCTTACAGCATAACAGTAGTAAAACTTAGAAAATAACCTAGGTATTTCATATTTATCGTTGTTGTTTTTACAATTAACCATTGTATGAGGTTACATTATGTAAATTTAACACATGAAACTACCATATAAGGCTTAGAAAAGACAACGTCGCCCAGGACGGGACTTGAACCCGCACTCCCATCTTATCGCGAGATGTGCTTTGTCCAATTAAGCTACCGGACGACTTACCAGAGGCTCCGATATTCTCTCTTATAAACCCAATGACAGCATCATGTGTAGGTATTGTTCTGGGATACCTAGCATGGTGAGGTGACGTTGTCTTTTCTAAGCCTTATATGGTAGTTTCATATGTCAAATTTACATAGGTATTTCATGATTATTCTAGTGCTTCATAATAGTTTCATGTGTTAAATTTACATAGGTGTTCATGATTATTCTAGTGCTTTTACGAGAAATTTTTGAACACGGCTAGGTGCCGGCTAATTCCCCTTTCACGACACAAGCTTTTAGTAGCTTACTGTGAAAGGTGTATAAGGTTGTATTTGGGTTTATAACAAAAAACCAGATATATCTTTTTAAATAGAAAAAAGAAAAAAATGATAAATCGTAGCTATTCAGATTTCTAGTGTATTTTTTAAATTTCAATAAAGTAGATAATATATACTGTAAATTTAAAGTGCATATAACTAAAAAAAAAAACTCTGTTGTAGAGTTTCTCATGGCTGAGAGTCGTGATTTTCTAAATAATATGACACTCTTTTATCCTCAGCACTGTGAGTTAACTGCTTTGTCGACTAAGCAAATCATGATCTACTTTACGTTTAAGTTAAAAAAAAATACAAAGAACTGTCATTAATAATTGGAAAATTGTCGATATATTTTATATGTTTTCAGATATTCTTTTCACAATTTCAATACGGCGATAAGCAATGAAATTTTCCCCATTGAATAGCATACAAATAGGTATATTTTGATTTCTAACGACATTCGATACTCAAGAAATCATTATTGTCGACCCCTAACTAGTACCTACTCGTATACCTATACGTATATATTATTTTATGTGTGTTAGGCCATAATATATTACAACTACATCTCAACTTGTGGAATGCCTATGGTTTTCCCCTTGATAAATTCACCCAATATTACTCGTTCCCGGAATACTTGTGATCCCAAAAATAAATAACATCTACTCCAGTCAATATAATGAGCTGTGCAAAAGCATGATAACATAATCTCTCGTGCATGGCATTAACAGTATAAGTCAAATTTCAACATTTTACAGGAGAGCATTTTAAAGTTTTTAAAATAAGCTTCTGAAGTCAAATATTGATATAAAGACGTGAAATTTACAATTTCAATGTAAATTGTGTATTATTTTGTTACTGTATATACAAAAGTTTAAAAATAACTTAAATAAAGGATTAAATTGACTTGTACTCATAGATTCTGATATAAAAATGACATATACTATTAGATTCTTATATATACTGTTGATGTCAGTTGTGTTGGTATCTGGTTTCAGTGACATATACTGTTAGATTCTTACATATACTGTTGATGTCAGTTGTGTTGGTATTTTGTTTGTGACGTATACTACTAAATGCAACTTTTTCATAGGCTAGCTCTAAAAATAATATTAAAAATCATCCAATTTCATAAAAACAGACACTTCTTTGGAAGACTAAAAAACATAGGTACTTCGCTTTGTAATGGTATAGATTGCAAGTTTCCATGGTGGTTTCTCATTATCCACTGTGGGTGTTTAGGAAACTATTTTCATATTTTGTCTCCCAACTGATGGTACCATCTTCCAGGGTTGCAGCTCTCCTAAACTTCATCCATCCTCAGACAAATGGATCCTTAAATTCGCAGACAGACTTGCCCCCCTTCAGTGCCAAAACATAATGAAATTTCTCAATCCTATTCCCACTTTCCTCTTGGAGAAATTGACAAAAAGTTTAATGGCAAGGAACTAAAGCTGTTCCTGAACTGCGTTACAGATACATCCCCAGGAATCGATGGAATAACGTACAGCCTTATACAAAGAGTTTCTCTAGAATATTTACTTAACATTATTAAAAATATTTTCATCATAGGCAATATACCTTGCTCGAGGAAAACTCAGATCATTATTCCAATCTTGAAAGCAGAGACTGACCCAAACCAGGGCCAATCATATCGACCACTTACATTCTCCTCAGCAATAGCCAAAAATACAGAACACATGGTGAAAAATCGACTAGATTGATTCATAGAAGGTAACAAGAAGCAGCCATCTTGGTTATCCAATTTCAGGAAGAGAATGGGAGTCCTGGACAGCGTAGCTATTTTGGTCACAGATGTTCACGTTTCGTTATCGAGGAGAAAGCTCTTGGAAGGTGTTTGCTTGGACATAAATAGTGCTTTCGATAATGTTATTATTTTTATACTATGTGCAAAGCTTGATCAATTGGACATTCCTTCTACCCTATCCGGACGTGAACCAAACCCGCAATCACCCTCCTATTAGAAAGACCATTCACAGATGATTGCCGCAAGGCTCAGTGTTCTCACCCATTCTATTCAACTTGTACACGCATGATGTATATCAGTCAGTATCTACGGATGTCCAAATTTTGAAATCTGCGGATGATTTGTTCGTATATTGCTCCGATAAATCCATCGTGAACCAAATCCGCAATCCGGACGTGAACCAAACCCGCAATCACCCTCCTATTAGAAAGACCATCCACAGGTGATTGCCGCAAGGCTCAGTGTTCTCACCCATTCTATTCAACTTGTACACGCATGATGTCTATCAGTCAGTATCTACGGATGTCCAAATTTTGAAATCTGCGGATGATTTGTTCGTATATTGCTTCGATAAATCCATGGACAACTTCCAGGTTTCCTTGCAATCAGAGTTGTTGTCGGAACATGGCCTTAATGTTTCCTTCCAGAAGTGCAAAAGCATAGTATTCTCCAGAAAACTCCGTCTAGTCTACCTGAAATTTTGATTTGACCAACGGTTGATTAATTCTTTTAACGAAATAAGATTCCTGGAGGTCACATTGGTCACTGGTCTTTGATGGACCTTATTCATTCAACTCATACACCACAAATGTCAGACCGGCCTCAACATCATGAGAGCCGTCTGCAGGGTCTGGTGAGGTTGCCACCCCGCGACTCAGAAAATCTTTTATACAGCATTTATCTGCAGCCATTTGGACTTTGGATCCTTTTTAATAACCCCAACCTCCAAGAAAACTTGTTGAGACCGAATCTGGTCTCAGTCTCTTCCGTTAATTATGGGTAATCCTCCCCTATCAACGCATTACAGGTGGAGGCTGGAGATCCCCCACTTGGACTGCGCAGACATCTTATGTGTTACAGGTTTTTAGTCAAAATCCTGCGTTTTATTGATTACCCTTTATTGATTACCCTCTGTCTCTCAAACTTCATCTCCTCTCATACTTGGTAACTCATTTACCGATATGGAGGGGTAATGATCCACCACCTCTTGTTACCAGCTATAGAAAAATTAAAACTCCCTTGTTGGAGATCTACACAGTTCTTACTGTATACTCTTTGTCATTTCCCACACTAAGTTTTAAACCGAAAGTTGCTCTCAACCTGGGTGTCAGTAATGGCATATTCGCACCTCATATTTTCAAATCGATTTTTGATTCCGATTGGCACTACTGGCACCTATCTATACAGACAGTTCAAAAAGTGACAAAGAGCGTACAGGGGCTGGCTTCTTTTTTTAATATAACACTAATAAAATGTTCAGGCACAGAGGCGAGTCATCAGTCTTCTCAGCGGAATGTCTTGTTATTAGAGAGGCTATAAGGGCTCTGACCATACGCCATTACAGGGTTAAAACTCTCCTCAGCGACTCTCAAAACGCTCTCCAGTCCGTTCTCCCTCCAGGCCGTTCTCTCTCCAGCATTATCCCAACCAGATGATCTTTTATCTTTAGATATTAGATACCTCCTATATAAACTTCAGATTTTGGGTGGAGAGGTGGTACTGGGTTGGATCCCGAACTGTGGGACCCCGGGCAATGAGGCAGTATATCTATTGGCCAAATTGGGAACGAACCTCCCTAACCCATCGGAAACTGTCTCAGCCTCCGATTACACTTTGATATTCGGCCGAAATCTCATCCAGTGGAGGAGGACCTTGATCATTTTTTTTTCGAATGCCCGATCAATAACTTCTACCCAACTTTGATTAACAACCTGGTACATTATAGGGTTCCGTTACCTACAAATACTTCCTTGCTCCTGGGTTCAAGAAACAAAAGTATTTTCATACTCCTTGTCCTATTCCTTAAGCCCCATTTGATAAAGCTTTGAATTTTGTGTTTTTTGTCCTGAACTAATAATTTTTCTTGGCAGTTTCGGGCTAGGAAGAAAGCCAACAAAAGAATAAGAGAGACAACACGTGATACCAACAGTATAAGTGAATTAGTAAGAAAAAAAAACATTCACGCGGCTCATAGTACATGTTGACTTATACTGTTGATGCCACTCACAATGTTGAAAACTAACCATAATGATTGGTCACTAAGAGTATAGGTCGACATATACTTTTAATGCTATACGAGTTTGAAAATAAATAAGATATACTATTAAATACAAATATTGATTTTAAAGTCTTATAATTACAATTTGACTTTTGTTATCGATTACACATGTGTAGTTTGAGATATACTACAAGATTCCATCAAAAAGTAAAAATCGATTTTTTTGACTTATACTGTTAATGCCATGCACGAGAGATATAAAACATTCAAGACACCTATAGTAATTTTGTACTTACTTTTTACCGCACATTTCGAAAGACACTTGAATTTTGATTGCACGAAAAAAAATCTGTCGCCACCATCTATTTTTATTCACATTTTTTGTCCATCAATTTTTTTCTAGTGACTAAAATAAATTGTATTTTATTAATGTCTATTTTGCAAAACTCCATATTAATTGTGAATAAAACAATAAATTGTAGTGTTACATTATGCACTTTTATTTTGATTACCTAGGTTTCGACATGTTTGAAAAAGACATGCAACTAAAGAAGCATGTTGAAACCTAGGTAACTAAAATAATGTACATTAGGAAATTCATACAACATAGATCGCTTATTTCAATTTTGTCTCTTTTATTAAGTATCTGTACATTATTTAGTGGCTATGTATATTTTCATACGTGATACCTACATGAATCTCTAATATTTTGTATTTTATATAATAATTAGAATTTCTTCACCATTGATGATACTAGTTAGTTTTACAATATTATAGAATGCAAACACCATAAATAGATTACCTGCAATCGTTTATGCAATGAAATTTATCAATTAAAAGAAACTCGACGCATGCTCTTTTCTATGCAAAATAAGCTTGCTAATTCCAAAGCACATTCATACATAAAATTTTTCCCTTTGCCGGAAACCACATCACTTAGCATTTCCTCCAAAGTTCCCTATCCATTTTTACTTTTAAAACTTATCAACAATCCAATTCTTGTCTTTCAACATAAAAGTTCAAAAATTATCGGTTTATAAGTATGTAAAATGAGTTACAATTTTTTTTTATTTTTACAAAAACACACGGCACAAGCCTTTTACATGTTTGGATACAATTATACTAATATAAACAACAACAGTGACATAAAAAAAGATTTATTGGATTGATCTGCTATGTGTTTGAATTTTCTTCCCTATTGCTCCCTTTTTATTTTTATCTAGTCTCTTTAGTTTTGCGTATGTGCCACAGTTCATAAATCCTTCTTCAGTTGGTCCATATACCTAAGTGTCTTTTGGTCGGTCTCTACCATTTCTATGTTCCTTCGGTCCTGCCTTCCGCGATGGTAATAAGTAGGCCCTGGGTGCTTGATGTTGTGGCCAATTCAGTACGCTCGTTTTTGGCTGATTCTTTTTAGGAGTTGCCTTCTCATATTCTAAAGTATCGGTTGTGCTTCCATATTTTTTCAAATCTTTCACATATATTGAAATGCTTGACGTCATAATTTTAAAAGTTATTTTAACATCACTTCTATATTTTTTGATACTTTTTTTCTTAATCCACTTAAATATAAGAAGTCAGTTTGTTATTTATATTAAATTTCTCTTCAAAATTTCAACAGATTAATCTAAAACACCCACAATAATTATATACTCGTATTAACTCGTATTATGAAGCGAAGTATGTTTCATAAATAGATTTGTGATTTGTGAGTGAGACGAAAATAAAGTGTTTCAGATTTATTTTTGGTTTTATATTAATGTAGAAAACATGAATAAATATTTATTTACAAATACTCAGAGATTGAAATGAATGTTTGATGTCAAAAACATGATTTGTGGGATGTTTAGAAAGTAACTTATCAGAACTTATTAATATTCTCTTACAAACTTGTATTGAAATTAATGTAAACTTTAATAATACTATGTTAAAAGAACAACAGTCGTAGTCAAAACACATTTAAGTGTTATTTAGTCGTTAGACTTTAGTCGAGTTTGCGAGATATTATCAATTTTTGTAGACTCTAAAACTGTAGGTACTATTTTATCACCAGACATGACAAAACCAGGACCATCGTTATTTTATAATTATTACTAAGCTCAGCTTTGGATAAGACTATGTCGTAATAAAAATATATTATGTACTTGTCAGTCATTCAAACTATTGCAGCATAACTCATGAGTCATATCTAGTCACATCACAATCTAGTGGACGAACTGCAAGTAATACAAAATAATGTGAGTTGTTCTCTCTTTTTCAATTAAAGTTACGAGAACGAGTATTTAGATGCGAATCATTCCTCATCGATAAATTGAAGATGGTTATTGTCTTACACGGGATGTTTGACGAATACCTGTTTTTTTTCAGAAAAAGGAGACTTAAATTTTGCCGGGAACTCCACGGCTATACAATGGCTTCATAAAAATATGTATAAAATTCAAAAAGAATTGCAATATTACAAATTTTGTGACTGAATTATATAAACGTGTTTTGTCGGTGATTTTTTTTACAGGATATTTTATTTAATTTATTCATACCTACTTTAAATATTTCATATTTGGGTCACGTGCTGTGTGGAGAAAAGTACCATCTCCTCCGACTTATATTGGAAGGCAAGATAGAGGGAAAACGGGGAGTTGGCAAAAAGCAGATGTCCTGGCTGCGCAACATTAGAGAGTGAACCGGAATGAGGGCAGTGAATTACCTGTTCAGTGCAGCACAGAACAGGGAGGTTTTCGCCAGAGTGATCGCCAACGCCAGGGAGACCTGACATGGCACAGGAAGAAGAAGAAGATTTTTTTTAATAACGCAGTATCACCACGATAATGATTATGAACGGTATTTCATAACTTATGGAACTTGTGAATCGAGAATTCTCGTTATTTTCTTATCATTAATTTGTTCGTTTATAACTAGGTCATCTTGCGACCTAAATAGCGTATGTTTTTTGGCTGAATCACAATTTGGAATATGAAAGTAGATAGATACACACCTACATAATATTATTATTATCATTTTTAACGTTGCTAGCGTTATTAATTGAGTTAGAGAAATTGATAGTGCAGGTGGAGGCAATCATTAAAAATGAAAAATCGACAACTTAGTTTGTAAACAAACCAACGCATATTTACCTACATGAAAATATTTTGATAAGTAGTTGTTTTTTGTAAAATTCCTTGAAGTTGCACGTGTATCCATTTATTTCGATACAAATGTCCGTGAAATTAATTATTACATGGGTTTCCAATTAGTTTGGGATTGAAATTCAATAAAATTCGTTTTTTAAACTTTTTACTTCAGTCAAACTGTATTTTGGAAGAAAGTAATATCAAATGTCATTAATATAAGAAATAATATTTAAACAACTTAAGATTCGAATCTGGATAAATCCATTGTATTCACTATCGAAATTGTACAAATCCAGAGAACCACAATCAAATAAGTAGAAATGAAAATAAAATTTCTAATATCGAAAAAAAATATTCGTCTTTTATTGAATTTCACTTAATTATAAATAATATATTTAGTTTATTATAATTTGTGAAGGGTCTTTCTTGACATTTTGCTTTATATGGCTATGTCCTTTTTTGATCCCAAACAGGCATTATTTTGTAAAACATGATTTCCATATTTTAAATGACACTGAGAGGAAGACGTGTATTTGTTTTGTACCTACCTACAGTTGGCTACCCACCTTGTAAAAGTTGCGATGACGACTTTTTTATTTTAAGATTAAAACAACAGAATTTAGGTAAATTGGTATAAAAAATATATTTTATTATACATATTTATAGGTAGACCATGAAGAAACAAATTGAGTTTCATTTTTGGGTTTATTTCAATGGTTTCGCCCCTGTTACTATTTCTCATTGGGCCACTGTGTACCTACATCATCTAACCACTCTCCTTCTGACATTACAAATTAATGTCACATTACGACTTTTCATAATTAAAATAACATCTATAATATATACACATAATATGAATGAACGTGCATACACTTCTGCATTAACTATACGTATTATTATAACAAAACATTTTTTTGTTCTATTTAGCATCCGGACACTTATTTGCCGGATCATCTTTTATTCTTTTGGGTAGGTTTATTTTTTAACATTTGTGTAAACTTACCCAATCTTACCCAAACTTACCTAATAGATTTTTTTTTTAACTTTTGGGTAAGTTTTCATCTCCTACTCTTTTGGGTTAGTTTCTTTTTTAACTTTTGTGTTAACTTACCCAATCTTGCCCAAAAGGGTTTTTTTAACTTTTGGGTATGTTTTCATCTTCTACTCTTTTGGGTAAGTTTTCAAATGTTCTGTGAAAGACGGGTTTTAAATGGATCAAAATATGTATCAACCAGATCCTCCAAGACGGACTTGTGTTGAGCACATTGAGTAGGAGAGCATGCATAAGAAAGTATGACAGTAACGGATGTGAAAAGTGTAAGGATAGGAGTGATTGGCGCTTGATTCTTTCTGCCTACCCTGAATGATAGTGGTGGTAATCTATTCCTACTATTTTTTCTTTTTCTTCTTCTCAGCCCATTCCCATCCACTCCTGGACGAAGGCCTCTTTATTTCCTTGCACGTCATTCGATTCCATAACCTTCCAGTTGACCCCAGCGTGTAGAGTGATATCATCCCTCCACCTCATTGGGGGTCTCCCTTTGCTCCTGGTTACTGCTTGCGGTCTTCAAGATGTAAGAGACTTTGGCCGTTAGTCATCTGGGCTTCTATAACTATGTTTCCCGCCCATCTCCATTTGAGAATTGTGACACGTTGTGCAATATCAGTAGTTTTAGTTTTACGTTTCATTAGTTCGGTCCGTACTTGCTTATTTTTATTTATTTCATTACTTGACAGTCAACTTTCCAACTAATTCTTAATTACTTACGCCTGCTACTCCGAGCAAAGGCGGGTTTTCATCTGGTATTTTTATTATTAATATTAATAAGAGCACATAATAAACATTCACACGCTCTTCAGGGCCGTGTCAAGTTGTTAATATAATAGCGCGAGAGTTTAAACTGCAATAAAATTTATTTTATGGTGTTTAGTAATAATAAAATTATTAGTATATACCTACTCATGTAACTTTGGATCATGTCATTACTACGTAAATGCTTCCGGTACATATTTTAAAAGCATATAATATTCTAAGCAAACTTCTATTTTTTTTTCTTTTTGAAAAGACGTAATGTGATTTGTTTGTGTAAAATCAGTAGGTACTCAAAACTCCCTTTGAGCATAATCTTGCAAAATGATATTGATAATGTTTTTGACCGACGGTACTTGGTGAAAGTTTATATTTTTTTATTTTATTTAGTACCTACTTCCACAGTGGTTTTATTAATCGCAAGTTTTTTTTTTTTTTAAAAAGATATATCTGGGTTTTGTTATAAACCCAAATACAACCTTATACACCTTTCACACTAAGCTTTAAAGCTTGTGCCGTGAAGGGGAGTTTGCCGGCACCTGGGATCGAACCACGGACCCCTTGTTCTGGAGGCCGAGGCTACCGACGAACTCAAGTTATGTAAATTCAAGTTAAATTTAACTCAGTTAACATTCAAGAGTTTTACTTTGCGTCAACCCGATGATGGGTGCGGAAGATAATGAAAAAAAAATCTCAGGGCGTCCCTCTTATGACAACGACACCAGAGCGCAAGGAATGTCATGGAAAGAGGTGACGCGATTGGCACAGAGACGTTCTGAATGGAGGAGGCTGGTTTCTGCCGTGTGCTCCCGAGTGGAGCGTTGAGGGAGTTGATGATGATGATGGAAGTAATAAATTCATGACATGTGTTTTATTTTTACTAACCTAAAATTTTCATTTTCATGTACCTATAATAATAATTTTATTTTTTGTTGTTTCACTTTTGAACTACAAGAGATAAATTACCGTTAAATAAATAAATATTGTCTATTTTTTATATAATATTTTTTATATAATAATATCAAGGTTATCTTGTATTAATCCAAATTTGAGGATTTTGATTTTGAGACTTTTTAGTATCACAATTATTGATTATTAAAAAAAATGTACAAGAATGGGTATATTAATAATATGAAGTGATCTTCGACTAAGGCTCTAAATTATGAAAATTTTCAGAGACAATGAACTCTTAATTGGTAGATCCAATAAAAGTTTTGTTTATGTATGGATGAATACATAAATAAACTTGTAAAAAAGAGAGTATATTTATGATGAATGAGTACCTACATATTAAGGATATCTACAAAATGTATTATCATTCATCTCAAACATTACACGGACTTTCATTTAAGAATATATATATATATATTACTCTGTCTTGTCAGACCAAGGAATAATAATATTTTAAATGAATTTATTCTACACTTGTGAATTTCGTGTGGCCATCCTTTGTATAAAGGCTGGGCAAAGATAATGAACTCTATTAATTGTTAATCTACTAACGAAATAATTAACTGTTTTAATCGTTAAGTCGATACTTGTTTGAAAATGTAATATTATTTTTAATCGAAGAAGCTTAAATATTCATAGAAAAGCTAACAAAATAGTCAAAAGCTAAAAGAATGTACTATTTTAATATGAAAATGACTTTTTTAGCCAAAGCCAGGTAACTATATTTTTTAAAGAGTAAAATTTCATCAATTTATGTTTCTATTCATAAATGTAACCCTTTTCGGTACTTGAAAAACAAACATGATTTTTCAAAAAGCGTTGAGGTAAACTCACGCATAAAAGGGAGCATTTTTAGCAGATTTATTTTTTGAGATTTACATAAAAGTTAATAACATTTAAAACAGGTCGTTTTTTAGTTGGAAAACTATTTTTGTAATTAATGCAAAGACCTTTTACTTGTGAAAAGCAAAAATATGCTTCTCGCCGTTTCTATGGAAAAAAAAATAAAGTCTACCAGGAGAGATAGTGGTGATTGAAGTAGGTAGGTTTCCTTTCAAACATGGTTGTACTACATGTAACTACAGTAGTTAAGTAATAAGTATATATAGTACAATAATGTATTAGAAAGGGACAGATCTCTAAAAATAACTATCTAAGTTGGCACGATTTTTTTATGCAAGTGCACAGTCTTGTTATATATTTGGGGTACGGTTTATCATTACCTACTATTTTATATATATAAACTTTACAGTGAACGTTCTGAGCAAATTCTCATAAAGCTAAATATTATTTATCATACAGTGTTTGATTGCCATACAATTCATTATATACTCGCTTTTGTCATATATTTAAATATGTTTAAGGAAGTGTTTTTATTATTTGTTTTTATTAATGTTAAAAATATTGACTCCTTAATCAGTTAAATTTGAATCGTTAATACCAAGTTAATCTTAGCATATTGCGAAGTTTTGATCGTTCATCTTCAACGTATGCAAAATGATAATAATATCTACTAATAATACCTACTACGCAGCCAAATGGTTCGCTATATCAAAGAATTTCGTTCAGAAGACGTGTCCGTTTTGTATTATTTAATATAAAATACGTAATAAATTAAGAGAACGTGTGCGATGTAATGTCTCCCTTCTAGCATATCTAGTATTATTATTATTATGATATTCAAAGCATTTTTATTTAATAATCATCTCTAAAAGACTTCGCTCTGTTTCTAATAATTTTATTAAGTCTATTGATGCTTATACTATCTACGTATTTTTTTTTCTCTCTCCTTATATTTAGCACGTACGATATTCGTCGTCATTCGTTATTTATTATTTCATAATTAAATTATGTATCATGAAATATTTTGTTTTGTTTTGGATGTGTTAGGGAATTGAGTTTGTACTTTAACGAATGCAAGAAAATAGAGTATAACGAAGTGTTTAAGGTAATCTTTTTTCCACACTTTTTTCCCTATATTTTTTTGTGTACGAAATGTAAATGTGTATGCATTGTATATGTGTATCGCCGTGTTAGTACCCATAATACAAGATTCATATCTTAGTTTGGGACTAGATCGGTCTGTGTGAATTGTCTATACAAAAAAAAAAGCATAGATGTAGGTATCCCTCATTAGTTAGTTATTGCTATCAATTTACTATGTACTGCATCATCACGGAGCGTTCCACAAGTAGGGTAGTCAGCGGACTAACTGCATATAGTAAATACGCAGGTTTTTCTTTTCGCCCAGTAAAAAATACGACATTCAAGATGAATGACAAACTTAATCTCTGAATTAGGCTGGTATAAGTGTTAATTATGTGCATTGCCGTAAAATGAAATAAGAAGAAGAAGAAGTGTTAATTATCTTAAGTATATGTGAGGTCATACGTATAGTTTTCATGTTCATGTACACTGAGAAAAATACTCAAAACGAATCATTGGTACGGTACTATCAGATTAGGACCAGAGATCGTACAAACGATTCATTGGTATAAATCAATAATATTAACTCTTCGCAAACAAATCATTGGTAAATTTACCAACGACTTGTTTGCGAAGAGTTAATATTATAGATTCGTACTATTGAATCGTTTGTACGATCTCTGGTCCTAATCTGATAGTACGTACCAATGATTCGTTGTGAAATTTCGTAAGTATTTTTCTCAGTGTAGATTTGTAAAAAGGCGTATGCCGTATATGTTGTGAAAAAATAAATAAATTAATTAATCAACACCTATTTTTTAACAGGGCATTCAAAAGTTATCTAAAAAATGGCGAGATATACCTATTCTATGTCGGAAACTCTACGGATATGCAAATAATATTCAAATAATGCATTGGCGTATACCAAGTTGACTTTTAAGTACTTTGATGCTAAAATACATATCGTGTGGCCCGAATTATTGTTATAATTTCTCCCACGTGGATTGTGTTGTACTCTCTAAAATCTTGTCCTTAGTGCTATCAGCTAGTACACTGCCTAGTTTTGCCTCTGAATATTCTGAAGGCTATTCACCACGGATTTTTGGTTTGCATTTCTTTACATTAATTCCTACATTTAATTTCTTTCTCCAAAGTATGTGATTAAATCCATATTCCGGCCATGCTTTATTTTTTATTTATTTATTCTTTTTGCACATCATCATTATATTAAAGTGTTAACAAAACAATATATAATTAAAAAAAAATAGGACGATGTGCAGTGGCGAGATTATCACTATAAAATGATTTCTTCCATCTAACCACGCTGGTTTGTTAACGTATAAATATAGAAATATACTTGATGATAATAATCTTATAGTATGCAGGTAGTTAATAAAGATAAAATAATAGAAATTTAATATTGAATTGATGAAAGAGGACATTGTGAAAACAAAGTGACTAATCGACTGGATAAATCGACTGTTTCATCAAATAATAATGACATAGCTATTTACAATGGACTCAAAGCACATCAGAATTAAACGATCAAAATAATTATTGTTTAGCCGAGTTTAAATTAATCGCTTGATAAAACATTCTAATGGACAGATTATTATATAAAATAAATTTGTCAACTATGATAAAATAATTCAATCGTAGAAATTATTTCCAAGTTGGATACCTACGTTTTATAACAATGGATTATGAGAAAGAGCTGGGTGTATGAGAATGGCCTATTACATGCAGTTACTTGACTGACAACGCATACCAGATGTTGTGATACAAGAACTAGATGTTGAAGCAGATAGATAGGTAGAGATTTATAATTTTGAATAGAAAATACTTATTTGTTTTTACATGGTGAAGTCCATTGGTATTTTTCTACCAATATGATGGATTTACCCGATGGTCTACTTTGAAAATACCACCTTCAAAACAATGATCTCAAAGTATCAGAAATTTTGTGACAAGAAGTGGTCAGTTGAAAGTGTTAAATTCAGTTTGAAAAAAGCTGGCTTATTTCTAGTACGTGTTCTCAAAAAGAACGGTGAAAGGCAATAAAAATAGAAGTTAAAATATTATGTTATTTCATACATTATCTCCATTTGATGACCACATTATAGGTTTATTTTGATAATGGGTTTCATAAATTAGCTTTATAGGAAAATCAAGGAATGGTTAACCCCAAAATAGTGATCTGAGTTAGGAGATAAACTGATTTTGAGGATTTTAAAGGTAGGCGGTTGGAGGTAATTCTAAATATTATGCAAATTAATGTAGGTACCTACATTAAGTGTGTCATAAATTAATATTAAATTAAACTTTCTGACTTAGACATGTATTTATCATGTAAAACCCATTTTGATTTAAATTACAAACTAGGTACACGATACATAATGTTAATTGGCACTTACGAGAATATTTTATTATGATGGAAATTTGCTAACAGAGATCAATTTCTTGTTGACTGATTTGGGACAAGCATTTGAGTGAATCAAAGTTATTAGTATTCATAGTTTTTGAGTTACATTTTGTGTGAACTATTTTTTATACAAAAAAGATCTAATATTTTTTGAATATTACATGACGACTTGCAAATTTCTTTACATACGGTAAGTCTGTTGACTAACCATTTGTGATTGATGTCCTGATGACATACTACTCTGTTCAAAAAGTATCGCAAATTTTGAATTTCCGCGGGCTACGTATATTTGATTATTGATTTTTTTGTAGCATTATGTTGGTACTCATGTCCCTCACCTACTTATTTTGATAAGGTCGGCCATTTTGAATGCTTTGTTAATTTTTGACAGCTGTTTTGCTTGGATGTGTTTTGACTCGTCTTCGATTTTTGCCTATGCCAAAAAATAGATCAAAGTATCTGTATCAAATTCTGTGTAAAAAACAAAATTAAGTGCGCGGACGCATTCCAAATGTTGACTGTGGCATATGGTGAGGCTATCTTGGACCAAAGCAACGCTTATCGGTGCACCGACCACCGTTTGTACCACCGCGGTGGTACAAAATGTTCTCAGGCCGAGAAGATGTGAACGACGAAGAGCGTGCCGGACACCTGAGGCCTGAGTCAACAACACACTTTCGTCTCACGTTCCCGCTCCGCTAGCGTTCGGGTGCAGACGATGGTGCGCCAAAGTGTTAATTTTCGTAACTATTGTGTATCTTAGCAACGAAATTGACACTTGCTTGCAACATCGTCTGCATCCGAACGCTAACGGAGCGGGAACGTGAGACGAAAGTGTGTTGTTGACTCAGGCCTCTGAACACGTTAACGACAGACGCAAACATTGATAAAGTGAAGAATAGTATTAGCCAATCGTCGAATTACCGTTAAAGATAAACATATCGATTAGCTCGTGCCATTCGATTTTATCCAATGATTTAGGCATGAATCTGGTTGCCGCGAAATTCGTGACAAAATTGTTCAATTTCGACCAAAAACATCATCGCGTTAACATTGCTGAGGAGATGTTTGACTCGGTCCGTGACGACCCAAATGAGCTCCACAGGGTCATAACTGGTGACGAATCATGGGTTTATGGTTACGACGAGGAAATCAAAGCTCCATTTATTGGAATAGATCCAATTTTTTGGAATAGGCAAATATCGAAGACGAGTCAAAACACATCCAAACAAAACAGCTGTCAAAAATTAACTAAACATTCAAAATGGCCGACCTTGTCAGCATAAGTAAGGGACATGAGTACCAACATAACGCTACAAAAAATCAAAAATCAAATATAGGTAGCCCGCGGAAATTCAAAATTCGCGATACTTTTGGAACAGACCTCGTATGTAGATATATAAACTATTACAATGTGACTAGTGCAACTCAAGGTCACGATAGAGGTATATATATTTAAAGTAGTGGACCAACTGGCAAATAGTGAAATATTCGATATATTTAAATACCTATACATCTCTTACACCTATTTTTATTACTCTGGTTCATATAATTTATTGATACAAATCTCTGTCAAAAACATGTACTTATTCAAAATATTTAATTTTATTATGTGCCTGCTAATGATAATTTCTGAATATCAAGTACCTATATGATTTCTGATGAAATGTAAACGAAAGAATTTTTTTTCAGAATATATTCAAGTTAAGACTAAACTTTTGACGTGAAAATTAATTAAAATACGTTGTACAATAAATATATATATATTGTAAAACTTTTCATATTTTATAAATATGAGTTATAAAAACCTTTTTCATTTGCAAATGAGAAAAAACGAGAAAGATCAATAAGTAGAATTAATTTATGAACCTACATATCTTCTTACCTTTTTATTCTCAGAAATACAAAAGTATTTAGCTTTATAATAACATTAATAATATTAATTATCCTTATTTAAACCTTGTACCTTCTCCTTTTTCAGATGGCGGTACCTTCCTGATATAATAAGGACTTCTTTTTTCTAAATTATCAGGGACGATTTATCATGAGAGTAAGTACCTACACATAACTACCTACCTTTTTATTCACAGAGTAAGTCAAGAAGAAATCAACAATGGTGAGAATATTTATTCTTTTCTTATGATTTAAATGGATTTATAGACACAACGCGCAGATGGCAAAACCAAAAAGACATCTCGATTGGAGAACAATTCTTACACAATTTAACATTGTGTAAAATATTATCGGAAGTATAAAAAGCGTCCAAAAGCTTACGAATTCGCTCTAGGCTGGTTAATGATTACTTCTGGTGTTTATGAACAAGTCTGCCATTCTGACTGAAACGCTTTGATAAAACTTTTGTAATAGGTACATTTTCATGTGAATGATGAAAAATTTACTATTGACTAAAATGTTTTGTTTTGGAAATATAGAAACAAAACTTTCTTGATAAAATATGTTTTTGGGTTAACAATATATATTTTTTCTCAAATTTGTTATCCGACCCAACTTATTTATCCTCATTTGAAGCAATAGCTTGAGCCGTAGAACATGTTATTGGTTGAGGGTAGGATTCGTGTCACTAACCTTTTGATCATAATTATGTAAGTCTGAGACTCAAAAACAGGATGAGATTGACTATTCTCCATTATTTGAGTTCATAATATTAATAATGTAATTTACTTACAGTAGGCAGGTACTTTCCATAATATTATTCTTATTATTTTCAATATGAAATGCCTGTTCAGTTAAGTCGCAGTAGTAAGTAGTACTAGTGGCAGCGTCCCGGCGCGGCGCCTTTAGAAATAATATGAAATATTTCAGCATGTCGTCTCGACGCACGCACGGTATGCCTAAGTATTCACTTATCATACTGATTATATCTACTGCTTATTTATACTTATTATTATATTATTATGAACAGAAATGTTTAATAATAATATTATGTACTAATATTAATATTATATAAGTATATTATTTCGGTTGTAGATACTTACCCATTTCTGCTGGAATTCGCAGCTATCTAGTAATGATGTCATAGAAATATATCATTCGAGAATATTGCTATTACTTTTATGTTCTGAATATTGAATACCAGCTTCTAATTTTTTAATCCCGTGGAGCACCCGGTAAAGAATTGGTCTCCCACTCTTCTCCATAAGTTTTCGAGTGTCCTGTAAAAGGCAGGTGTTCGAAAAATAAGACATTTTACATCTTTAATTCGGCGATGAGGTTTGCCATCCATCCAGAATGTCTTAATTTTATATTGGCACGGAGAAGACAGCTTGCATGTTTTATATGCAGCTGGTCTGCTGGCTACCCCACTCGTGGGATATGCCGTGATAGTATAGAAGTAGTATAGTAGTATAGTTGCTTCTAATTTTTTCACAGAGTACATAAGTGCTGGAGAGAAATCTTAATTTCTTAAATGTGTCAGATTAAGGGATGAAATACAAATTCAAGGTATGAAATAACACTGACAATGGACTGAGTCCGAAAGGCCTTTTCCTATTTATTAAATTTGTGAAAGTAAAACAGCCTTTTTTTATTTATTTATTTATTTATTTATTCATTCTTTACTGTACATTGATAAAAAACAATTACATAAAAGGTATACATTCAAATTAAATACAATCAATATACAGAGGGCGAGTTTATCGCAAAGGCGCGATCTCTTCCATCTAACTATTTTTTATCAATTAGAAAAAAAACTAATCTCTATGAAATACATATGCCACAAGGTAGACCTCTAAGTAAGTAAGGCAAATCAGAGAATTTAAATAATATCAGCGAAAGATATGGGGGAGCTAAGCTATGGTTACGCTGGATAATTCACTGTATAAAATGTATGCACCATTATCATTTGACATTATCAAAGTGTAAAATCACATGTACATAAAAATTTAATGCAGGTACAAACTTCTTTTTTCGCTTGTCCTAGTTAGGTCAGGGGCTCATTGCACCTACATAATATAAATCTCCTCGTGAGATCTCTTTCCACCGCTGCTTCCAGGACCTCTGGCCACTCCAAACAAAGTCTTAAGTTTGAAATTGAAAATAACATTTACTTTTATTGTGGAGGCTTTTAATGGTGAGTTTGGAGTAAAGCATCGGTAAACCGCAAAAGAGATGGGATGAAGATAAAACTCTAATCGCCGGACAAAAATGAATTCAGAGGGCGCATAATCGTAACGTTTAGAAAAGCTTAGAAAAGACGCATATCCAGCAAAGGAAATATGACTAACAATAAGTGAATATTGTGATATTTGTATCTTGGAAATAACTGTTGACAAAGTTTGTGCCGTCTAGTAGGTAATAAAACGAAAATAAATAATATGGTGCGAATAATTAATAATTCAAAGAAGAGAGTTCATTAAACTTGTTAAGTATTTTAAGATCTCTGCAACAGGTTTCATTAAAAGTTCTTGAAATCAAAGAAACACTTTAATTAAAGGTTTTTTAGATTAATTTTTCACCAAAGGTTATCTTATAATATTTTTAATATTGTGCACCTATATTGATAACAATCACAATAATATAATCTTTACTTGGTTTTCAGTCAAAAGTATATGATCTACGTCACCCAAGTCTTATAATCGATTGATAATCAATTAACCACCAAGTATTTCATAGAATGTATCTATAAATGTAACTTCATATTAAATTAATTTATCTTAGTAAGTGGGTATATGTTGGACGATTTTGCTGAATTTTGCTGAATTGATTACATTTCAATGGCATGGAGAGGATGACTGCCATGTTTATTGCATATGATTATTTCATTGGTTATTCTACTGGTGAGTGTTGATTTAATGGTATAAATATATAGTGTTTAATATTTTCTCCAAACTTGAATAAACAGCCAGCTTCTGACCAATGATTTTCAACGAAAAATGTGTGCTATTTACTCCTGAATCTACCCTTTAATCTATGCTCTCACTCCGTATTCTAAGTGTGGTAGGTAAAGAAGATGGAACGCCATACTCCTTATTAGATTAGATAGGTAAAATTCAAATAAACATTCAACAATTTCCTTGATTGTACAGGTATACATTAAATAACATACCTATCATTTAAAAATTGTGTCGTAAATTAAATAATATTATTATATGTAGATCATGCACATTGAAGTCCGCGAAACCATTGTGTGTTAGTTATACTCAAGAGTAACACTAAAAAATAATAAAAAATTAAATTATTTTATTAAATCCCGTAGAGCACTCAGTACACAATTGGTCTCCCACTCTTCTCCACAAGTTTCGAGTGTCCTATAAAAGGCATGATGAGTTCGAAAAAATTAAGTCAATTTTACATCCTTAATTTAGCATTAAGGTTTGCCACCCATCCTGAATGTCTTGATTTTATATTTGCGAGGACATTAGGACGCTTGCGTGTTTATTATATGTAGCTGGTCTGCTGGCTACCCAACTTGTGGGATTTGCCGTGATGGAATAATAGAAGTAGTAGTAGGTACCTGTTTTATTTAAGAATTAAAAAAAATCAACAATTATTCTCAATTCAAGTTCAGAAATTCAGAAGATACCTATTCATACTGCACTGTATTATACAAGTACCTAGTTATGTACTTATATATTACTAAGTTACGAAATTTTGAAACTACGTTGTTAGAGTTTGACATCATATTATTGTTTTTATTATACTACTAGCAGTCCGCACCGGCTTCACACGGGTAGATATTAGTGATGTAACGAATATTCGCATTCGCATTCGCAAAAATATATGCGAATGTTTTGCGAATATTATTTTGGTAATAAAGTATCGGTAATTAGCTTTGCTCTAACTGCTAAATTTGACTCACTACAGAGTGACTATGAGAATATTTTTCTTCTATAGTTTGCATAAATCTGGCAGCAAATCGGACGTTCGTAACTACAGACCAGTTTCAATTCACCTATTTCAAAAATATTTGAGGGTATTGTTCGTGAAGAAATGACTTTTTTCCTGAAGCCGTATCTTCTTGTAGAGCAGCATGGATTCATGAGTGGAAGATCGACAGTAACAAATCTGTTTTTTTTTCTCAGCTATGGACAATCGTATACAGTTGGATGCCATTTATATCGGCTTTCAAAAGGCATTTGATAAAGTAGAACATCGACTTTTGATTAAGAAGTTAGAATTTAGTTAGGTATATTATAGGTATATACCGTGTGTACGTGGTGATACATCAATGTGAACTTCCTTAAGGATAGCATGATACAGAGTCTCGATGCTTACGAAGTTAATAAGTTAATAAGTCATCATCAGTAATAACACAATTGTGTTATTACTGATGATGACTACATTGTAGTCGAAAACGTTTTAATTAAAGCAATCTCATAGTGGAATTAAACAGTGTTTTAATTAAAATATTATCTTTTAAAAATATACTGTCAAATTCAATTATTGTTTGACTGTGAAATGGTTAACGAGGACTTGGGAAGAATACACGAGTACTGTAACAGAAATAACTTGCACTTGAATCTAGAGAAGTGTAATCTGATCTCTTTTACCAAAAATAGAAACAAAATTCGATAAATTTACAATATCCATAATCATGATTTAAAAGAAGTACATAAGATTAGAGATTTAGAGATTAGAGATCATAGGTGTGGTGTTTGACTCTGAACTTCACTTTGATGATCACGTGAACAAAATTATCGAAGAGAGCAATAAAATACTGAGATTTATTCTGAGATCTACAAAGTCATTTAGGTTATATGAATCGTATTTGTACTTGTACTTATCGTTGATTCGCTCCAAGCTGGAGTACTGTTCCTCTGTATGGAATCCACATTTTAAAAAAATATGTCGATCAAGTTGAGAGAACTCAGTCTAAATTCATTCGTTTGGTTAGGAAGAGATTGCATTATCCTGCATTTATTAAAGATTTGCCTAAATTGGAATAAAGAAGAGTTTTGCTGGATGCATGCAACCTGAGAAAAATATGCTTGTCCGAATACGATGTGCCTAATATTTTAGATAGCAAGATCTTGTTTTCCGTTCTACATTTAAAAAAAAAAACAAAAACGAAGACTCAAGAAACCCTGTTTATAGAATTTTAAAGTGCCAATTACGTCAGGTTTGTGAGAAAGGAGAGTTGAGAGTAGAATAAGATGAAATAAATATAAAAAAATGTATATGTTTGATAAAATGTGAAGTGTTTGGGATAGTATTTATTTTTAGTCTGTTTTTAAAATTTTTGATTTTTCTTTTTTTAGAGTATTTTTTGTATTGTTATTGCATACATCAGTGAAGTGTGAATGTGTTTGTGCGAATGAATGTATTATGTGTGCGAAATTGGGTGAGTGGATGTATTGTGAATTAATGTATTGTGTGTAAGATTTTCTATATTGTTTTGTGTGTTATTGCTGAAGTGTGCACTGTTTCGATGTAAGACTATTGGAATGTTTTTATCGCTTACATGTTTATATTTATATGTGTTTCATCTGTTGTGTACCATGTAAATGAAAAAAAACTCAGTAATTCGGTGAAAGTACCGGATACTTATTTATTTATTTATCTATTTATTTATTTGTTTTATTTATTTGATTCTATTCATATTGTAATATTTGTTTTTAAATATATTTTAATCATAGTTTATCAATTTTTATTAAAAATTCATTGGTTTTTAATTTTATGTTATTCACTTGATCTTATCTTGTTCTTGTTTTGTTCTAATTGACTTTGTTCGTCTTGTTTGTTTGTTGTAAATACATTTGATCATGACGTTTTATTTTTATTTTGATTTTTTATTTTTAATTTTTGATCTTACCGTATTATTCTTGTTTTGTCTATCATTATAATTTGCTCATCTTATTTTGTTTCTTTTGATTACAGTTATCATGATTTATTACTTTTACTTAATTTTAATCTTACTTTGTTTGTTTGTAATATTTTATTAATTTATTTGAATCTTTCACCATAAAAATTGTTTAAATACATTATCATTTTTGTCTGATTTTTAAACTTATTCATTTGTTCCTATTCTGTACATTCATTGGAATCCATTCATTTTATTTGATTTATTTTAATACATTTTTGTATTTATTGCTTTATTTTGTTGCTTACGTTGATTTTTTAGTCTTGTTTTTGTTCACTTAGTCTTAATTAACTCGTTCACCTGAATTTTATCTTATTTATTAATTTAAATGCATGTTGTGGTTTCTTCGTATTTTGTTCTTAACTTTGATGATTTTTTGAAACCCTTCTGGTAAATTTAGGATCTTCACTGGTCCACCTTTTGATTTTGTAAATTGTTATCATGTACTATAATCGACTGTCTGATCCTGTATACATTGTAAAAATAAAATAAAAAATAAAAAAAAAATACTTACCCGGTACATTGTGGAAAAAGGTACTGCAAAAAAATATTCTTTAAGAAAACCGAGGAGTTTTGAAATATTTCAAATTCCTATACCATTTTGAAGTCAATATTCGGTATTCGCATTCGCATTCGCGAATGTCGGCAACAAATATTCGCATTCGCATTCGCATTCGCGAATATCCAAAATCACACATTCGTTACATCACTAGTAGATATATAGGTAGCTGGTAGGTATTTAAAAAAAAAAGTTTTAGTATGGATCCCTATTTTTTTTGAAAATATAATAGGTATAGCCTATGTCACCCGGGGATAGTGTAGCTTCCCAACAGTAAATGAATTTTTCAAATCGCTTCAGTAGTTTCGGAGTCTATTCAATGCAAACAATCAAATCTTTCCTCTTTTTAATATAAGTATAGATGAGTAGGTATATTCATGTTTTTCGATGTTTAGGTATACCTACCTAATAAGTTTTATTTTGTGCGGAGACTAATTTAAATGCTAATGTTTCATGTCTTTATTAATTGGAATCATCACACCTAAATACACAAAGTATGTGTCATTTGGTATCGAAACAAGATAAATCTGTTTATGGTACAATTGACGTTGACTGATTTTAAAAATTGAAAATTATTATTTTTAACAGTATAATTATTATACTTGCATTGATTCTCTCCGCTTTTTTCATATATATTTTGAAGAAATTGAAGATTAACATACAGCATTTTTTTTTGAAATTCAGTTTGTGAAATGTTTCTACATTCCTACTTTGTTGAAAAAACCTCACTTTTGGAATTGACCACTTTTGATCCAAAACCACTCATAATGATAATTATTTATATAATTACTAAAATACTTTACTATACCCTCACGCCGTGTCCCATGTGGGGTAGGCAGAGAGAATGAACCGCCATGTTGATCTATTCTCAAATACTTCTTTCGCTTCCTCTACATTCATCCAGTTTCTCATACATGCACGCCAATTTGTCTTACTTAACACGCGACCGTTCTTGAGAATTTCATCCACGTGGTCATGCTACGTAGTTCTTGCACGTCCGCGCTTTCTCAAACCTTCTATTTCAGATAAATACACCCTCTTCGTCATTCTTACATCATTCATTCGCTCCACATGTCCAAACCATCGCAACTTATTTAATTACAATATATTAAATTGTTTCTCTCTGTCAAAAATAAGTGCATGTAACAAGATTTGTCACATATTATTATGTTGAACGTTTTGATGTTGCCAACTATTATTTAGTAGTAAGTTTGACAAAATCTAGATGAAATTTCATCAAAGACTAAATTTCACAGTGCAAAATTAATTTTTTGTGTGTCCCGAAGAATCTTCTCCATTGAATTGATTTTCCACTCATTTCTTAGATATCTAGTTAAAAATAGGTACATTTTAACGAAATGTTCTACATATTTGAACGAAAACTACGGAGTGGATCAGCGTTTTGACTTGTGAAATCATTTAAAAATAATTTAATTTTATCTCTATTACCATTCGCAAAAAATCTCATTAAGCCAAAGCTAACTAGCCAAGAATAGTCTGAAAGTGCTTACGTCAAAACCTCACTCACAAAGCAGTTTGTTTTTTGATGTATTAAAAGCGAATGTCAGTATTACATTCGTCATCTGTACTTGCAAATAATAGTGTTCTCCGTGTTATTGTCACCTGATGGGTAGGATATAAATTATTTGTATCTTTCCTAATTTGTTTTATGCAGCGAACATATAGATCTAAGCATAAAAATGTGCCTATGTGTAGTTGTATTATTATGTATGTATATTTGTATGAGTGCGCAGGTGTTTATGATGTAGTTTATTTTTTGATATTTTGTAAATAGCGTTAGCCGTATATTTGGATTAATAAATAAATTACCAATAAATAAATAAATACAAAGTAATCCTGAAATCAATCGTGGTTTCTTCCATAATACAATGTGATTAACATGAAGTTTTACAAAAGAAACGTTAACTCGATCGACAATTGACATCTTGAAATATTTTGAGCCAGGCATAATGTTTATAACTATGATATTTTCTGTTTATCAGTAACGCATCCCTTAGCCCGACATAACATATGGATTAGCGGCAATTCCGTGGTCGTGGGCAAGCGTGATGGAATCATCGTGATTTTAACATACCTACACATTTATCACAACTTCTTCGAAAAGACGAATTTATTTTTAGATGTGTAAAATCCACAAATAAAATTATTAAAGCAGCTGTAGAGTTATTAATAATAAAATTATTATTATTTGATTTTATTCAACGGATATTTTTGTAACGAAACAGTTTAATATTTAAATATAATTTCTTGTATCTATTAACCTCTCGACTCCTGTGTTGAAATTCACGTACCTACTTTGTCTCCGTGTTGAAATATGTTTATAATGTTTTATGCAGAGAATCTTAATACTTCTAATTTCTATTTTTCTAATTTTCTATATTTTTTTAATTTCTATAATTGTCATGAGAATATGTGTTTTAAGGTTTAAGTAATGTTTAGATGGTAGAATTTTGTACTTGTTAGTTTTTCGTTGTTCTGGAAATAAAAAAAAATAAGTATATAAATATTGGAAAATATGTTATGGACTTCCAACAAGTAGGTACCTTCGGTCAATAATATCGAGATTTTAAATAGTTAAAATTATATTATTTAAATCAACAAAAATCACTGTTAAAATTTTTCCTAATAGGTATGTACATTGTTTTTAAACTCTTACGGTTTCGTCCACACTAATGGACATTTTCAAGAGTATTAAAACGAAAGTTTATGCAAGTGGAAAGAATGAATAAGTTTTACACTGTAATTGGCCTTATTTTTTTTTGTTATTATGATTTAAGCTACGTTATATGTGCTGTTGTGTTTGAATTAATAAATAAATAAGAACTACACCCTCACTGTAAACCCTAACGAACTTTTGTATTTGTTTTTGTTTAATTCAGTATAGATCAGCACCTGATGATGCGAACTCGGAGTCCGTGAAACCGGTCGTGCGTTAGTCATACTCAACAGTAACACAAAACAAAATAATAAATATTTATTTTATTTTATTTGTTAATTTAAAATGAAGTGTTACAAAGTAAATGCCGATACAATTAATGTAATTTATTTTTGTCTATGCATTTCTAGTTTTTCCATTGCATTACGGGATCTTCATACTCGGAATGTTAAACAGCAGTAAATTTCATATGAAATGAATGATTATGTTCAATACCTCTACCTAATATTGAACCTTCAACCTCCCCGCCTCCTGTCTTCTACCCCCCCCCTGCCCCTCATCATAACTTTAATCTGTAGCACTTAATAATTTTTGTATTTCGTTTCGGACGAAAACATTGGAGTTTAAAAATATTTTAATCGAAAAACAATGTTAAGTTTAATTATAGGTATGAGTTTTATTTTATACAGAGGTCTTTCGGAGCAATCTCTAAAAATTTATAAAACTCGCAATCTATTATTTTTTCATTGTTTTCGAGCGTCATGTAAAAGGCAGGTATTCTTAGCTATCCCACATTCATACAATTTCTCATGCACGTACGTCGATTTCTCATACTCAACACGCGGCCGTCCTTGAAAATTTGATTCACGTGATCAAGCCACGTGGTTTTCGGATGCCCGCCCTTCCTCACACCCTTTCTTTCAGACTAGTATATCCTCTTTGTTGTTCTTTCCGCGTTCATTCATTCTACATGTTCAAACCACCTGTGTAACTTAAAAATGCGCATTCTGTCCACAACACTCTTCTTGCATCCGCTCATTCTTCTAATATCCTCATTCTTTACTCTATGTTTTACTATGTAACCATTCTCATAATAAATATTTTTACAGATAATTCACGGCACATAAGATATATTTAGGGCCGCGATATCCAAATAGAAGTTAACCAGTAGTTAAGTAATCAACTGGTATGAGTTAACTTGTTCATGTTCGGCGTTTGGTGATATCATAAAAATAATTTACAATGGTACTTAACCAGAAGTTAACTTTCTGTAGTGATGTAAACAGTATTCACATATGGCAATACCTTAGTACAAACCGGTTGAAATTTAATTTTTACGCACTTTTGTCGTACGAGTGGCAACACTAGGGAAGTTATTTGACACTTCACTGGTTATTTGGAGCCGCCATTTTGAATTTTAACGTGTTGCTCATGTTGACGAGTGTTTTGAAAGTATCAATAATATTGTTCATCGGATGATGTATCAACATTATTATGAAGATAATTATCCAGTTTTGATCAATATATTATATTATTATAACACAATATTCTCAAACCAAAATGACAAACTATGTAACTGTCAAATTGATGACATATATAACACCATCTACAGACGAAAAAAATATTCATTCTCAAAGTTAACTAGTGGATTCGATAGTTAACTCATGAAAATCGGGTGGTTATAAATAACCACTTGTTATCTCCGTAACCAACATTGGATATCACCATTTCTTGAGTTAACTTATGGTTTACTCTTGACAACAAGTTAACTGCTTGGTTAACGTTTTGGATATCGCGGCCCTTAAGATATAATGAAAACAGCTTTGTTAAGATCATAATTTATTTTATGTCTATTAAATACATTATTGATTCATTCCGGATTCTACAAGAAAACAACATTTATTTATAATAATTATTTTCATCAAAGAAAGACAATATTCACACTTTGTACCATTTATGGAAAAAGATATGAATGCGCCATTCATTATAATTATATTTATTACATAATTAATTTATTTTGTATTAGATATCTGCAACAATGTTGTCGTGATGAATAATGCAAATTAATCTACATAATTAATGAGGAAAAAAAATGTGTTTGTATCGTAGCACATCTTGATTACTTGAGAGAAGAGTAGATATAAATACCTACTTTGTATTTTATATAGAAATTAATTAGATAGTTAGATACTTTTTTTCGTAAAAAAGGACGTGAATGAAGTAAGTATTTCTTTGTAAAAGAATTACTCAATGCATCTTTAATAATGACTCGGTTTTAGAAGCAAAATGAAAGCCGCCCTTATCACTAGCGCCCTTGAGACGTTCTAAGGATTGTAAAACGAGGACAAAGCAACAAATTATTTAACATCATCAATATCATACATTTTTCTTATTGTTTTATTAATTTTCAATTATTCAAGCAAGTTCTAACATTGTTTACACTTTTTTTCATATTATGTTAACAGAATATTCTCGGTGTACTAAATATCCACCATATTATACTATTTAGTAACATGTGGCTGGTCTGCTGGCTACCTCACTTTAGGGATATGCCATGATGGTATAATAATAATTATAAACTATATTGCACAATAAGGAGCATACATAATTACCAAGTGTTAAAACAATGTGATACAAATTAATGATATTTTGCAATGGGCGAGTTTATCGAAGATGTGATATTATCTTCCAATTTACCCATATAATGGTAGTTTTAGTAATATTATTTGACAATATTAGTCGGTATCATTCTAAATATCGCGTATTTCATATTGACATTTATTTTTTGTATCTCAGTTTTCTTTTCTTCAAACTGCCTTTCACTGTCCACATTTATGCGTCATGCGAGATGCGTCAAAAATATCCTCCAAAGTGCATGTGACAGGGCACAATGGACACTCCAACAAGTGTGGCATGGTCTGTGCTGCACCATAGTCACACGCTCCGGATTCGTCTTGTAGGAAGCCCTATCATTCTCTATTGTCACGGCAGTTTCCTACACCAGATCTCAATCGATTTAGGGTTTTCCATGTCCTATAGTCTAGATTAGATCGATAAAATATAAAACAGTTATATTTATTACTTCTACGAACCTACCATTATTACTTATTTTTAAGACCTTCCGCTATCATCGTCAGATGTCCTAAATTTAAAATACAAAAATAGCTAGAAAGTATATAGAGCAGTTATAGGTAGGTGAATATTAATAAAAATATTTTACAAAGTTTGTTGAAAGACTATTATAATCTTAAATAATAATATATTCTATATTTTACGATAGATAAAATTTACTCGTATAAGATTCTTATCGCAATGAAAAGAACACGAGAGTGTTCTACAACAATATGTCGCTGTCAATAATTCTCATCACAAAAAATCTCAACCATCGATGACGAACGCAATAGATGTGGGATAGCAAATTTTTTTTTTGTATTTTATTAAATCTGTACCTACCATGAGTCCACTGCCTTATCTATTAAACAAACTGACTTGAAAGGAAGTATGAGAAAACGCGGTCGTTCAAGATTATATTATGGCTTGATAACCTGGATCGAGTTTTCAAGGACGGCCGTTTGTTGAGCAAAAGAAATCGAATAGTGCATGTTTGAAAAAAAAAATGAATGTAGAAGAAGCGAAATGAATATGTAAAGATAAACCTAAACGGCGTTCCATTCTCTCTGCCTACTCGACTTGGGATACTGCATGAGGGTATTTTATACATTTTTTAGCACAGTTTATCCATTTGTGAAAGATATTGTGAATGTATTGATAAGATTGATAATAAATAAAAATTGTATTTAATTATTGTTTTTTAACTTTAAATTTATTTCATTTACTTTCTTATCTGCACCCCATAAATAATCTGTTAATAAAAAAATAAAACAAATACATAAATTTACTATTCTTAACTCAGTCTATTGCTGAACGCTAATCACATATTTAACTTAGATTTCACTAGCGTTAATAATAAAATTACATATGTTATAGCGTAAGACATCATCAAACCATTCACCAAAACAAAACAAAACAAAAAAATACATATAGGTATGTTTGAGTAGGTACCTACTTAAAAAATGATAATCTATTATTGTGTCTGTTAAGCCATCTCTATGAATTAAGACTTCTGTGGTGGATTAGATATTATGTTGTCGTTTGTCTCCTTTTTGTTTCTGTGCCAAAATTCTCTTTCATTCAACTTATAATATTACTACTAATATTGTCTATGTTAGTATCATGAAATAAAATTAAGTTACATATCTAGTGCGTCCGAACAAAGCCGTTATCAAATTGGTACATTTTATATACGTACTGAACAAAAATAGATGCTCATAATAATGTTGAAATATAGAGTGAGATCGGGAAAGATGGCCCGGTCGGATGTCCCACCTCTTTTTTCGCCGAACCCGTGTTCGATTAAATGCAGTGGCATAGGAAACAATTTCTTTGAATATGAGTTTTGTCTCACGAAACCATAAATTAGTTTAAAGATATTATTTGAATTATTTTTGTTTGTTACATATTTAAGCAAAATTTATTAGCGAAGTAAAGGACCCGGTTATTCATATTAGGTTATAACTTCGCAAAACTGAGTTTTCGTACAGGTTTGATATTGGTTTTAAGAGTACATTTAATTGAATAGAATGATTAAAAGGTGAGGTAAAATGACGTATGTACCTATGAAAAAAATATTTTAACTGAAAGTTAATAACATATTTTTTATAAACAGAGATCTTTACATCTTAATTTCTGCGATGAGGTTTGCCACCCGTCCTGAATGTCTTATTTTTTTTATTGGCAGAGAAAAAAACGACCTGCATGCAGCTGTTTGATGACCATGCAAACTGCGAGATATGCCGTAAAAAAATATAAATATACCTATTTGTTTTTATACCAAAAAGCTTGTGGTGGTCCATTATTCCCGCCCTTACTCTATGTATATGATACTTTTGGAGTCGACATATATACCTACCCACAATAATATAGACATATTAGGTCTCTACATTCTTTTAAGGGAGCTTATCTAGGTTTGGATACACATATATTATCATATACCTATAGAATACATAGCTATTATTGTTTTGTCTACCAATGATGTATGTAAGGATTATGATTTTTCAGTTTTATACATAAAATAATCATATTTTTCAATGCGATTTGGGATCAATACTATTTGGTTAATTTTTTACATGCCGGCATTTGTCACAAGTCAGCTGATAACCAGTGGAGAACATAAAATCATCCTTTATGAGTTATAAAAAATAAGAAGTTAAAGGTATTTATATCACCCAGCAAACTCTAAATTCTAATGTTTCGAATAAGGTGAGTCGAATATAGAAGCAGCACGGTGGTCTTACCAGAACAAGTAAATGCTTCTTATGTGAAAAATTGATGGAATCTTGGAATGTTAAAAGAAAATAAAATACTATAATAGAGTATGTATGACTTGAAAACATTTTTTTTGTTTTTTTATATTTTATGAAACATAAATGATATTTTTTATTGCAAGTTATGAACCTAAAACTTTTGATTTTGAACAGTTTCTATAAGCAAACCTATGGAGTCAAGTTATTGTACGTAGGTTATCGCTAAATTAATAGAAAAATATGCCTTATTTGTGCAACGAATATAATGTTTTATTACAAAATCTTGAAAAACTAATTATTTACTTATTCTTTACTGTAAGTTTATCGCAGAGGCCCGATATTTTCCAACTTACTTTCATCAATTTCTTCCAACTAACCCAAAAACTTACATAAAAAAGAAGAAATATCATGCTCCAGAAACTCCATAGCTATGTTACATATGTACACTATTCGGAATACTTTCAATAATAGTTCTCATGGCCAGATCGAAAATATTTATAATAGATACTAGTGAATACTAGAAAATAGTATGAAAAAAGAAAGAAAAAGGTTTTATTCTATTTCTAGATTATACGGGCGATTAATTCTGTGTATTGGTAAAAAAGAGGCTTTATTCCCGCAAATGGCTGCGGGTAAAATGCTTGAATACCTACATACATATTTCAAAGCGTTTGTACATATTTGTTTATGTATTTGTAGTACATTTTCAATTCACACTTTCATCTCGAAATAAATATACATACTTAAATGACCAATATATAAAACCTAGTTCTCGCATTTACATATATAACTGGATTTTCTACGTACGTGATTGAGTGAAAGTATTTATGGATGAATATCGTTTATATATTTATATTTTTCAAAAATGACTTGTCATTGGCACGAGTAACTTTTATTCTGAAGTGTAATAAAATTACACAAATCGCATTGATTGGTTGATTCATTCATTCGTAGCAACACATCGTTTTCCATAAATGAAGTAACCAGCAGACTAATTGCACAAAAAAACACACTAGTCGTCTTTTTCGTGCCAATAGAAGTTTTACTTAATTATTTATTTACACAATATATGGCGTGAGCCATTTACATGTATAACAAAAAGTGTACCTAAGGGACAACAACAACAACAACAAAAAATCACAATCTATACAAAACAATACACCACAAATTCGTGAGAGGACAATGAGTGTTTGGCAAGACAGATGGACCACTGGAGGAACGGGTAGACTTGTCTACAAGTTCTTTCCAGATGTCCGTGAAAGACTGAGAATGAGCTTCTTGTCTCTTGATCATTTCTCTGTACATCTTATCACTGGACATGGCCAGTTAAGAGGTAAACTTTTTGAGCTAGCATTGACCGATAATCCATGGTGCACATGTGGGACAGGAGCTCAATATGCGGAACATATCCTTTGGGAATGTCCTTTGATGATGGATGCAAGAGAGGAAATGATTCTGGGTATGACTGTTGACACTCCTCGACCCATCTGGTTTGGGGAAGTGTTTCTAAATGCCACAAACGCTTCACGCTTTAAGGCATTCGTGGATGTGTGAGTCTCAAGATGGGATCTGCTACGTCGGCCGGGTCCCCCGCCCACTGACGTGGTAGGATCGGAGATGCCAACACTGGCATAGTGGTATTAGACTCGAGAGAGTCCAAATATTAATAAATTTTCACCTAAACGGATAAATAGGAGTCCTTGGACTCCTGAAATATCCGAGATATAAAGATATTTCAACCACAAAACCACAAGTCAAGATTAATAGGTAATAAGATAATGTAACAATAATAAAAATATCCAGGATGAAAATCATAACTCATCGCTGAATTGAAGATGTTCAATGTCCTTTGTGAGATTTTTTAGGACTTCCTGCCTTTTACAGAACACTTTGAAGAAAAACAAGAGTTTTTCTTTGTCAGGGACTGTGCGAAATGAACTATATCGTTACCACTGGGAATAAATAGTGCAGCAATGCAACAAAGTAGGTACTATGAAAATATCTAAATGTTATTTAAATTGTTTTCATGCAAACCTTGGGGTTTAATAGATAGCTCTTTATCCCGTGAACGGCAATATTTCGTTGGTCAGATTTTTTAAAATTCCGAACGGCATGCATTGACCGTGTTGGTCAATAAACTGTGGCATACCTACACTTGTACAACCAACATGATCAAGGTATGCCGTTCGGAGCTAAGAAATCAATTTGGGAATAATCGCAAAATCATTTTTAAAATCTGATCAACAAAATCGTGTAGGTCAGGGTGTAAAGGGCTAGTATATGTAGGTACGTATAATATATTACTTCATACATTTCTACTTACCGTAGTTACAACAAACACAAAATAGGCGTACATTGCCTTTTCCGGTAAACATTGTTACATCCGGGATATGTATCAAGGATATAAGAGGATTAAGCCGTGTGAAGGGCAAGCGAAAAGCAAACACCCTTCTTAAATACATTATATTACCTATTTCATGCAAAGACACCCTATTCTTACTTTATATATGTACAGCTACATTATAAAGTTGATACTTTCAACCGACGGTACTTGGTGGAAATTCATGTTGAATTAATTATAAATAAAACACTTATTTATAGTAGGTATATCCACAGTGACTTTTTATTGGACGCGAGCCGGCTTTCAAGAGCTTCCGCTCTCATCATCAGGCTAGCGAAAAGTAAAGAAATTACAAGATGGTGGACGAATATCTATAGTATGTTATTGGAGTCGAGTAAAATAAAAGTGGTGATTAAGACAGTGGTAACAAACAATTGAAATAGAGTACCGATGTGGACGAATTTTGAGAAAATCATCTCCGACCTATTTTATTTTTAGAAATCATTTGAAGAATGTGTAATATATGTTATATAAACAAGAGAAGACGGTGCAGGTTTTTCCATGAAGGGCTTGTCACAATAAGGACTTATGTGGGTACATGAAATTTGCATAAATTACGATAGAAAATCACAAATTTAATTTATTCATATTATTCTTATTGCACATCATCATTATATACCATTAATTAGACTATACAAAATTTAGAATATTAAGACGATATGTAGTGGCGAGATTATTACTCTGAAGTGATTTCTTCCATCTATGCAATTTTAATTTTTAATTTAAAAAATTGGAAATAACAGCCTTGTGGACCAAGTGTAATATAGCAAATTGTGAAATTATGGATACAAGTTGAGTAGAATAATGCATTGTTTATATTTTGTGATTTGTAAATTATTCTGTTCAAATGTGTATTCAAATGTTTAATGATCCAAATAAAATATATTCTATATTCCAATTAAGAGATGCCGCACGTTTTTAGTCCAATTGGAACTAAAAAATTAGTCCCTATAAAAAAAGTATGAAAATTTTCATCCTTTCAGAATAAAAATTCTTCAGCATTGTTATTCTTTGCGATTACAATACACATGTTGTTTACAATGTCAAAGGATTCAACTGAACCTTTATAACTTATATTTTTATTATTTCATGTCCCTTTTCCGAGTCCAGGTTTTTGGAGCGTGGTAAAAAAGCGACCAGCTTAAGTTAAAAATGCAAAAACAGTTTAGCTTTGCATTGTGTATACCTGTGTAAACTATGGTTATTTTATGTACAGGTATCCCAAAACGTTGCTGTACCTAAAGGTTTTTATATAAAAGCGTTGGTATTATTTTCATACAAAAAGGAAAGTCTTTTTTTTTGCTACCTGTGTAACTATGCACATAGGAATTAGAATTTGTTCTAGAATGTTCTTTATTTTCATAAGATAATGTTTTTTGTGACATTAAAATGCAAATTTTTGCGTAAACAACCTATAAACGTAAAGGTGCCTATACGCTAGATCTCGTATTTATTCATTAATTTTGAGCACAAAACAGACATTATATAAAGTACAGAAAAAGGTAAATATTTCAGAGATCAGCTATCATCCAAAACTATGCGCCATAATTAATTTAAAAAAAAATAGGCACCTCTAATTTCGCTATGTATTAGGATAAATAAAAGATTAATCTACACTATCATGCCATTTATTGCATAAGAGATAGTAATTGGACTAATTGCATGTAATAAACATGCATATCGTCCTTTTCCATTTAGATATAATCAATATACAGAGGGCGAGTTCATCGCAAAGGCGCGATTTCTTCCAACTAGCCCAAATTTATTTTTATGTGTGCTGTTTTCATGAATGCTTATATTCGTATTACAGGATGATAGGAAATTCATAGATAAGGATGAGAGTTAGATTGGAATTTTATTTATTTACTTTATCATTTTTTCACATCATCATTATATTTTAACAGTGTTAAAAAAAAAACAACACAAAATTTAAAATATCAAGACAGTTTGCAGTGGCGATAATATTATCACTATGAAAATATGATTTCTTCCATCTAACCACGAGTTATTTATTAGTAGATATTTTTTCGATAGAATTTGATGACTTCTAGTCAATTAGCGTAGGTACTCAAGTTCTATGTTATTTTTAATAGACTTTATAGAATTTAAATGAACTTTTATTTATTTCTTAATGACAAATTACATATATTCGAAATTGATGCTACCCAACTAGGTAGATCCAGTACTAGGGCAAACATATCAATCATAGACACAAAAAATACACACAATCATAAAAACATTCATTTCCGACATACATATACACAGTGTGTCTCCTACATATTATATACAGTGTCGTGATATACTTATGTAACACTTATTCCATATTTATATTTAATTAACACTTCTATCCCTCTATATTTCCCTCCAATTCTTTCTACGACTCAAGTCCAGTTTTTCATACATTGTCCAGCTAAATCAGTCGGGAGAGCTTGAGTCTCAAGTCAAGGATAATTGTAGAGTTGCATAGATTGGTTTCACAAATTAAAAAACAGAAGTTAAGTTAAACGAGGAACATTTATTGATGGTTTAGTTTTACAATGTCTGGCTCAGACACACACACACAATAGTTATTTATACTTTCACAATTAACTTATTAACTACACAACAGGATCTACTTAAATCAATCAATATACAAGTTTATTTAGTCACTGCTTATTCTTTAGATTGCAACGGTTTCGCCGACGTGAGGCACGTCAGCGAGCCCGCAAGGCCGGAGAAGAGAGAGTGAATGAAGTTGGCTGCAGGTGGTAAACCAAGAGAATTTTTTAACAGAAGTCAAAACAAAGTTTAAATTAATTTTTGCGGGATTCTTTCCTTCAAAGAGTCAAATTGTAACTATGTAAATTTAATATGGAAATACTCTAATATTTATGTACTGTTATTTTTAACTACGACAACAGTTACATATTTATAGGAAGATTTTTCATGTAATTTATCCACGTGATTTGCAAAACTTTCCATACATTTCCATTCTACTATATTTTATGGGCAGCCTAAACGAGTCATAATTATTATTTTATATACGTTGAAATACAACATTGCACATGTTTCATACTAGAATATCGTTTGTTTCGATATATCTACAATTTAGTACTGAAACTCATTACATATTATCGTTGCTTTATATTATAATGTACATACTTATGTTTTAACATCTGTAATAAATAAATATAGCAATGCGAGACGCTTAGTACCAGAACCAAAACTAATTTACGTTTTGTCATTGGTACAGCGTACACACAATGTTGGAAAATTTACATACTGAACAATGTTATTATTCAAAATACATCAGCACTTTGCATTCTGCAACTGCTGAAATCATGAATACACCATATTAAATGTGATATTGTGTACAACGATGGTACGGAAAGAATGATCTGCATGATGATTGTATGAAGTTTGTCCGCTGGCTATTCCGTTTAATGAAAATTTCATCCTGTTCGGGACTGTAAAAATTAAGATATTTAGTTTAGGTGATAACTACTTATTCCCTACTTCCTGGATTGTAAATGTGTTTTTTTCTAATTATTTTCTAATATTAGAGTACGTACAGCAGGTCTAAGTTTACAACACATCTCATCATGAACACTACTTTACCATCACGGCATATCCCACAAGTGGGGTATCCATCAGACCAGCCGCATGTTATTATGGAGTAAGCTGTTTTCTCCGTGCCAAAAAATAAGACATTAAGGATGAGTGACAAACCTCATCGCTGATTTAAAGATGTTGGTAAATAAATTTGCGTGATGTTTAACGAATATTTTCCTTTAACAAGACAATTTCAGTTGCCAGCAACAACATGGGTAATAACATAAACTCACTCTTAAAAAATAATTGTCATGGATAATATTTAGGTATATATTAAAATGGTTTAAAGTGAGAAGGCATTGCATAAATTAATTTCAAATGTACCTTTATCTTTATCGCTGTGTTAACTTAGTTTGAAATAAATCTCGATATTAATTTATTTATTAACAAATAAACGGCTTACGCCTTTAACAAACATATTATATAAACTAAAAAAATATACATTTGCTTAGCCATTTATTAACCAAATAAACAACAAGCAATTATCATTTATATTATAACTCCTGGTATAACAATTATATAATTATTATAAACACACTAATATCAACTCGTTTAATACTAAATTCAAGCGTAAATAATTCAATTATCACCTTTTTATGTGTAGAATTGTATAAATATTTCACTCACTTAGGCATACATATGTAGGTACCTACATACATTTTACACCTGACCACCCACACAAACATACACACATATCAATGCCAGGTTACCTACTATTAAAATAGAAAATATACAATAAAAATTATGTACCGCAGTATATGTAAGTAGGTTTGATGGTATTTTTCCAACCTCTGGAATGGATTGCCTCTTGAGCTTAGGCAGGCTGCGGATCTTAACGGACCTAAAAACTTTTTATTTCATGTATTTATTGTTAGAAATTATATTATGTTATACATTCTTGACATACACACATACACACATATCAATGCCAGGTTACTATTAAAATAGAAAATAGAAAATATACAATAAAAATTATGTACCGCGGTATATGTAAGTAGGTTTGATGGTATTTTTCCAACCTCTGGAATGGATTGCCTCTTGAGCTTAGGCAGGCTGCGGATCTTAACGGACCTAAAAACTTTTTATTTCATGTATTTATTGTTAGAAATTATATTCTGTTATACATTCTTGACATACACACATACACACATATCAATGCCAGGTTACTATTAAAATAGAAAATAGAAAATATACAATAAAAATTATGTACCGCGGTATATGTAAGTAGGTTTGATGGTATTTTTCCAACCTCTGGAATGGATTGCCTCTTGAGCTTAGGCAGGCTGCGGATCTTAACGGACCTAAAAACTTTTTATTTCATGTATTTATTGTTAGAAATTATATTATGTTATACATTCTTGACATACACACATACACACATATCAATGCCAGGTTACTATTAAAATAGAAAATAGAAAATATACAATAAAAATTATGTACCGCGGTATATGTAAGTAGGTTTGATGGTATTTTTCCAATCTCTGGAATGGATTGCCTCTTGAGCTTAGGCAGGCTGCGGATCTTAACGGACCTAAAAACTTTTTATTTCATGTATTTATTGTTAGAAATTATATTATGTTATACATTCTTGACGTGGATACATATTGTATCCAAAATATTCAATGTAATACAATTTAATAGATATGTCATTTCTGACGTGGATTCCTTTATGTATCCGAGATTCTCATTAAATCTATGTATTTATCTTTATTTATAATAAAACGTGGATCTAATATCCTAGAATTGATGAATTGTGCAGTCTCCTTGAGGTGCTTTGGCACGTAAACTACACTTTAATGTTGTAAAATAATAATAATATGATAAATTAAGTTTTTGTGGAATTTCCAGAAGTGAATAACAAATAAATAAACTACCCTTCCATAACATTCCATTTAATCTGTATGACCCTCTTTCACGATGAAACATTCTAATTGCGACGACTTCACAGCGGTGACAGTTCGCAGAGCGGAATCGTACTAAATCGTGCATTATTTGAAATGTTGTAAATAAAGGTCTTCTTGTTAATATATTTTACCTAATTAAATTACAAAAATATGAAGGTCGCGAAAAGCGAACAAATAAAAATGATTTTTTTTTTTCTCGTTACTACATACTTATTCAACAGAGCAGTTCTTTTGAAATGTTTAACCTGAGCGCACAAACATAACTCAATAATTATTATTGTTCGATAATTATTGAGATTTTATCGAAAGTAACATTCCATATTTCGATATTACCCACAGTCTTCATACATGATCTGTAACTTTTTGATGAAAAGTCATCAGTTGGGATACTTCTCAATTCACCATTTGGGTTTTCTTTGCTTACAATATTTTTAATATTGAATTTCGTTGAACCGATTTTATAAGTATGTAGGTAATATTAAAAATAAACATTTTCAATGATATTCGCGATGACGTATATAATATTGAAAATAAACGTTTTTTATGCCGTGAACCTGAAAACATTAAAATTCTTAACGGAATAATTATTTTGAGAGAAGACAAACTTCTTAAAAGTTAAAATAATGTTTATTTTCAGTTCAGCGATGGGATATGCTTTCTATTATGAACATTAGTATACTATTCTTTCCTATACTATACTCTCAATACGTGTCCCAAGTGGGGTAGGCAGAGAGAACGGAACGCCATATAGATCTATCCTTACATATACCTACTTCTTATACATTCATACAATTTCTGACGCACGCCCGTCAGTTCCTCTTGCACAACATCCGACCGTCCTTTTTTTGAATTTGATTCACGTGAACAAGCCACGTGGTTTTCGGAAACCTGCGTTTCCTCACACCCCTTCTTTCAGACAAGTATATCCTCTTTGATATTCCTTCCGCGTTCATTCGTTCAATAAGTCATAAGCGTCGTAACTTATTTATGAATATACATATAATTTGTTTCTTTTTTTTTATAGATATTCCTGTCTGGGTTTTTCATAAGCTTATACACCTTTCACACTTCCTGTTATTAATAAAAAAAACACATTTTTTTTTATTAAAACAAAATTATCTAAACCGAAGCTTCTCTACATAAGCACGAGCAGCGCTCAATTTTTGGGCAAGTTGTTGACTTAATAGTATTTGAGTTTATTTTATTTTCTAGAAACTTCAATATTTTCTAGTGTTACTTTCTGGAAATTCATTATTAAAAATAATTAAAACACTGTTTTACAACTTCTTATTTTTTTAAACATTTTGACAATATAATTAAGTTTATAATTGATATTTGAAAAATTATGACTCATAAATATGATATTGCAAAACGATGTTCATAATAAAGCAGAAACCACACCGTGTTTCTAGTTAATGAATGTAGGTTAAAATGTTATAACTAGGGCTGGGATGAATAGTGATTTAACCAGATACCGTATAACGGAGGTCTGATGAGATTTTGAACCAGTTTTCCAGATGTCCAGATATTATTTTGACGTATTTAGATTGAATTATTAATTTAGATAGATTCAATTAGGTTCCTAATAAAACAACGTACCTAATAGACATCGCTGTCCCAAATACACATCATTTACAAACAACCGTCGCAGAAAAAATACGTAAATAAACAGAACTAGCCAGAGAAATAAAAAATATTTGACATTGTAGGTCCGTTTATATAATACCTACCTTTAGTCATGTCGGCTACATGGGGTAACTCCGAAATCTTTTATAAATTAATTACTAAAATTAGATTTAGGTACCAGTTAATTTGAACATAAAAATTCAAAATTTATTATAATAAACACTTGTAATATTGTTAAAAAAAAAAAAAATTTCCCCGCATAAGACTGTTAAGTTTTTGTGTGACCATGACTGATCATATTGAAACATATCTAGTTGTATAATGCTGAGTGTGGATGGAAATTCTGCCGCCGCGCATAAAAAGTTGAATGACAAATAGTGTGAACGCTCCTATTTAGAATTTCATTGATGTATTAACGTACCATTCGATTTCCGGTCGGACAGAAAAAATAAACCGGATATAAGTACCTGACAGTTATCCAATGTTCAATTCATCTTTATTTTTAACATAGGTAATAGTATTTAGCACCACCGTTCCTGCAATATACATGCATGCGCGATGGTAATTAATTAAAATATGTACCACATTACCTGCACCTGGTAACGGATGCGAGTTAATAACAATATATTTGTAATAAAAACGGCAGTATAATAAATAGGGGAAGGTTACCTAAGACGGGACAAGCTAAATTCTCCGATCCTCTTATAGATGGCAGACTATTGTCAACACAGAAATGTAGATACTAGACGCAATGAAGATAATCCTAAATCAGATCGCAATTTGACTGAGGTTTGAGTGCATGCGTGTGTAATTTGTGATTTCTGTATTATTAAATCAATATTTATCTTCGCCACCTTTTCTACTTTCGCCTCAAAGTTACAAGGTAGGCAATGTTTTTATGCATTGACGTATACGTATTACATTCTTTTAATATAATATATAAACTTTTATTTATAAATTATGAAGATGTAGGAACACGATAACAAATTATTATTTTTGTTACGGTTACCTAAAACGAGACAAACACGAGTTACATAAGACGGGACATCTCCCGTCTTAAGTAACCCATATATTGAAATTATTTTCCTGTGCAAAATAAAATAATTAGGAACAAACCAATAAGTTGAGCAGTTTTTTCAACTATAGGTAGGTACATCTTTATTTATTTTTTGTTTCAGATGGTTGCAACTTTTTCAAAATATTCATATGCACGATAAACTAGTCGAAATGAGTGGAACCCGAAAACTGATACTGATAATGATCGTCTCTATACTGTGTTCTAAAACTTTATATGTTTATTCATTTAATATTATTTTTTCTAATATTTATATATATACCTAAACGTTTTTATTGATAAATTATAGCAAAAGTGATAAAGGAACTTTTTTGTACTCATGGTCCTTCTTTGGTAACACCTTGTCCCGTTTTGGGTAACCGGTTACCTAAAACGGGAGATATTGTGTAAAACTACACGAAGCAAAACACGATTATTCTATCTCAGTCGATTGGCCACTCTTTAAACTTTAATATTTAATAAAAATATTAAAAAAAAATCAATTCACGACTAAATTACAACGTTTCAAAAAAAATTGTCCCGTCTTAGGTAACCTTCCCCTACATTATAACACAAAGTTATATAACGTGGGCTCAGTACTAGAACTAAACATCCCTAATTTTGATTTTTTTGAGTATGCGTTTCCGATGTTTGCTAATGTTTGAGTTATTTCTAGAAATAATCAAAGCGTTTCAATATGTACCTAATACATAACATATTATAAATTTCTATAATTTTGAGTGTAATGTTATGATTTATCCATTACCTCAAAACTATTGATTTTGAAATGTCTAGCTATAGTAGTGTGCTCACGATAATATATTGTGTGTATACTTTGTTTTAATGTTTAATTTACATAATAGCGTTCAAACCACAATTTTTTTTAGATATAAATATTAATTTCATGACAAAAGACACTATGCTTTATAAATGACATTGCAACTAATTCCTTTTGAAGTAGACAGAGAGGAACAACAGCCATAATTATATTTCAATCCTATCTGATAATATATTATACTCCACGGAGAATATTCTAAGAATAAAATGCAAAGACATTATAAAATGAGATGAAATTAGATCATTTGTATATGTATATTATGTATAAATGTAAACATTGTGCAAATTAGGTACCTACATACATTATATTTATACCTAGCGGCAAATCAGCTAATCTTTATATTTCGTAATATGTAAAGTTGTATTTGCCCGTATAGAAACTTGTCATATCGTCCCTTACCTTACCAAGATCTCGTCATGTATAAAGTTACAGATACCTATGTCTTGTATTATACATCTACATACTTCTACACCATCGCGGCATATCCCACAAGCGGGGTAGCCAGCAGGCCAGTTGCATGTATTAAACATGCGAGCTGTCTTCTTTGTGCCAGCAAAAAATTAAAACATTCAGGATGGGTGGCAAACCTCATCGCTGATGACAAAAGTATCTTTAATATATTATAATAAAGAAGTTTATGGGGACAATTAATGTAATTCGTCGGTTGCCTGGAGGTAGAATCTCGGCCTTATACACAAGAGGTGCGCGGTTCGATCCCAGGTGCCAGCAACCTCCTTTTCCACGACGCAATCTTTTAACTAAATGTTATAGGTGTATAAGGTTGAATTTGATTTTATAACAAAACATAGATATCTATATCCTTAAAAATAATAACAAAAATCCATTAATTCAATTTACTTCCATAATAGGTAATTGATAAAAGTATGTAAATGCGTGCGTAAGAAAAAGGGAGAAGATTAAAAAAAACACTACTTTACTTTACAGGAGAGCCAAAATAAAATTCACTCGGTGGTTCAATTCATTACAATGTCAGAACAATAATTATACAATAACTTGACAATTCTTTTAAAATGCGCCGTTTTGTGGAAAAACCATCGCTCAATTCACGGTATTTCTAAAACGTTTTTAACAAGACACTTTTGCTATGACGATTGTTTTTTATTACAAATTCGTATTGTGAAACAAATTAAATTAACATTGTTAGTACCTATACAAGCCAAAGTACCTACCTATAAAATATTAAGCAAGCATTCAGTCACTTATCTCTACATTTTTATGACACTGAAAAAATATTATATTTAATTATGTATTGTTTAATTTATGCTTTGTTATTTTTTTAATGAGTCTTGGCACTTAACCAAGGCTCCAGAGCGGAAGATACTAAGCTTTGAAAACAAGTGTCTTAGAAGGATTTTGGATGTCAGATGGTATGAACATGTTACAAATGATGCTGTGCGCCGGCGCACCCAGCAGAGACCTGTAATCTCCGTAATACAGGAGAGACGATGGTCCTGGCTGGGACATGTTTTGAGAATGCCTAATGATAGTTGGCCAAAAAGAGCACTGTTCTTCCGTCCACAGGGGTTCCGTTGGCCCGGGCGTCCTTCTTTCTGCCCTGTGCTCCCGAAAGGAACGTTGAGGGCGATGATGATGATAATGATTTTTTTAATGAGAAAATATAAGTGTAAGTTATTTTAGAACTATACCTCAAAGCACGAGCTCCGCTCAAATTTGAAAGAATCGGTTGATTTTTTACTATTTATTAATATAGAAATGATAATTATTGAAAAATGTAGGTACTTACCTATCTATTTATTCCAAAATAAATATATTTTAATTTGAATAATATGCTTCTGGAAATATAAACTACTATTACTACTACTATACCATCACGGCATATCCCACAAGTGGGGTAGCCAGCAGATCAGCTGCATGTGAGAAACATGCAAACTGTCCTCTTCGTGCCAATATAATATCAAGACATTCAGGATGGGTGGCAAACCTCATCGCTGAATTTAAGATGTAAAATGTCTTAATTTTTTCGAACACCTGCCTTTTACAGGACACTCGAAAACTTACGCAGAAGAGTGGGAGACCAATTCTTTACCGGGTGCTCCACGGGATTTAAACACACACATATTTATAAGTAATATAAATTACCGATTATGCTTCAAAATTTTGCATATAATATTTTTTAAAATACATATATTATGTTATAAATTAATGTTTTAATGAAAACAGCGCCATTATTTTCACTCCTAGATATATTTGCCAATCAATGATAAATGAAATCATACACGCATACATAGTTATCTAATTTTACGATACAAACACAAATATGCATAATTACCTACTATACATACCTAATACATAATATATTATTTTAAACAACATTTATCTATGTGTGTGTGTGTATATGTATATATTATATTCCCAGCGGCTCTTTACTATTACGCAAGGAAAATTGTTACTACTACAACTACATACATATAAACTTAAATGCAATAAATTGCATGTGCATGTAGGTGTACCTATGCGTGTTTGTGTATATAATGCTATTCCGCTTCATACAACAATGACCTCTCGGAACGATTCAATTAAGGTCAATGTTGCATAAAGTCAAGATCGACATAATGGCCAATCAGTGTTTTTAGTGTCGACTCAGTAAGGAAACATGCCAGCTCAATTTTATGACTTAGATTTTATTGGTTTGCATATTTCTTTGTATAAATGGGTAGGTATACTCCATGAGGTCTCCGGTAAAGAATACTGCCCTGCTAAGTAAAAACACAGTAATTACCAAACACATATGTGTCAGAATCGCAAGCCAAGTTTAAAACTGCATTTTTCAAGTATTAAAAAAAACATACCACAGTCGTCATAAATATCTAAGATATTCAATAATTTTTGAAATATGCTTCCTTTTAATAAGCTAATTTATAAAAGATATTTGTGACGACTGTGGAAAGTTTGTTTTTTGATACTTGAAAAAATACACACAAAAAAGTAGTTTCAAACTTGATCTGCGATTCTGACACATATGTGTTTGGTAATTACTGTGTTTTTACCAGAATAGGTCTACTATTTTCTGAATTTCTTCGAGCATGTATTTGCACTCCAGAATTTATTTTGTTTTATATACCAGGTACTCCAGAATGCCTTTTTCCAACTCAAATAAGTATTTAATGTTCTCTAGTTTTAAAATTTGAACCTTATATCGTAATTGCTAAAAACAAAAAAATATATCACACATCAAAGAGGTGTAAAGTGAACGATAATTAGTCATTATTTCAAAGGTGCATTTTTGGTAAATTTATTTTCACAAACTTCCTCGATGAAACAATCACTTACTTTTTTTTACCGATAAAAATAACAGCGCATTTATGATGTTTTCTAATTAAGTTGTTGATAAACGTGAATGATTGTGAATGTAGTGGTGAATGCAATCGCATGATAGTTTTTTATCGTCATACAAATCAATCTACTAACCTTTCTAACAAAATGTCGTTTAAGTAACGCAATCTCTTTCAAACGTTATATATGATACTATACTATACCATCACGGCATATCCCAAAAGTAGGGTAGCCAGCAGACCAGCTGCATATAAAACATGCAAGCTGTCTTCTTCGTGCCAATATAAAATCAAGACATTCAGGATGGGTGGCAAACCTCATGGCCGAATTTAAGATGTAAAATGTCTTATTTTTTCGAACACCTGCTATTAATATATGATATTGTTTTTTATTATTATTGTGGGTTGATTTTTGAAAAAAATCCACTCTAAATTTAACTTTCATTTAGGTACATAATGTAGGTTAAAATGAATATTTCAAAATAAGGAACCCAACACACCGTGGACCACCCGGCAAAGAATAGATCCCCCACTCTTTTCTGTAAGTTTTTGAATGTTTTGTAAAAGGCAGGTGTTAGAAAGAAAAATATATTTAACATCTTAAATTCAGTGATAAGGTACCTATGTATTCCAACGTACCATACTATACTATACCCTCACGCCGTGTCCCAACTGGGGTAGACAGAGAGAACGGAACGCCAAACAGATCTATCTTTACACACTTCCTTCGCTTCCTCCACATTCATACAGTTTCTAATACACGCACGTCGGTTTCTCTAACTCAACACACGGCCGTCCTTGAAAATTTAATCCACGTGGTTCTCGGACGCCCGCGTTTCCCCACACCCTTTCTTTCAGACGAGTATATCCTCTTAGTCATTCTTACCTCGTTCATTCGTTCAACATATATTCCAACGTCTTAATTTTTATTGTCACAGAGAAGACGACTTGCATGCCTATTCCTGGGTCCTCCACCCTTGGGAACTGTCGTGATGGCATGAATGAGGATTAATTTAATAACAATGCCAATACATCATAGTAAATATTGTGGAAGGAGGTAATATTATATTATTATAGATTTAATTAGCGAAAATTGGTCTACATAAATGAAGTAAACTTGTTTCCACGCTGTGTTCCCTTGAGAAAAGCCGAACATCAAAATGACAATAATGATGATTAATTTGAGTAAAATCAATGTCGCCTAAACGTAATAATTGATTTCATGACAAAATGTCACGTACGCGTCAGTAAGCAAACTTTTCGTATGACACATTATGTAATTTATCACATTTCATACATGGAAAATTATAGTTTGGCTGTATGGGAATATAGTATTTATAGAAAATGTCTGTTACTATTATGTGGTAGGTACATTAATCCTTTTTTTTTGTTGGTATAATTACTGGGTGAGTGGTATGAGGGTATTAGGAAGTCAACCCAAGAGAATCAGATTAACAACTAATGATTTTTGTTTTTTTGGTATTTTATTTATTCTAAAATTAATTATTAATTTATTTATTCTACAGAGACACACACAGAGAGTTGACTAAACATGTATAAAAATAAGAAGAAAAAAAAGACACATCTGCAGGGTTACTCTTGACAAAATCTCAATACGATCTTAATCTTAATCATACGACCCGCGAAGTGACTATTAGTCAAAAATACGTGCATGCCAATCTCGCGGTAGCGGTAGCGTGGTATTTTTGACCATAGTCCCTTCGCGCGTCGTATGATTTAGATTAGATCAAGACTAGATTAAGATTGTATTTAGATTGTGTCAAGAGTAGCCCTGGTCCGAATTAAGCGTGTCCACAGCGTGCACGTTCAAATGGATAATTTAAAAAAAGAGATGGTGAGGTATTCGCGGTAGCCTGAAGGTAGATTCTTGGACTTTCAATTGAGAAATTCCAGGTTCAAATCTTTCCACTGCCGATTAACTCCATCTTCACGACACGAACGTATTGTTTATTGCATTTTGGAGTGTATTTATTTATTATTTTATTTCAGCGATGAGATATGGCAATACCGCAATGGCCACATGCCACATTCCAGGTAGTCTAGGCAGAGAAAATGGAATGCCATATTAGTTTCTTTCGCTTCCTCTACGCTCATAAAAAGTTTCTTATCATGCCAGCCGATTTGTATTAAGGTACTCGTATCGTGAGGTGTTCGAAAAAATTAAGACATTTTACATCTAAAATTCAGCGATGAGGTTTGCCACCCATCCTGAATGTCTTGATTTTAGGTATATATGGCACGGAGAGTACAGCTCGCATGTTTATTATATGCAAATGATCTGCTGGCTACCGCACTTGTAGGATATGCCGTGATGGTACAGCAGTAGTATCCTGAGAAGGTAACGCTTTGTTGTTGAGTCACGAGTCACGAGGTCTCGTGTGCGATTCCCGGCCAGGGCAAAATGAAGAATGACTTCTCAAATTATCTTGGGTCTGTGATTTTTTTATATAAACTCGTTTATGTGTTGAGTGCATTGTAAATAATATGTCGTACACTTATGTATCATCTGGTTAGTACCTAATACCCAAAAAACAAGATTCATATCCTAATTTGGGACTAGCTCGATTTGTTTGAATTTTCTGTGCATGTTAAGTTATAGTTTAAAAACAATTTCATAAAACAAGATTCACATACAAATTTGGGACGATCTCGATCTGTTTGAATTGTTTGTGCATGTAAGGTTATTAATTATGAACAATTTCATTGAGAAAGATATTCAAATTAAATACAATCAATCAATAAAAACACGGCGAGTTTATCGAAAGGCAAGACCCTTTTCAACCAATCCAAAACTACTGACTGTTTATTGTAGGTAGGTACCTATATATTTTTAGAATCTAAAACTATTTGTTTTTAATATATAATATCATATATAAAATATATCTGTACCTAAGTATGACCAACATTTTCTTCTACATGACAACATTGAAGTATGAGGGACGACATTATAATTCCCTTGGTATTAGTCTGGCTATTGCATGTAAGTTTGTGACACTTTCACATTTTCCGATACACTGAATCATGAAATATCATTACATTTTCTTTTCTTTTTTTTTCTAACAATCACTCCAAACAGTTTGAACATAATATAATAAGTAGATATATGGATTTTGTTTCCATAAAAACATTGTATGAAGTTATTTATTAAAAATTAAGACACGAAGCTAATATTTGAGGCCTAGAAAAGACAGCGTCAACATACCTATTTAGAAGTACCTCTCTTTAGTTACACTCGACCCGTCCTCTTCGCGAGGTATGCTTTGTCCAATCAAGCTACCGGATGACATTCCCGTATTCTCATAAGAGTTTTACACGTGAATGCACGTAGAGTTTTCATCTCAGATGTTTTATGGTTTTTTGCCCGCGCTGTATCTGATCATATTTCCATTCCAAACACACTATTGTACATTCTCAATGATCTCCTCTGATGTGGATAAAAATCATCTGAAAAAATTTTCGAATTCACTTTTTATCGAAAAAATACATAAACTGTAATTTTGAACTAATAAGCAGCCCATAAATTATTATTAACAATCTTTATGCCTACAACTTTTTTTAAATTTATTTTCCTGTGTACTAAATTGAAACATATTTTTTTTTTTTTTTTTATTTTTTTTTTTATTAATAATAATAATTTATTCAAACAATAATATTGTCTTTACATTTTCATTATAACATAGTTGAACATACTTAATACAATCACAAAAAATGTCTTCCACACTAGCCATAGGGCTGTGTTGTGGCAGAAATACAAATGAGATACAAAACAATAGAGTTTTTGAAGTTAGCAAAAATAAAAAAGAAAGCTAAAACCTTATAATAAATTAATAAAAAACATCCAGTCAAACATAAGTTCCAAAATACAAACTTAACAATGTCAAAATATTGATTTAAAATTTAAACCAACATCATCACATTTTAGATAAAGAATAGGTATCATGGTTTTTCAATAAGGAATCCACTCAAATTCTTCAAAAGATATATTCTGTAAAAATATGAAAATTATATTTTTGAATGTCAAGTCTACACGTGTTACAGTTTGTTATATCTCCTGTAATCATATTAAGTATAATAATTTGTATATTTTTCAAATAAATATTTATACCCTAATACATAACATAACGTAAGGTACTTGGTGGTTTTCTCAATGTAAACAGATTAGGTGAATTCTGGTCTGCATATTTAATTTTTCGATGACTTTGTAATTACACCGTACCTGTAATAAATTCTCAAAGGCTGAAAGTTTAACGGGCGTATTACAGTAAATGTTGCTAATAATATTCTTTATTTTGAATGTAGGTATTTTTATTATTTTCTAGTGCTCTGATAAAAACAGAGAAAAAAAGTATCGAATATTTCAAAGCAAAACGATAAAATTGATTATAAGCCAGTATAAGAAAAAATCAAAATGGATTATTTTGTGGCATTTCTATGTATCACTAAAAAATAACAAATGATCTCTCGTCCTCAATTTAATATAGGTACATGAACATACATGAAATACATGAACATATTATTTTTTAATTTGAAACATAGTGTTAAATAAAATAATTTAACAAACTTCACTGGCTTGTGAAAAATGTAATATTTAGGTTGTACTATATAATATGTAAAAGCTGTTTGTATTAATAGTATTAATAAAAAAAAAAAACATGTTTGCTAAATAAGCTCTGTGACCAAAGTCATTATGAAACTTAATATTTGTGAAAGAGAAAACGTTGTTTTTGAAATTTAAAAACAATGTGTTTTCATTTTATTTTGTATGGCTTCGGCGTGTGATTATTTTCCTAGCTAGAAAGCTGCGTTCAATAGTCATTTCAAATCTTATATCCTTTTTTCCCGTCTAGAAAATATTGGGGTCGACCTATGGAGGCCCATCCAGTCTCTCTTGTATTTTATTCCCGTACTCACCTCCACCAGGTGTTAGATTGTGAAACTGAAAGATTTTAATTTGACCAAGGCCTGGAGAGAAAGATGGAACAACGTAGACCGTCTAATAAAAAAAGAACATCATTGAAGACCCTATACTGTCAGTGGCTTTAATCTCCCCCAAAAAGTCTGGTCCAAGAGAATTGAATTCGTACGGGTCAAGGCTGCTGTGACTACCTAATGTGGAAGTCACAGTTGGAGAGGGTCACCTGAATTCGACTGTGGGGCATAGTCCAAATCGACAATAGTGTTATTTCCAGCTACATCTTTAATATTTTATATAGGTACATTTCAAATATTTTATTCACAATAATAATAATTTTTCTACTTATAAGATTATTTTCCATAATAAGTTTAGGTACCTATAGTTAGTCTCTCTCATATTTGGATGGAAAAAGAAAAATAATAATTAATCTCTTACAAAATAGTACAACTTGAACCTCACTCAGTGAATAGGTAAAGAATGTAAATGCATAAAAACCCTATTTCACGATATTCACAGATAATTTTAATTTAGTAAGTAGATTTTGATGATACATTACAATGTTAAGATTTTTTTCCTGAATTAATACACACATCATAATACATATTAACTTATGTTACATTATTACCACAATATATACATATGTTTCAGTTTTATCTCAGTTGATACACATTTTGTACTTACTTACATAGTTAACTAATTAAACCACAATATTGTGAATACGAACAATGTTCGTACGTATGTTTTACAAATGTAGGTACCTAATTATATATTCTACACTGTTTAATAATCATAATAATAGGTACCAACTGTATGATGTTAGTCTAGGTACTTACGTAACTCACAGCTGTGGTGTGAGGTGTAGGTGATAAATCAAGTGATTCGCTTCCCCGAGTCAGTTTCATGTCTAAAGATACCGTTGTCGTTGATGCAAAAGAAATATCTCGTTTCAATTATTTCTTACAAAGTAAGAATGATTTTTTTTTGCTGTTAGTTTAAAGTTAATGTTTAAAAGTGGAATAATTGTTTATTGAACATGTGAAAGAAAGGTTGAAATTAAGTGACTTTAATTGTGACAATGCGGATTTTTAATAATGCCATTGATATAAATATAAAATTCGAAGGATATACCTAATGATAAATAAATTTCAAATTTCTAATGATTATACCTATTATTATTTAAGTGATTGTGTATGTAGATGGATGTTCCAGTGTAAGACAATTAACATCTACAATTTAGCGACGAGAAATGTCACCTATTGCGATTTCCATTATTTTATTGGCATGACTACCAATTACATGCAGTTGATTTTATAGCTTTCCTTTGTTATAGGATTTGAATATGGAACATCAATTAGGTTATTGAACGATATTAACGATATTTTAGCGATCCGATTCGTATATACTTTCAATATTATTTAATAATATCGAATATGGTTAGATGAATGTTAATTTAAGTAGAAGTATTTTTTGCATACTCAATCATTCTCAGTCAGTTTTGTTTGAATATATTGAAATAATATACAAAATTGATGAAATGAATTTCATTGTTGTGTAAAAATCACTCGAGGGATGTTGGGTAAAAATCACTCGAGGGACACAATATAATGCCTTCGATATCATTATAAATCATTCGAATTTTATCTTGAAAGTATCTATTTGTTTTTTGAATTCATTACCGCCTGTACCTATCCATCACTTAAAATCTAAAAATACGAAAAAAATGTGCTACAACATATTGCACTCTCAGAGCCGCTGTTACATATGTTTGTATGAAGATAGATTTTCAGTGTAGGATTAAATTGCACCACCTTGATAATATTATGTAATTAGTTAGTACTAAGTATGTATAAGTAAGAATGCTCTAATAATTCTGACTACTATTCAGCAGTAAAGTATGTCTGTTTTTAACGTTGAAGGGTATGTCATCCTTTGATTATTATCATCATCTACATTTTCAATGTAATTTGTCGCGTATTAGGTAATTAATAAGTTTATGAATATCTGTTTCAATTTGGCGTATGTTTTATACTATACAGTAGCATGAAGATATTTTAGTGCAAAATTGTTTTTATACTATACCATCACGCATATCTCACAAGTGAGGTAGCCAGCAGACCAACTGCATTCGATTAACATACAAGCCGTCTTCTATAAGCCAACGAAAAATAAAACATTCAGAATGGGAGACATATCTCATCGCTATCTCGTGCATCTTTTATTCTCCTCTTAAATTTCTTCCATTATCACTCCCTCTACCATCTGCGATAAGGTATAACGTATGTATAAAACATAGTGCAGTTAGATTCCCTGCAAAGAATTGGCCTGCAAATCGTTTCCGTAAGTTTTTGAGTGTCCTGTCAAAGGTATGTGTTCGGAAAAAAAACACTTAAAATTTTCGATTCAGCGATAAGGTTTTGCTGTCCATCCTGAATGTGTTAATTTTTTATAGGCACGGAAAAGACGACTTGTATATTAATAATAATGAAGTCGGTCCGTTAACTATTGCATTTGTAGGAAATGTAGCGATGTTATAGATGAATGGATAAAAATCAATACAAACATTTGTGTGTATTATATTATATAAAGTCAAATACCATTTGATGTTTACCGACGAACTTTAAGTTTGAAGTTCTTGAACACTCAACTACAAATATAAACTAAGTGTTTACTAACTGTTGTCCGTCGATTGATATTGTTTAATTCTACGGTCAACATTGAATGACATTGTCCTATTTCTATTTGCATTCGTGGGCCAATAATATTAGTTATATATGACTACTATTAGTTATAGGTACGTAGATTTATTACTGAATTAAATGCTCTACAATTATAATTATTTAACTGACCAATGATCATCCGTAGTTTTATTAACTATAATATTGACGCTTGTTTGAAAATTATTAATTCGAGTGGTTATCAGTTTGCGATCGTAATACTTGGGAGCAATACAGCAAAACATAAAATGGTTTGATAATTTTGATATGTTTTGTGAGTAGAGATAATTCTCCAAAGAAATTTCTTGAGAACGAGAAATTTCTCCTCTGATGGAAGAGAAATTTCTCGTATTATGACCCTTCGCCCAAAACACTTGGTAGCCAACCTGATTGATCCAAAAATTCGTGGGGTTGATTAGGGCCCAAATCAGAGGTTTTTAATACTTTTTCCAAGTAGGTACTTACATTTTTTTCAAACTTAAATATGGGCATGTGGGGTGTTAAACTTTAAGTTATTTCATTGGGAAGAGGTTTTCACTACTTTTATTTGCGTAAACGCTTTCTCCATTTTTTCAATAACTCATGTACTTGCTCTTTTATCTATTTATTTAAACCCAAACGGTGCCGGATTACAAAACTATTAACTAATAAGTAAACAATGAACCTTACTTAAAATTGAAAAAAAAAAAACAATTTTTCTGTTATGTTTGTTCCTTTAAAAAACTAGATTTCGAAGCATATTCTTTTTACACATCACCATTTTTTTTATTGATATTCATTAAATTTTTATTGATCATTGTAAAAATGATCAATAAAATATATATTTGCCTCAAAATATACCATATTTCTCCCAAATTCTCCACTCAAATTTCTCGAAAAATAATTTCTTGGGAATTCCACAACACTAATTTTGATTTATTTCTCTATGAATGTAGACTTTTGCTACATTTGACAAATTAAAGCTGCTTTATTTTGAAATTATTTTATAAATTTCACTATTTCTTCAATAAGAAAATTATCACTTATCGATTTATTTTTAATTTATTTTACTATCATTACAAATATATTTTTAAAATATCTCTGTTTCATAAACTAAGTAAATATATGAATTCAGATTTTTATAGGTTTTGTGCATTTTTCTGTTCAATTTCTGTCAGGAAAGAACTTTTATTTTTTTTTATTTTACCAAATTTGAGTTTTTTTGTGGAAAAATTTAAGATGAAAAAAAACTATTATTTATTTAATCATTTTCAATATATCCATAGTAAATAAACTTGTAGTTACCTATTCATCAATCATTAAGGGCCGTTTCATATCACTTGTCTATCCATTACCCTCAGTTAAAATCTAATATACCATGGTATTTATAATAATTATACTAGCTGACGTTAATCTAAAAGTTAAGGGTGGTCCATCCCTATTTTTTTTTAATTTTTGAACAATTTTTTTTTATAGTGAGGCATTAAAAATACATACCTACAGTCCTAAATTTTCACCCTTTTACTATAAATCCCTATTTTTTTAATAGCGATATTAGTATATGGAAAATGTATATGACAAAACAACGTTTGCCGGGTCAGCAAGTTAATACATAAAATAAAATTCCTTCATATCAGTTATTTTAGAACGATTAACTATGTAACAGTTACGAGACATTTTGAATGAAGTATTATATCGCTCGTCAATGGTATAGGTTTACCGAAATCGATCGCGATTTAAATAATCAAGTAACTAGAATACTTAAAAAAACATTCAAAATTAAATTTCTTGGGTTAAGTAGTTAAGTGTCCCGTGGAGCACCCGGTAAAGAATTGGTCTCCCACTCTTCCCCGTAAGTTTTCGGGTGTCCTGTAAAAGGCGGGTGTTCGAAAAAACTAAGACATTGTACATCTTAAATTCAGCGATGAGGTTTGCCATCCATCCTGAATGTCTTGATTTTATATAGGCACGAAGAAGACAGTTTACGTGTTTCTTACATACATGCAGCTGGTCTACTGGCTACCCCACTTGTGGGATATGCCGTGATATGTAGTAGTAGGTATACATAATACTGATCAAACATAAGCCAGTCAATCAGATCGCAACCAATTAGACAACAAAAGAAAAGACAGAATTTCTTCCACACAATCAATGATTTAAAGTTACATTTACAACAATGTTACAATATCACATTCATATAACAATGTTACAATATGAGTAGCTATATTGTGTATGTACATTCATTGAATAACGCTTCTCTCATCATTCTCTAGCTAACCTTGCTGACAGCATATTCCTCATAAATAACTCAGTATCCTGTTCCGTAGTATGTAGATAGGTATTTACTTACCTATCAAGTAGATACTTGAAATTGTTATTACTAAAGTTGCAGATTATATGCGATGCAAAAAGCCAAAATATGCAGAATGAATGATTAGCTGAGGAAGAAGAGGCTGCGGATATTAAGACATTCAGAAGAGACCTGAAAACCATACCAAGTAGATACTTGATATTGTTATTACTAAAGTTGCAGATTATATGCGATGCAAAAAGCTAAAATATGCAGAATGAATGATTAGCTGAGGAAGAAGAGGCTGCGGATATTAAGACATTCAGAAGAGACCTGAAAAGCATACCAAGTAGATACTTGATATTGTTATTACTAAAGTTGCAGATTATATGCGATGCAAAAAGCTAAAATATGCAGAATGAATGATTAGCTGAGGAAGAAGAGGCTGCGGATATTAAGACATTCAGAAGAGACCTGAAAACCATACCAAGTAGATACTTGATATTGTTATTACTAAAGTTGCAGATTATATGCGATGCAAAAAGCTAAAATATGCAGAATGAATGATTAGCTGAGGAAGAAGAGGCTGCGGATATTAAGACATTCAGAAGAGACCTGAAAACCATACCAAGTAGATACTTGATATTGTTATTACTAAAGTTGCAGATTATATGCGATGCAAAAAGCTAAAATATGCAGAATGAATGATTAGCTGAGGAAGAAGAGGCTGCGGATATTAAGACATTCAGAAGACACCTGAAAACTTTTTATTTGACTAATTACTTTTAAATATTGTATTCTGTTTTACATTCTTGACGTGGTATATTGTATGTATCCAAAATATTCAATGCTACTCTATATAATATGGAACTTCTGACGAAGATACTTTTATGTATCCGAGATTATCATATTTTTTTTTTTAAAAAGATATAGGTATGTATATGGGTTTGTTATAAAACCAAATACAACCTTATGCACCTTTCACACTAAGCTAAAAGCTTGTGCCGTGAAAGGGGACTTTGCCGGCACCGTGGATCGAACCACGGATTCCTTGATCTGAAGGCCGAGACTCTACCTCCAGGCTACAGACGAACTCTTTATTATATTATTATTTACATTTCTATATTACCTAATTATAATGTAACGTGGATGTAATGTCATAAAATTGATGAATTGTACAGTGTCCTTGAGGTGCTTTGGCACGTAAATGACACTTTAATGTTGTCCAATAATAATAATACGCTACTTATGTAGGTACCTAATTCGTGAAGTTACACGAATACAGTTTCCTTGAGGTGCTTTGGCACGTAAACGACACTTTAATGTTGTCCAACACTAATAATACTGTAATTAGTGTTGTGGAATTCTCAAGAAATAATTTCTCAAAGTAGCATAATAATAATATATACTTAATTTATTCAATCAATCAATAACAATGTACAAATGTTGAGACAATTTATCACCAATATGGCTACAATTAATTATGGAAACAAAAAATGTTAGGTACTTACATAAAAAAGTGCTAATACTAGTTGTGTATGTTTTGTTGCTGAATTTAAGATTTAAGAATTACCCTTTATCCTTCAAAGCACGAGCTCTGCTCAATTTTGAAGGAACAAATAAAAGAAAAATATATGTTTTTATTATTATTTTGTATTGATTGATTATTGTTTTAAGTGTATATTTTTTACTGAATAAATATATTTGAATTTGAATTTTTGAATTTGAAAACTGATGAAAAATCTTGATGTTTGACACCCTACATGCCCATATTTAAGTTTAAAAAAAAAAGCAGGTACGTACGTGGAAAAAAGTGTTAATAACCTCTGATTCAGGCCTTGATCAGCCCTACAAATTTTTGGATCAATCAGGTTGGCTGCGAAGTGTACTGGACGAAAGGTCATAATATCACTAAGAAAAATTATGCAGAGAAATTTCTCTTCCATCAGAGGAGAAATTCTCGGAGAAATTACTCGTTCTCGAGAAATTTCTTTGGAGAATTTTCTCTTCTCACATCACTTACTGTAATACGCTACTTAATTAAAACCCTTTTTGTAATTTGTTATAAAATTTGTCAAAATAAATCTTTAACACGTAAAAACCTAAGTCTTAAAAATACCCACCAAATTATGTATGCATTTGCATATAACCTAGAATCTAGTTACGAGGTAGGTATGTTCATACTAACTTATAATATGTAATATCGCAGAAGAAACAGCAATCTACACCAATCTAAATATCAGATCCTATAAGAAGGTATAGGTACCTACTCTTCTTATTTACCTACTTCGTGAACTAGACTACCGTTAGTTGTATTGCTAGTACTAATATTTCTGTAACAGGAAACCACATACTTCCTGAAAACTTGAGATCTCTTCCAGCGTTGTTAGGTGAGTGGGTACTGGGTAGGTACCTATGTACCTACTGGAACTTAGCAGTAACAATTTGTTTTCTTAGTACCAGGGTAACCGGTTGTAATATCATTTGTGTTGATAAAATAATACTTTAATATTACTTAGTATTCAATGGGAGTGCTTTTTGTTATGTGAATTTTCGACAAAAAAAATGACAACCTTTTTCTCACGCGATATTTAAGTAATTATGATGGTTTTAGAGAGTAAGAAAACACATATTATATTTTTGATAAATTCATAAAAGTAACTATGAAATTAATACAGGGCGATTTTATATTTCTGAAACTCTTTATCTCTGAAACAAATGATATTTTTATAAGAAAAAAAGTTAGTAGTCAAAGCATTGATTTTGAATGATCATTATGTAAACCTATTACAAAAAATACAAGTTATATAATTTTAGCAATTTTCATTCCATGGAGACAATACTCAATTGGAGACAATACGCAAAGAATTGATTTTCCACTCTTTTCCGTAAGTTTTCGAGCATCCTGTAAAAGCCGTGTGTTCGAAAAAAAAATACATCTTAAATCCGGCGATGACATTCACGGCACGGAGAGGACAGCTCGCATGTTGATAGCTATGATGAGGTAGTAGTGTTAGTGGCTTATTTTTTTTTCAAAATAACATTTATTAACACAGTTAAATCTAAATTCAATATTACAGTAATTGTCAAGTAAGTAGTATTCTAACTCTAGGTGTTTGAAAATATTTCTTCGGTCTTAAACATGTTTGTGAGAATTGGATGACCTCAGTTTAGATAGTTTGATTTTTTATTCATAATCACTAAATCGAAGCATCTTCGATGTAAGATTTTCACTCCCTATAACTTCACATATTTGATATATTGGTCCGTTGTGCGCTATCATTGTTTCAAACATCACATCCACAGTAAACCATCTACATACCTAGCTGATACTCATAATACTTAAGTAGTTCCTACCATTCCTGCTACAGGAACACCTTATACACTTACATTTAACTATATAACTCCTGTCACGGTGAAGTGTCTCCCAGTACGATAATTTATTATAAGGTCGAGAGAACATTGCATAAGTAATAATATACGTATGACATTAGGAATGTCTAGCGTAGGTACATAATATGTAATATGCATACGATTCTTGTGTTACGAATCGAATATGCGTGTTGTTCGCATTTTCGTCCAAAATCCGTTAGATGATGTCGATTCGAAAATAATGTCTCGTTCAATTAAGATAAATTAGTTAACTTACTAGCGCAAAATGTTCTTGATTTATTTATTTGAAATAACCATAAATAATTAAAACTTAATTGGCATCCAAATATCCAGTTAACAAGTATATACGTTTCTACAGAGAGTACCAAAAGGCGGGCTCATCAAATATACGATTTTTTCCTACCAATCCAATGTCACGTGACAAAGAATTTTTTAAAAACTAATCAATCTAAACAACAAAAAATAAAACAGAATTTTATTGTTATGATATTTTTGATATGTGTAAGTAACATTGTCTGAAGACTCACATACAAAATACCAACCTTTTAAGGATACTCGAAATTTTTCTGTTCTGAGAACTCTACAAGGATGCCACTAAATATGCCTTCTTAGTATCCCTTCACTTTGTCTAGGTAGTAGAATTCTATAATCAAATAAAAAACCATTTGTTTTTTAATTTCACTAAATATTCCAACGCGAACTTAGTTGATCAAAGATCAATCTGATCAATCAGATCGATCTATCATAGCATTATGTATTTAGTAGACAAATCAAGAATCGGGATCTGTACGACTAACTCGTACGAGAACTTATACAAAGTACACTACATAACATAACATAACACGCATAGACAATTCACACAGACCGAACTAGTCCCAAACTAAGATAATATGAGTCTTGTATTATGGGTACTAACACGACGATACACATATATACAATGCACTGAACACATATGTAACACCCAGATTCAGGACAATTTGAAAAAGGTCATCCTTCATTTTGCCCTGGCCGGGAATCGGACCCGGGACCTCGTGACTCAAAGGCAAGTGCGTTAGCCTCTGCGCCACACCGGTCACTAAAGTTCTTGTTTGTGAATAATTACTACCTACTATGAATGAGCTACTCTAGGAAGATACATTATCTGTGATGCATGACTGCGTTGCGGGTAATCTATGAATGTAGGTATTAAGGAAGTGAAGGACTCCAGAGAATCATGAAACCATGTATCAACTTATGTATGTACTTCATATTATACAGCTGTGTATTAATTTGTCTAAGGAGGAGAAATTTACTCCTGTAGACAAAGTGCTACATTTATCTATAATATACACACAATCTGTCACTTCACACATGAAACTATCATATTATTGTTTCTTGCCTATGACATACCAAGTCTCAGAATGGACAACAATAAAAGGCAACCCATCCTAATTGCGAGGTGTGCTTTGTTAAATTTAACAATCGGGCAACAAACCGAAGGTTTCGGAATTATTATTACTTATAAACCACGATAATAACAAAACTTCTAGTAAAGGTATTCTTGTAGCTTACCTATAAATTATTACTGTTTCTCGTGCTAGACATAACCAACAATTTACCGGGCAATTGTACCAATAGTCAATTCTAAAAACAAAATTGTCAAAATAAATTCATTTTTACAATTGAAACCTTTTGTACTAGATAGAATTCGTCTCTTTTTAATATCTATAACAAGAATGTCTCTCACAAAAAGTGAATATTTATTATGTTAGCAAAAAAACATAGATCGTCTGTTTGAAATATTTACCTTCAAAGATAATATTTATGTATAAGCAAATAAAAAATCGTAAATATCCCAAAAAGAGAAATTAATTACTTAGAAATTTAGTTACAGATATGATTTTTAAATATAAACCAGGTTCTTTTTGTTTCATGGAAATAAGGCACTCATTTTGAGACTCTTAATTATTTGTTCTTTTTACATCTGAAACTTGTATATTTTGTGCAAATCGAGATATAAACACTTATCTCTTTTTACGACATTTAATAATAATAATAATAATAAACTTTATTGTGCCTTAAAAAAACATACATATAAACAGATTATAAATACAAATAATTATCATGCACAATGGGCGAGTTTATCGCGTGCAAGCGATATCTTCCAATTCGACATTTACTAGTTTCCTCAAACAATAACTATAGATAATGCGCAGGTATCAGAAAAATAACAGGGTATTTAAAAAACTATGATTTAATTAATACAAAATCAAAATAGATGAGGACATAAGAGATAATCCATCATGGCAATCAATAGTGTTGAAGTAAAAGTCTTGGCTGAGAAAAGGAAGTTGGTAAGAGAGAAAGAGTACGTTCGTACTATTGGAATAGTCTACCTCTAAGCATCTTTGTTATATTATATGTACGGAACTGTATCGTTACATAAAGTAGGTAAATACAATGGATCCATCGCACGACGATACTCCCAAAGGGATTTCTTGTCTTGATCTTCTTAATATAATGATGCAGTGTTGTGTCGTCTCATAGGGAATATCCTTTTCTTCGAGTGAATGTATCAGGTATCTTCCAGGATGATTATAATAATTTTATCAACGCTGAATATACATACTCGTATCTTCATATCTCAGATCAGATTCAGTATAATTTTAATGAATATTATTTTCTCTTCATTTTTTAAGATTTCTTTCGTGATTTTAATAGAAGGTATGTATTTTATTTCTATTTTTTGTTAATAGCTTAGAAACTTGCATTTTTAATTCCGTACTACTTTTTTAATATAATTTGCAAGTTAAACACTAATTTGCTACATTAAATATTCATCGTCATTTTAGAATTTTCCTGAATTTAATAAAAGGTATGAAGGTATTTCTTTTTTCTTCTATTTGTCAATAACTTAGAAACTTGCTCTCTAGATACCGTACTTTTTCAACATCAAATGCAAGTTGAAATAAGTTGTATGCTAATTTGCTTCAATAACTATTCATCGTTATTTTAGAAATAATTTGAAAACTACCCACTGTTTTGGCGTACCTAATAAAAAAACTGACAATGAGGTTCTTCAGTGGGATATTTACGTAATTAAATGAACTCTTTTTCTTAAAGCATTATGGGTTTTTCCCATCACTTTCCCCAGGATATTTCAAGAGCAAAGCTCCTATATCATCCAGACTCAAGGAAACAAAAAATCAATGGAGGGCTCAGGGTAATCAAATGAACTATTAGGAGAGATGTTGTAATTGATAAAAAAATGACAATATTTCTGCCTTTTTCAGCATTATTTATGTATTCTTATACATATACCTGCAGCAGGACTAAGTTTATTATATTGGGGACGCACTGTTGCGATATAGTCGCCCATTGCACAATTTAGCACGACTCTACTATTTCCAATTGATATTTCAAATAACTTTTATTTTTTCCCAACAAATTACATTATTATTCGTTCATTTCACATGTCTAAATTATGTCAATTTATTTACTACACGCATCAACTAACGACATTATTTGTCTTGTACCCACTCATTTTTCTCCACTACAATTGTTTCATTTAAATTCGTAAAATTCCACACCACAGTTTATTATAGATCTAAATATTATCACAATATCTGTGTCTGTAATACAGTTTGCCTACCAAGTGAGTTCATACTCTTCCATAGATAGGTGGTAGTTATAAATTTATATTGTCTGGAGATTTGACTTCTTAATAAATTTATGGTTATTAAATGATGCGGTGATGATTTTGTTGCTTGTCGTCGGTCAACGGTTGTGACACAAATGATTTATGACAGTTGTATTATGTTGTCTATGATGATGGAGAAAATTACGATGAATAGAGATGAGACATGTGTCGGATCAATCCGAATTATGATTTATCCGATTTATGTATTTTTACACATATGCCGGATAGTGATGTGAGAATGTATGTTATATCAGAGCATTATGACTATTCGGCTCCCAACTCGGGCTCGAATCCCGAAAGGAAAGCAGAAAGGTTCACGCTCGATACTTTCTACTTCTCTCTCGGGAAGGCAGAAAGGATCGAGCGCTACTTACATCTTTCCTTGCATTCACTTTTAGCTTCCGTCACTATCATACAATCCCTCACGTACATATGTTCTCTTTTTGCTCTCCACATGCTCATCTTGGAGGATCTTACATTCTTGCTATTTAATCTTCGGACGACCACGTTTCATGACACCATTTCTCTCAGTCATTCTGTGCTCCTTCATTTATTGAACGTTCCCAAACCAACGTGGTTTGTTAATTTTCATTTTTGTTATTATTATCCCAGAATTTAATCCACAATCTTCACAATATTCATTATAACGCACTATCTATCAGACTTTAACCATACGTATTTAAACAATCACTTATTCAGTTTTGATAAGAAAGTTGAATAATATTGAACATTGACAAAGAAACCGTCTAAACAGTAGCACTGCTTGATTTTGAGGGTACAAAAATGTGTACATGTAGGATTTAAATTGTACAAAAAATGTGTACATGTAGGATTTAAATTGTACAAAAAATGTGTACATGTAGGATTTAAATTGTACAAAAAATGTGTACATGTAGGATTTAAATTGTACAAAAAATGTGTACATGTAGGATTTAAATTGTACAAAAAATGTGTACATGTAAGATTTAAATTGTACAAATTTGAATCTATTGAGAATGTTAAATACTTTTAAAAATGAATCATTCGAATTCAAATGAAATTTTAATGCCATTATCACAACATCTTCATTAAAATATTTACAACTATTCTCCTCAGAGGGGTTGTCAATTGGAAAAGATGAGAGCGAACAAAACCGGTATCCGGCCAAACATATTCTTTCCGTTTCATCCCTTACAATGACAATGAAGACAAGAATTAGGTAGATACTTACATATGTATCTATAAGATAATAGTGATAATATCATTCATATCATTATATTTCATTGCTGATGTGCTATAGGTATAAACTGTTTTATGTATATGAGTGGGGGCAGTGGTGTTAAGAAGAGACCGCCCAACGATCACATGACTCAGCTGTATCTAATTTAACCATAGTCATAATAATCATACCTACATAGAAAAAATCTCTACCTATCTATGCATCATACAGTATCTTTATTCTATAAGTGGGGTAGCAGTGAACTTAGTCTGTGTAATGAATTTATAATATAAGTAATATTCTCGGTTATAAAAAAATAATATTTGAAGATGAAATTAACGCTGAAATTTGAATGAAGATTTTTAGTGTTAAAATTATTGTAGTTTAACTTTTTATGAATTGCAGAATTACTTCATGCCTCTTACAAGAGATTTAGAAACTTGCAAAAAAGAGATAACAGGATTTTTATATTATGAGATACGTCGACCGGTGTGGCGCGGAGGCTAACGCACTTGCCTTTGAGTCACGAGGTCCCGGGTTCGATTCCCGGCCAGTGCAAAATGATTTTTTTCAAATTGTCCTGGGTCTGGGTATTACATGTATATTATGTGTGTGGTGCATTGTAGTGATGTAACGAATATTCGTATTCGCAATCGCATACGCGAATATTCGCATATTTTAAAGTATTCGCATTCGTATTCGCAAAAAAAAAATATGCGAATGTTTCGCGAATATTATTTTGATGATAAAGTATCGGATATTCGGTAAAAATACCGGATACTTACCCGGTGCATTGTAGAAAAAGGTACTGCAAGAAAATATTCTTTAGAAAACCGAAGAGTTTTGATAATAATATAAATTCCTATACCATTTCAAAAAATCGGCGACGGGGGGGTAGAAATTTTAATGCTTGAAAAATTTTAGAAATTCAAGCAAGTCAATATTCGCTATTCGCATTCGCATTCGCGAATGTCGGCAACAAATATTCGCATTCGCGAATATCCAAAATCACACATTCGTTACATTTATTTATTTATTTATTTATTCATATATAATAAACGGCTTTCGCCTTTTACAAGTGCATTGTATATACATATGTGTATCGTCGCGTTAGTACCTACCCATAATACAAGATTCATTTCTGAGTTTGGGACTAGCTCGGTCTGTGTGAATTGTCTATACATGTTATGTTATTTTGTATTATTTGTGTTTATTTTGTTCAAATGTATATCTAATATATAAAAGGAAGTCGTGTGTGTTACAACACTTATAACTCAAGAATGGCTGTACCGATTTGAATGATCTCTGATTTGTTGTATTCTTCTCCGCCCGGAATAAACTATAGGCTATTAAAACATCTTACAAATTCACGGGAAGAAAGAATATGAAGAAAATTATTTACGCCATACATTTTTAATTTCAAAAATAAAAACAATATGGAGAGTTATTGCGCTGTTAGCGCCCCCACGTCGCCTGTTGCATTGTGCTAAAATAATCCGTAGGTTCTGCTATATTAGGAACCAAATTACTATAACTAATATGAACGAAATGTGTACTAATATTTGTTTACTATAATTCGGTTGTTACATGGCAATAGGTTGTATCTCACTGAAACATAATTTTACAGGAGAGCAAAAACAAAGTTTGCAAAAGAGATATTTCAACCAAATTTCGAGCGTTATATATCAAAATGAAGGTAATTATTATTTCTACAAGATAGATGTAACATTCTCTTAATAATTTCTTCTACAAGATGTATGTAACATTCACTAAATAATTTCTTGCAGTTTAAAAATATTTGAGTTTTTTTGCCATGTTGATGAAAACAATCTTTCTACATGTCAATAAGTTACGTCTTCTCTCTTTATTCTGACTATAATGAGACATATCCTTTTGCCACATCAAATATTACACTATTTTGAGCATTTTATGGACAACAACAACATTAACAAACTTGAAAACGCAAAAAATGCGAGATACAACCTATTGCCATGTAACTACCGAATTATTCGACTAATATTTATGTATCGATAGGTCTTCTGTCACATAAATGTGGACGTGCACAGATTATATTTGAAATTGTATTTTATTTTTGCAGATGGAAAATTATTATTGAACCAAAAATTGTGCTATTAAAGATGAAAATAAGAATGTGTTCATGTAGGTAGTTCTGATGCAAGATTGTGTAGTGAAATTTGCAGACAGAGAAGAAAAATTACGAAGAAAATTATTTACGCCATACATTTTTAATTTCAATAAAAAATGCAATATGGAGAATTATACAAAATCAACAATGAAGTTTTTTTTATAGATTGGCCTATTTATATGATAATTTTTCTATACATTCTCAAATTAGAATCGTTATCCATACAATTTAACATCTGTAGTTCTGATATTTCAATTTTTAAAAAATCATGGAAAGAATTTTTATTAATTTTAAATGAATAGGTAAAATCTACCTGAAAAAAAAATTAGTACCTACATAATTATATTACGTACTGCAGATAATTTATAAACAAATCTGAGTTAAGTTAATTGTTCAACATAAATTGTTCATGTCGGCCGGTGTGGCGCGGAGCTCTTTCCTTTGAGTCACGAGGTCCCGGGTTCGATTCCCGGACAGGGCAAAGTGAAGAATGACCTTTTTTAAATTGTCCTGGGTCTGGGTGTTACATATATATATGTATATAGTGCATTGTATATGTGCGTATCGTCGCGTTAGTACCCATAATCAAGATTCATCTAAGTTTGGGACTAGCTCGATGTATGTGAATTGTCTATGTAAAAAAAAAATTAAAGTAACTTTCGCAGCTTAGCGGCCTCACCCGATGTCGAGTACTTTTTTTCGATAGAAAAGGTAATATTTTTGAAACTTGAGGAAGTTGTTGCCATATGTAGAATTATTTTAATTTGCCGGCAAAAAAAATCCACATCGAAAATTAATTTCCTAAAATTCCGTACATAATACTCGACAACGGGTGGGGCCGCTCAAGTTTCATAGTTGCGAATATTTTTCCTATAAAAGAATTTTCCAAAAATTTGGTGACCAAAAAATAATTCACCATATGGCAACAATTTCCTCAAGTTTCGAAAATATTACTTTTACATGGAAAAAAGTACTCGACAACGGGTGGGGCCGCTAAACTGCGAAAGTTCCAAATGAATTATATTTTTTTACACTATACCTTCGATGACACACTTTGACAATTATGGGAGTTTGTAAAGAGATTAATAATATTAATCATTCATAAAGTCAGTGGGAGAGATGAAATGAAATGGAGATCTGTTTCTGGTGTACTGTGTGACAAGAAAATGCCAATAAAAATCAAGGGTCAGGTGTACAAAACTGTGGTCAGACCAACCATGACTTATTCTTCTGAATGTTGGGCCCTAAAACATAATCACGCCCAGACACTACACACCAATGAAATGAAAATGCTCAGATGGGCTGGTGGTGTAACAAGGATGGATAGGGTGAGAAATGTCCATATCCGTGGTAGTTTCAAAGTCGCTCCCATCGGTGAAAAAATAACCGAAAACCGATTAAGATGGTACGGGCACATCTTGAGACTACCACAGGATAATATAATTAAAAAGACGATGGACGTGTAAGTAGGGCCCAGAAGACCAGGCAGACCAGTGACCACCTGGATGTCCACAATTGCCAGGGATATGAAGGAGGCAAAGTTGCGCGCGGAGGATGCAGGGGACCGCAAAACTTGGAAGATGAGGACTAGGAGAGCCGACCCCAAGTAAATGGGATAAAGGCGAGGGCGAAGAAGAAGAAGAAAGTCAGTGGGAGAGAGCAGAAGATAGGGCAGGTGTCGAACATGTGTTGAAAGGCTTGGATTGGAGTGGCCAGAGGTCCTGGAAGCAGCGGTGGATAGTTATCTCTGGAGGAGATATTTAGGGGCAATGGGCCCCCGACTGAACTAGGACAAGGGGAATAAGATGTATGTATGAAATCGTTCATTGATTCTTAGGCGGTACGAAGTTCGCCGGGCCAGCTAGTTACCTAATATTGTAAATGAACCAATAATTTGAAGAGTTTAACTAAGAACTTATATTGCAGTTACCTAGGTTTCGACTTACTATGAAATATAAGTTCTTAGTAAAAAAGTCTTCAAACTATTTGTTCATTTACAAAACATACAAGTTGTCCATCTGTCGTTGTATTATACATCTATGTACAATTAAGTCATAGGTATATATTTATATAGTTATATCTATTTATTGTTAGCAACAACAATGTGTCGAACATGCTTAAAATGCTGGTGCACAATACTATTCTGGTACCGTCACATATGTTTGCAACTGAAACATGGACGTGGTTGAAGAAGGACGATAGTAGAATAAATGCCGTGTAGATGCGTTCACTTAGAAGAATGGTTGGTAAAACATTGCGGGATAGAGTGAAGAATGAGGATATCAGGAGAATGAGCGGATGCGAGAAGAGTGTTTTTTTATTTTTATTTTATTTTTATTTGTTGTGGATAGAATGCGTGTAAATAAGTTACAATGGTTTGAACATGTTGAGCGAATGCAAGATGAAAGAATGACGAGGAGGATGTATTTTTCTGAAAGAGAAGGTGTGAGGAAGCGCGGACGGCCAAGAACCACGTGGCTTGAGCACGTGGATCAAATCCTAAAGGACGGCCGCGTGTTGAGTAAGAGAAATCGGCGAACATGTATGAGAAACTGGATGAATGTGGAGGCAGCGAAAGAAATTTGTAAGGATAGATCTATATGGCGTTCCGTTCTCTCAGCCTACCCCTCCTGGGACACGGCGTGAGGGTATAGATATGTAGATAGATAGATGGATCTATTTATACCATCATAGTATTTTTCACAAGAGAGGAAGCAGTAGCCTGGTCGTGTGTAATAAAGTAATGTATTAATTATTATAATAGTTCATCTTCCTAATTCACAATATCATTAAGTAATGGCGGCATACTCACCCACACACACATATATATACATACACACATATACACACATACACACACACTCAGTCACACAGGCAGATATGTGATCAGGGTTTCAGTGTTTCTGCGGCCCAACTGCCGAAGCCATGCTGTGATCCCTCCCCCAACACCAGAAGGAGCCGAATTAATGATATATCTTTTCAAAACATTCTGAAGACTTTAAGAAAATAAAATGAAGTCAAGATTATCCAAGTAGGCATATCTTCCTATGCATAGGTCTGATATCTCACACAATATAGTATTTGATCACAATATTATAATGTGCATTGAAAAGTGCATCGCACCAATACCAAGAACCGATTTGTAGATAATATGGTAAGTATGTACTTTTATTATTTTGCTCTCATGAATTGGATCAATTTTATTCAGTAGGTACATTGTGACACAACAATCCGAATAGGAGATCTATACTAGGGATAATGCAGACGTTACAAAATGTATGTACAATAGCCACTTTTGTAACGCGACATAGCTACAAAATGATGCGGTATGTAGGTATGTGTGTATTATTATAACATTAGTATTGTACATAGATGTAACAGAGCGTTGCATTCATCTCATACAAAGCTGTTTCTGAACATTAACTAATCAGTGATTACTCAAGCATAAATGCGGCACTATTGTGTTTTCATTATTTTATCTACATACAAACTTAGCGTAATTCTACTTTTTCGGCTTGGTATGTATAGTGAGCTACAATCCATTGGATTTGTCTACAACGAGATTGGATTTTCTTCTCCACTCCTCCCTATTTTCAGCTAGTCTCTTTAGTTCTACGTATGTATGTGCCACAGTTCATGTCCTTCTTCACTTGGTCCATATAGCGGTCTCTTGGTCCGCCTCTACCAATTCTGCCTTCGGTCTTGCCCTCCGCGATGGTGATGAGCAGGCCTGGTTGCCTGATGTGTGGCCAATCCAGTTAGCTCGTTGTTGGCTATTTCTTTTAAGGAGTTGCCTTTTTTGCCCTGATTAACTCTACTTTATTTGCTTCTGTAGGTTTGGTGTAATTCGGTAAATCAAAATTAATTCGATAATCTTCTATCTATGTATCTATACCTATGTACACTCACACCGTATTCAAGTGGGGTAGGCAGAGATAACGGAAAGCCATATATTATCCTTACACACTTTTCGCTTTTTCTATATTCATACAATTTCTCATATACGCGCGTCGATTTTTCATACTAAATATTTGACCGTCGTTGAGAATTTGATATTTTTGATCACAGATTCACAGCAAGAGGTACCCGAATTTTTCTGCAAAGTTTCGGTAATACATAATTCCACATAAAGAATATTGAACCAAAAAGCGACAAATCTACGACTAGCTTTACTTACATAATTACATGTTGAATCTACGTTAAATAACGAATAACCATACATAGGTACCTACATAAGTACTAAAATATTTTGTATCAAATAAAAACACAGGTGTTTGCCTAATTAGTAGATTTTCATGTTTATAATTTGATCTTTGATGTCAAATGATAGCAAAGTACACGTGAGGAAATTAGCGAAGCTTAGAGAGGAAAAAATGCTGATAATTATGTAAAAGCCTATTGAGTGGGACATTAGTGATTTTACATTTCTAAGCTTCGAAATCTATCTTACCTACGCATGCAGTACTATACATCAAACATTATTATTATTTGTATATATTTCTTTTCAATTTGAAATAAATCCACTTAAAGAATATGCAGTGATAATAATGTGAATGAAAATAATATATAAATGAACAATATTGATCTATTTATATAATTTTAATTTTATGTATTCAAATCAAGCACAACAGGCATATAAAATACATAATTGTTAACAACAGGCACATAAAATACATACGGTAGGTAAATAACATAAATAAAATAAGAATCAAAGGTGTGCCCCAATACAGGTGTAATTGGTAAATCTCCGAGTCAGCCGCAGGTTTAGGCTCACCTAACACCCCAAAGCTCCCGGGAAAACCCAAAAAGCACCAAACTACTCTCAAAAGTACAATCAAGGTAGATTCAGATGCCAGGAGCAAACCCAACAACTAACAAAAAATGTAGGTACATTAAATCTCTACTATGTATGTTTATAAAATTCTGTATCTAGAAAAAAAATGTCTATTTTATATTAACATATTTAGGTATTACTGCAGTTTATTTTCATTTTGATAATGTGTTTAATTTTAAATAAATACCTAGAGTATGTAAAAAATATAATATTTCAATTTTTTCAAATACTTTCAGAGACGTAAACCGTTTATTACTTGAATGATAAAATCAATAAAATGTCATATTCAATTGATCAAATATATACAAAGGTATTCAATGATTGCATTTTCAATTATACCACATTTCCCACAAAATGATCACACTCATAATATGAAAATGGCAATATGAACTATTTGTCTACTAACTGACAAATTGGAAATATCTGTCAGTTGGTAGCGAAATATGCCAATATAAAATGACAACCTCAATGTGCAACACTCTTATACAAAATAATTAGGTATGTACTTATTGCTTCAATTAACAGTAATCTTTGTTTCTATTAATATTTCATCGCAGCATATCCCACGCGTGGGGCAGCCAGCAGACCAGCCATATGTTTGTCTTCTCTGTGCTTACAAAAAATTAAGACATTTAGAATGGTTGGACTATCTCATCGCTGAATTTGAAGATGCAAAATGTATTTTTTAACACCTGCCTTTGATAAAATGTACTCGAAATAAAATGGGAATAAGTGGGAGACTAATTCTTTACCAGATGCTCTATAAGAACTTTAGATTAGTCAAAATAGTCCAGTACTAAATCATAGGAAACAGATTAAAGACAAAATAAATTATAAAGGCAATCAAAATAGTAAAGAAATTTCTTCTTTTTAAGTGCTCTGTCGGGTCCAATTTTGGCAATCACCTCGGCAAACCTGTCCCTGTCCTGTGCCGCTCAGAACAGCTCCTCCACACTTTGCATGCTGGTCCGCTCCCTTATGTTTCGTAGCCAGGACATCCTGTTTCCTACCGGGTCTTTGGCATCCCTCAATTTTCCCCATCAATATCTGTTGGAGAAAGTGGTATGTTTACCACATGAATGTAGTAGGTACCCAAATGACACAAATCTTGATAGTTGACAACAGCCTTCGCCTAACTCATCTCATGGCTTCGGTATTGATAACCATGTCTGTTCAGAAAATTTTGAGCATTCGGCGATAGAGCCACTTTTCAAATGTTTCCAGTGTTTTCACTTGGAAAGTAATTTAAATCAATAAAATACAATAACGAAATAAAATCAATAAAACACAATCACGAAATAAAATCAATAAAATACAATAAATGCTTCTTCGGATTAAAAAAAACATCTATAATCGAGTGTTGTCGAGAAGAACAAAGGTCACTATTTATAAAACACTTCTGCGGCCAGTACTCACGTATGGATCCGAATGCTGGGTTTTGAGTAAAAAGGATGAGGCATCCCTTTTAATATTTGAAAGAAGGATACTCAGAAGAATATTCGGACCTGTGCGGGACAACGGAGTTTGGAGAATTCGATACAACGAAGAAGTCTACAACCTGTACGATGAGCCCAACATAGTAAAATGTGTCAAGTTGGAAGACTGAGATGAGCTGGGTACGTGGAGAGAATGAGTGAGGAAAGAGTGCCAAAGAAAATCCTCCATACAAGACCACAAGGTAGACGTAGCGTTGGTAGACCCAAACTCCGTTGGAAGGATGGTGTACAGAGGGATGTGGACATCATTGGCATCAGGGATTGTAGGAGTACATGCCAAGATAGGGGGAGATGGAGGCGAATTTCGGAGGACGCCAAGGCTCACAACGGGCTGTAGAGCAACTGATGATGATGATGACAATAACGAAAAAAATAACAAATCAAGTTAGAGTGATACCATTTGAAGTAATCACTTTATTGTTATTTTGATTGTTTCCCAAATGGATGGATGGGTATCTCTCTAAATATAACGACAGTATGGACATAGGATATCTATTTATACCCATATATTCAAGAAGCACACATTATATTAGTAGGTACTCATGAATTGACAAAGCGGATGTCAATCGAGGCTTGATAATCAATCCTCTTTGTGACGATTTCTAAATAATTGATATGAACTACGTATACACTGCATACGGCTAAAATGATTTTATAGATTGACATCAGCTACGTAACATGCATGAATAACGTTTTATGACGATGTAATGAAAGGTGTAGCTAATGTCGATGAAAGCATTAAAATTTTTATTCAGATAAATACGTATCAGAATATAAATTTATTATATTAAAATATAGAGACAGAATAAGGAATACGTGTGCTCATGAGGCTCTCAAGGTGGAACCAGTGCTCCTGCATATGGAGAAGTCACAGTTGCGATGGCTGGGTCACGTGCTCCGCATGCCAGAAGACAGACTACCACTTAGATTTTTGGAGACTGTGGGAGAGGGTAGAAGACAGCTGGGCCGACCAAGAAGAAGCTGGCAAGGGCAGGTGTCGAACCTGTGTGTTGAAAGACTTGGTTTGGAGTGGCCAGAGGTCCTGGAAGCAGCGGTGGACAAAAATCTCTGGAGGAGGTACCTAGGCGCAATGGGCCCCCGACCCAACTTTGATTAGGGGAAGAAGATTTATGTAAATAATAATAATAAATAAATACTTTATTCAATCAATATCAATGTACAAACGTTGAAACAATATATCACCAATTAGCTTCAATTAAGTTGCAGCAGCCTCACTAGGTTGCCCTGTATCGAGGCGTGCTGCGTAAAAAATATTAAAAAAAAAACATACAATCAACAAGGATTAATACATCTTACAAAAAAATATATATATATAAGTATATAAATAATCACATCAGCAAATTAATAAATCGATAACAAATGAATAAATGGATGAATGAATAAAAGAACAAATGTACAAATGAATAAACGAATAAACGAATAAACGGATAAACGAATAAACGAATAAACGAATAAAAGAATAAACGAATAAACGAATAAACGAATAAACGAATAAACGAATAAACGAATAAACGAATAAACGAATAAACGAATAAACGAATAAACGAATAAACGAATAAACGAATAAACGAATAAACGAATAAACGAATAAACGAATAAACGAATAAACGAATAAACGAATAAACGAATAAACGAATAAACGAATAAACGAATAAACGAATAAACGAATAAATGAATAAATAAATGAATTAATGAATAAACTAATAAATAACAGGTTAAAATAAATAAATATATACAAACAAATAAATTAATCCATAAATAAATAAAGTAGTAAAAGAACAAATGTACAAACGAACAAATGAATCAATGAACAAATGAATAAATAAATAAACGAATAAATGAATAAGTGAATAAATGAATAAACAATATATGTAATAAATAATATATGTATGAACTTTACAAATAAGGTAGCTACCTACCTACCATTAAAAAAAAACAGGTTTACACACTTAAATAGAACAGTAGATTTTTATTCTGTTGAACAAAGATACCTGTGAAAGACCAACGAAGAGACTAATATGCAATCTTAATATATACAGAAAAATAAAATGATGTATGAGTATTTTAGTATGTAATTGATACAAAAAACTTAAATAAACAATGTGATATGCTGCTCAAAATAAAGAGCGTTTATTATAAGTGGTCGAAGATCGATATACCCGACATGACACTTATAATAATAAGAAAATTAAGAGGTTTCAAAATGAAAAAAGTTTAGTTTATTTTTGAAACTTGCAAAACACAAAACTTTTGAACACGCATAAAGCTCATTCCTAGAATCCCCTGTGGCAAAACATAAATAAAACAAAACCTCCTGAGAAACGGAAGTATAAACTTACTAAAGGTTTTCAGATTTTTTCGAAATTATGTTATTAATAACCAAGTGAACAGCTTGTAAAATTTGTTATCAACACTTTTTTTTAGTAGCATCCTAAATAATTATTTGTTACTTTAATCATTTCATACTTAAATTCCATAGAAAAATTATAATTTTCACTGTGATACTGTATTTAATATTTAATGAATAAATAATCATGTATGTAGAACATGTGTTGGATGATTTATTCGGCGCCTTTGAATGGAGCATCCATCTCAAAGGCGCGGGAAATTATGTTGGAAGAGCGATGTTTTCAACTTGCGTCTGAACGTTGTTGTTAATTGATTTTTACGGAGGTCCTACGACGCCAAAAATCCCTATCATAGAAGCAAAACTTGTTTGCTCTATTGATTTTGTCCAGCATGTTGGTAGATGTCTTAACATACTTATTGCCGAGCGCTTTCGCTTTGTAGCATCCTCTTGTAGGAGTTTTACATATGTTAGTCCTTCTCTTGCCCTGAGGATGCCGCAAGGCGAAAGCACTCGGTAATAAGTACAAAGTTTTTTTTTCTAATAGTATCACTATTAAGATTTACATAAAATGTATTTTTACAATTCTAACGCACACACATGAAATTGAATTATTTTGTTGACAATACTTTTGATTATTCTAAGGTTAAAAATATTTTATCTATACCTACCATCACATTATCTTTCAAAAGTGAAGGAACTTACTACATTAAAGTCATGTATTCTATCCTATAAAACAAAAACAAGATATCCAAAATGAGCGATTTTTGACTTGAAGTGAAGATATTTAACTGTACCTACATTGTACGTATATTTTTGAATATCTTCCTTTTCAGGGCATGTGAGTACTTGTAAAAAAACAGTAGAGATCCAGTATATTTTGTAAAGAGAATCGTTAGACGGCTGGAAGGTATGGTATATCTTTAAAATTCAAATTAGTTGTAGTCTTATATAAGCTGGATGTGAATAAGGAGGAGTTTTTTCAAATGTCAGGAAGGCCTACAAGAGATAGCCGAAATTTGTGAAGAAGTACTCTTTACAAGGTTTGACTGTATGAATATTGTATTTCACAAACAATGCACATATCCATATTAGGTAATTTATTCGATTGGAAGGTAAATTTCTATGTAAATAGACAGCACGCTGATTTTCGTACTTATGTAGTTCGGCCTATTTGTATGAGATTTACATAATATAGTACCTATAGTAACAGAATGCACTTTAGAATTATGCTCGAGGTACGAAATGTGTTATTATCCCAATACAAACTAACAATATTGGCTGGAATCTCAATTTGCAAACACAATTCCAGCTAAAATACATACTTGTTTATAGGTGAGTTTATCTTACATAAAAGATAACTTCATTTTAAAAGTGTGTAAAGGGGTTATGAAAAGTAATGAAAATTAAATAACATGATGTAAGGTTCCAAAACTAATAAAGGCAAACCATAACCCCTTACAATGAGAATTTGAGTTAAGTTGATAAAGACAAGATATACAATATTCTTATCTTGATCTTGTTCACGAAATCAAAGATATCTAGAAAACTCTAACCATTTTAGGAAGGTTCCACAAGCAAGAAAATAAAATGCCTTAGCATTCATAGTCTTGTTTTTTTTTTTAATTTTTATAATATTAACAAAAACAATACATTATTCGACAAATATACATGTAAAACAGGGACAATATAATTATCACCAATGTGGATAAAGTTATAAATATTTAAATAAATATTACACAATCATATCAAATTTCAATGGATGAAATCGTTCTGAATAATAATGAATATGAAAAAAGGAATGAAGAATAGTTGGTATGAGTTTTATGGAAACGAAAGAGTTTTCATGAACGGGAATGAGTGGCGCTCAATTCTCCTTGTCAAGCTTACAAGAAATGGCATGTGGGATAAAAAAAAACTCTTCAAAAAATAAAAGGTAATCTAAAATTGTATTCTTGATCTTGATACATGAATCAAATCCAGAAACCAATACATAGAGCAGGAAATTACAGTGCAGGCAAAAACAATAATAATTATACACAGATGCAAAGTTATAGGTATGTATGTAAGTATAACACATTGTTTTATTATTGTGATGGCCATACCTGCATAATAATATAAAGGTATCTATATTACGAACAATGGCAATAATAATTCTAAAAGGGTACAATTGACACGGACGGTTTGACAGTCAACCTATTGTCGATAGTGATGTGATCAGTATTGGTCTATTTGATTTAGAATCGAAATGTTTTAAATATTTTCCTCATAGTAAGTATAATTTTCATGTATCCTGTAACAAATAAGACGATTTCGTTACATATCACGAAAGAAACATTTTATTTGATATGTTCAATTTTTAGTTGAGATGTGCTATCCATTCAGTACCTACATACCTACTTTTATTAACTGACAGGACTTATTTTTACTGACAAGAAGAAGGCAGTAGCCTGCGCATTTATAAGGTACTTGCAGGTAATCTGTTGCATTTTCACAAATCCAATATATCTATATCTATCTATCCCCTCACACCGTATCCCAAGTGGGGTAGGCAGAGAGAACGAAACGTCAATTAGATCTGTCCTTACATACTTCTTTCGCTTCCTCCACAGTCATAAAATTTCTCATGCACGCACGTCGGTTTCTTTTACTCAAAACACGGCCGTCCTTGAAAATTTGATCTACATGTTCAAGCCATGTAGTTCTCGGACGCCCGCGCTTCCTCACACCCCTTCTTTCAGCCAAGTATATCCTCTTTGTCATTCTTTCCTCTTCCATTCGTTCCACATGACCAAACCATCTCAATTTATTTACACGCATTCAATCCACAACACTTGCATCCACTCATTCTTCTAATATCCTCATTCCTCACTCTATCACGCAACGTTTTACCATCCATCCTCCTCAGCGATTTCGTCTCCACAGCATTTTTATTCCACTTTCGTCATTCTTCAACCATGTCCACGTTTCGCTTGCATACATAAGTTCGGATTGACGCGCTCAATTGGTGTTCCTTTTTCTTCTACATACCTATATTTGACATAGAATTTCTATGTGTCTGTATTTTTCTATTATTCTATTATTGTCTTGATTGTTTAATGTGTACGTACAATGACAGCGAAAAGGTTTTTACTGTAATGCTGTTCATTGTTTTCATTTATAAATAAATAAATAAATAAATAAATAAATAAATAAATAAGTGTCGGTACCAGGATGGTATTGTGCACTAGCAATTTTGCCATGTTCGACACATTGTCATTGCTGACAATGGGTCGAAGTGCACCGTTAATCCTAGCACCGCCCACTTTTCTTCTTTCGATATCCTTGTCACATCTTCCATCCCTCGCAAACAAACTTCCTAAATATACATACTCCTCCACTTCCTCCAAACATACCTATACCTATTTGTGAATTAAGTAATGCACATAAATCTTTAAAAAAAGTTTAACAACTGGTGTGTCTTGCCAGTGATTTGGTACATTTGGCTAAGAAACCATGACTTTAACGCTTGAAAGAAAAAAAAATCTTGTAATCAGCTTAAAAACATATTGCATTTAATCGCTTCTATGGTTTGTATTGAATGTTTCTCGATTGGTGAACATCAAATCGTGACAGTAAAGCGAACATTGTCTATGGACACCGAAAGTGATCACTTGAACCAGCCTAGAGCCAATTCGTAAGCGATAAAACGCCTCTTATTCCTTCCGATTACATTTTGCACGGTGATTCATTGTGTAAATATGGCTCTCGAAACGAGATGTCAGATTGATTTTGCCATACAAAATTTATATTAAATATCATAGCACAATCGAGAAAAAGCTACGCATTTAAAACAGAAAACATAGATCGAAATTGCTTTTCATAATCGTCGATGGAATAATTTCAACGATGATTAGGTATTTTAAATAATACACAACACTATTCGCAACGCATCTGTCGAGAGAAACATGGTATGTACTGGTGCAATAGTTTGTAGCAACAATAAATCACAATTTGTAATACATATCTACATAATACGCGGGTACCTACCTACCTATTTATTAACTAACTCTGCACTTAATATGGCAGGCAATGACTACAGTAGTTAATGAACGACAAGTATAACAATATGTAATTAAAACCATTCAATATAATCCCATCTGTTGTGGATGCACAATGTGCTGCAATAAATTGACGGAGCTATGTGTAATTATTCAATATTGTTCCGACAATTCAAAAAGGTACTATGTCAGGATGATTGTATAGTAACTATTATTTCCGTATTGAATTAATACTCTAGTAATTAATAATTAATACTTAATAATCTTTAAGGTTTGTAAGTAGGTATAAGATTTTTACTTATACTTTTATGACTTAAATATAACTTTTTTATGTTTGTTTTTTCTATGAAAATCATCATTTCATTTTCCACAAAAACGATAGCCATTACTGGATTGACTTCTTGTTATAAACAATAAAGTCGTCCTCTCCGTACCCAAAAAATAATAAAGCATTTAGATTATGTGACATAGCGTACCTAAAATAAAATTTAATGTTCCGTAGGTATTGTGTAAATTTTTTAATTTGGATTGACTGGAGGATGCAAGCTTGTGAACAATTTACTTAGGATTGTGTACAAGAGGTAAACATAAAAAATGGTTCAGGATTAAGAAAAAAACAATATGTTTTATAAATTATTTTAGCAAACCATTTATTTATATATTTTTTTCTTTTTACGGATCATCCGTTACATAACGAACTTCACAGATTGATTTACATAAAAAATGTCAAGATATGCTATGGCGAGATTATCGCACCATATCTGTAATTTCTTCCATCTAACCACACTCCAACTTAATAACAATTAGTTTGATTTCGATGAATTTTATTTCATTATACATCTTCTGTTTCATCTATCGCAGAACAAAAGTTTCTTCATTTGCCCATACTTACATATTCCTATCATCAGCAATTAATATTGAATTTCTAATTTAAATACATATCTCAACTGACACGATTTGCGAATTCCTCACAACATGTCAACAAATTTTGCACATTGTATATATTGTAATTTATCATAATTAACATTACAATGTATAGTACAACATTGAAATAATTGATTTTAATCAGTCTATTTACATACATCAATCATGATTAAATGAACACGTTTATAATATTATGTATATACAAATTACTACTTACTATAATTACCACCATAGATGTAATAATAATATGTTATATCTGCCTCAACAGTTTCAGCATATTACAACTTATTCAACAGAATTTACAATGCATTGTTCACTCATATCTATCAACAATGTAATTATATCAATTAAATAAATGTATCATTCAATTAGTTTTGTACCTTTTTATAAAAGACATTATCTACAATGTAATACATTGTATACTTTTTATTTGTCATATATATTTAACACCTGTGTATTTTCTTCTCCTGCGTCTCTTTGGCAACATTTTTGTACTATAAAAAAGTGCAAGCTTGATTGTACGCCGTAGGTATGAAAAAAAGTCATCTATGAGCGACTGTAGTAGGTACTTATGCGTGAGTTTGTGCTGTGAAATTTTGTAGAATCTAGAAATGGAACAGACTTCCCATATTTACCAAGTAGAGTGTTCTGTCAAATAAAGGTATTTGTGACTATCATATTATTATCAGAGACATTTAACATAGTTATTTAACTTTATCATCTTATTGTAAAACATTAATGCCGTTCGCCGCAGAAATATGGGGATTCCATCTATCCGAAATTTTACACTGAAATTTTTGCACCGGAGGTGCCATAGTTGGTAACCTGAAGCGCTGGCCCGCCAAATTAAAACCCGTGTGTGTAACCCATAATATTTTTACTATACTTCTTCAATGTCCTTCTCGCTATGAAAAGCAAACAGGGTAATAGCATAAAATTTAAATGAACGAAAGCACGTTCTTAACATAAGTAACAAATAAAAAAATGGAGGGGTTCAGAATTTTTTTCTAGGTATTCAGGATTTTTTCAACTATTCCTTTATAAAACAAAATGACTGAACTAAAGCTAATGTTTCTCTTTTAACATATTAATTTTTAATGAACTTAAAGCTAGATATAGATAAATAAATGTTTCATGTCTGTCATATCACACAAGTTGGGCTACCAGCCGAATTTAACAAACATGCATACCGTTCTATAAGACATTCAAGGTGGGTGGCAAACCTCATCACTCAATTCGAGATGTAAAATGCCCTTATTTAAACACTTATGTTATTTATTAATATCCTAAGCACTTAGTGTTATTACATAACTTCAATAATATGAAACGTGATAGCGTTATAGAAAACAAAATTAAATTAGATTAGCTGTGAAGCGTAATGGTTGCAAAAATAATAATTATTAATATCCGTAGAATATGTAAATCGATTTCATGGTTTGATACTTGTATTGAAACCATACGGGGCTTATAACAATGCGTAATACCTACAAGCATAACAGTGCAGCGATGCGTCTTGCATATCAATTAGACAGACTATAGTTACGTGGATATGAGAATAATAGATATTATACCATTTAGCCTATAGATAGATGATTAGTAGTGTAACTAGTTTTGGTATTTAGTATCTGAATTATTTTCATAATGAGATGTATACCTATGTTAATTTTTTTTTTTCATATTCCTTAGGTACCACAGTTTCGAATTTATTTTAAGATTCTTTTAAAATTAAAGAATTTTAAATAGTTTCAATTATTATGTATGTTTAAAAAGGATATTCTGCAATACAATTCTATTACTTGATTTATAAAGATAGCGATTGATTTCAGAAAACCATTGCCATAAGCAGCATCCACACAGCTGAATATAAACGTCAACCATCAATTTTGAATCATTCGGTGACAATTCGGAGCATCCGAAGAAACTTATTTTTTTAAAAGATAAACAACCAAAACAACCTTATACACCTTTCACAGTAAGCTTATAGCTTGTGTCGTGAAAGGTAAGTTTGCCGGCTTCTGTGATCGAACCACGGACCCGCTGTTCACGAAGCTGACACTCTACCTCCAGGCTACCGACGAACTCAATATTCGAATGGATGACTTCGTTACCCTCCTTTGGACGGCAACGAAGGCATTTATTCGAATATTTCTTCGAAGAATACTCCGAATTGTCACCGTATGATTGAAGATTGATGATTCACATTTTCATTCAGCTGTGTTGATGCTGCTATTGAAGAGCGAAATAATGGTTTGCTGAGATCGATTGTGATCTATAAACCTACAATTAAATAACAGAAGTACCTACACACATTGTAGAATATTCTTTAAAAACATTTATAATGTCTCGAAACTGTTACATAGATAATCTATGAAAAATACATGATAATATCATAATATAATATTATTATTTCATTTAATTGATTACATGACAGATTATGGTATTTATTTATTTATTTAAACATACACGGCAATAAGCCTTTTACTGGTGAAACTGTTACATAGATAATCTATGAAAAATACATGATAATATCATAATATAATATTATTATTTCATTTAATTGATTACATGACAGATTATGGTATTTATTTATTTATTTAAACATACACGGCAATAAGCCTTTTACTGGTGAAACTGTTACATAGATAATCTATGAAAAATACATGATAATATCATAATATAATATTATTATTTCATTTAATTGATTACATGACAGATTATGGTATTTATTTATTTATTTAAACATACACGGCAATAAGCCTTTTACATGTTAACAAAAATACATACATAGACACAACAATGACATTACTCTTTGCACATCGCATTGGCTAAAAGCTGTAATGATGTGCAAAGTAACTTTAAAGTGATAATAATAATAATAATAACAATATATTAAATAATTTATGGTATTGAGTGAGTTTTGTATGAAAGGTATTTTTTGAGAATATTATTATCTGTCCAAACATGGCACTATCTTTTCGTACATAAAAAATCAGACTTTTTTCATTCTGTGTTTCTAATAGAAGTCAAAGAAGGAGAAATAATTATACCTGGAAGTGAAAATACTCTTGATTATTTTTAATTTAATAATAAACCTTAGTTTTTGACAGAGTGCGTCCAGATAGTAAGATGCGAACGTCAATCAATCATCAATCTTCAACGATTCGGAGCATTCTCCGAAGAAATATTTGAAAGAATGCCTTCGTTACCCGTATAAGGACGGGAAACAAACGCATTCATTCGAATATTTCTTCGGAGAATGCTCCGAATCGTTGAAGATTGATGATTGATTGACGTTCGCATCCTACTATCTGGACGCACCCATTCAGAAACGTTTATAATGTCGTTTGAAAAACCCGGAGAAGGAGTTTTAACAAGGTATGCCTAGGCATATTGACAACAGTTGTGCTTATAGGTATTTCACGGATAATTTATGTCATAAAGACACAGACAAATATTTAATGAAAACGATTCACAAATATTATTCCCTAAAAGGAATTTTAAATGTAATTTTAAGGAAGTCGTACCTCACAACGCTTATAATATTATTTATTTTTGATGTCTTAAATCTTTCAAAATCCTTTTTCTCTGAAATTTTAATGGGTACTTACTTAACTGAAAAGAAAGAGTGTATTATAATGATTCCGAGTATAAAAAGGATCACAATTTCCGTTTACTTTAAAATCAAAGAGAATTGTAAAATAAAACGAAATAAAATTGTAAACTTTCATTCACGTAAATTTATGAGCTTACTGAATTTTCATCCTTATAATTTAAATTTACAGTTGGTGGGTAAATTATTGTACTCATTAAAAACCCTTATATGAATATTTCTTGCAGAAGTATATGTTGAGGAGGATGTGTGGTAAAAGTCTGAGAGATCGTGTGCGTAACAGTGATATACGAAAGGAATGTGAAATGAAAGTTGGTGTAATAACAAGGATGAATGTAAATAAGTTAAGATGGTTTGGGCACATGGAAAGAATAAATGAGGACAGAATGACTAAGAAGATATATTTGGCTGAGAGGAATGGTGCTCGGAGACGTGGACGTCCGAGGATTAAATGGCAAGATCATTTAAATCAAATCCTACAGGACGGTCACGTGTTGAGCACATTGAACAGGAGAGCATGCATGAGGAATTGTATGACAGTGACGGAAGCGAAAGATGTATGCAAGGATAGAAGGAAGTGGCGCTCGATCCTTTCTGCCTACCCCGCGAGGGAAGCGGCGTGATGGTATGGATGTATGTATGTAGTATATGTAATTATTATTTATTGATTTGGTGGTAACGTTGTGATAGCCTCTAAACATTATTACGAATGTTTGGAGTCAAAAACTTTACTTATACCACTAAAAGTTAGTGGTAGATATTAGTAAAGTTTTTTGACTCCAAACATTCGTAATAAAAAGTAGTACATATATGTATGCAAGCGAAACTTGGACGTGGCTGAAGAAGGACGAGAGTGAAATAAATGCTGTGGAGATGCGTTCACTGAGAAGAATGGTTGGTAAAACGTTGTGAGGTCGAGTGAAGAATGAGGACGTCAGGAAAATGAGCGAATGTGTGAGGAGTGTTGTGGACAGAATGCGTTTAAACAATTTAATATGTTTTGGACATGTTCAGGGGCAGAGTGCCAATAAGATGGAGCGACCAAATTAAGGAGGCCACACAGAGCTCACTTCATGGGGCCTTACACATGGCAGAGGATCGCTCAACATGGAGACAGATGTTCTACAGAACGAGGCATGATGGTCACGATCCTCAGGATTGAGGGACCGACAGAAATGATGATGATGGACATGTTCAGCGAATGCACGATGAAAGGACGACGAAAATGTATTTATCTGAAAGATGACAAAGAACGTAATTTTTCAAATTAACCTCGCTTTGGATGTTATACATATATTTGAGTATCGTCCTAAACTAGTAAACATGAGTGCAAGATTCATGTATATTAGTTTGGGACTAGCTCTATATGTCTTAATCGTCCTATTTTTGTTACGTTAGGTTTAATTGAAACTAAATTCAGGAAACAGGAATATTATTCTAGAGCAGTGGTTCCCAAAGTTCCCGACCCATCTAGGAAAAATTTCTAACTTTGGGACCCGCCTTTTAGTTTTTTTTCTCCAAACATTGCTCCAACAACATATTTTTTATTCATGTCGTAAACAGTGACGAATCGTCCATTAGGGCCCACTCAATATTCGCTCACGACCCACTGGTGGGTCACGACCCATGGTTTGGGAAATACTATTCTAGAGCATTGGATTGGTTGATAATATTTTTTCTCTTTTTCTCCTAGCATACGAATAGAACGTACCTCGCTACTTGTACACCGGATAAAAAGTACTTGTTACTGAATAGATCGGTAAGTGCCTACTTATAAAAATAAATAAATAAAATTATGAACGAGACTCTATATTCCAAAGTAAGACCAGATTTATACTATATGCATTACTGGAGTGCAGCATTAATCAATTATAACCAATTGAATCATCGTTTCAGAACCAATAAAGGATTTGGATATAATACGTAGTATTATGATATAATAGAAATATGAGATTGCATAGTACATAGGTACACGGGAGAGGTTGTAGGAATAAATATGTAATATTGGGCAACATGATTTGTAGGAACGGGCGATGTTTTTACTCACATAATTAAAATGTATAAATTCTATCATTCGACTTCTCTCTCAAATTCAGAGTGGGTATGTTGGTATGTTCATTTATAAAAATAAATTGCTAAAGATTATTTTTTGACTTATTATTAAAAAAAATAGATATTAACAGATATGTATGTACAACATGTACATAAAGAAGTTAAAAGGTTAATGAAATACCTAAAGAGGTAATGCTGCGCCCCATTAGAGGAATATAATATTATATAGAGCTTCTCAGGATAGACACCCCCAATCCAAACTCCACCTGTCCCAACATCTCCTAGTATCCATGGAGATCCTTAAGGCTCCAAAAATAATGCAGTTATTCTATTCTATTCCGTCTTCTAAATTCACCCACTTATTTACGAGTGATCAGGAAATTCTGTGAGTATTGTATAATTTTGAATCATTATTTGCATTAACTGTCAATATGTATACTATACTATACTATACTATACTATACTATACCATCACGGCATATCCCACAAGTGGGGTAGCCAGCAGATCAGCTGCATGTAAGAAATATGCAAACTGTCCTCTTCGTGCCAATATAAAATCAAGACATTCAGGATGGGTGGCAAACCTCATCACTGAATTTAAGATGTACAATGTCTTAATTTTTTCGAACACCTGCCTTTTACAGGACACTCGAAAACCTACGCAGAAGAGTGGGAGACCAATTCTTTACCGGGTGCTCCACGGGGAAAATGTAATCATACAAAATAATACTTTGTCACTCCTTGAGTTCAATATGCCACCCATATAACTTCAACAAAATATAATATTCTCATGTTGTGTTGTGCATATTATGCTGCAGTGTAAATACAGTATCTGGCTTATTAACCCTTAAATTATTATTGGGGTCTGATTGTTACCCTAAAGATGTGAGAGATTAAAAACTCTAATAATTTATTACACACCATCAACCTGAATTGAATTATTTAATATAATGAACTTCAACGATAGGCACTTATTTTAGTAGAATTACATAATTATTAGAAACAGGAAGTACATTTGTAAATTAAAAACAACATTTACATATGCTGAAGCACCTACAATATTTCATTTAGTATGATAACAAAATCAATGGTTACTTAAATAAGTGTTTTGATTTCAAAACTGGACAAATAAATTAGTATTAAAATGTCAGAAAAATCAAAAATATATTGAGATTTTGACTAATTTTCATACTAAATGATTTTTCGCGTTGTTTCTCATACCAATTTTAAAGATTTTGACTAGTTTTGAAAACGCTTTTTTATGAAACTCGTCACCAAGACAACTTTTGCGTACCAACTGTATTATAAATAATACACATTTTTGGACTTGTTTACTTTCGGTCTCAAACCACTCAAAATGTTTTTTTCGTAAGAAATACTAATCTTCACATTCGGCATATTTATTGGTATTTCGTAAAAAAAAACAGCATGAAACAAATGAGCAACTTTTTTATTTTTCTTCTACAAAATATAAAAATTATTCCAACATTAAATATACACATGTATTTTGATCCGGGGTATTATAAACCCCGCGTTGACTACCCAAAGTTATCTTGTAGATATTACAAATATATTTCCATTCATTGGAAAGAACTCACTCCGACGGGTTTGATATATAAGGATGCTTCAGAGCGTACATATGTCCACTATCATATAAATCAACTTATACTAATAATATATTCACTTAGTACCTTCGTAAGTATGTAGGTATATCCAAGACAAACTTACTATTCGTGTATAAGAATATTTATTATAATGACGTATACAGCTATTATGTAATTAAACGTAAGCAAAACATTTTATTAAAGATTTATGTATGTTTAGAAAAACGCTGCAATTCATTACAAAAAGCATCAGACATTTTGCATCTGTTGATGAAGATGTCTCTGACTGTGTGAACCAGACTACATACATCTAATCTACTGCTGTACATCATCAGACCAACACGCCTGTTAATGCCACTATGTATCGGACGAATATTCCATTTTGAGTTTCTTCTTCGTTTACTTTTTGTAGATCATTGATCTGTTTATTCGCAATTTATTTTTATTTATTTATCTTATTCTTCACTGTACATTGGTTGCAATATTTCAAATCAATACAAAGTATCATAAAAAAAATACTCTTGCAATGCTCAATACTAATTATCCTTTCATCTTTAGGTGTTTTTTTTTTCTGGCAATCTTCGGCCTAGTGGAGTCTTTTTCGCGGCCATGTGGATTATTCTGACACTTCACATGCGATTCAAACGGTCCCTCTAGAACCGTCTTCTCTTTCTGTTTCAGTAAACGATATCTTCAATATAACATTTTGAGTTTAAAAATCGAAGAAATTAATAGGTATATTTTTTATCTCAGTTTTTTAATGTTATAAGAACTAGTGTCAGGACAGTAGACGCGGTAGAAAATTGGATCAAACCTACATCATATCACAATTAAGTAATGCAATTTTAAATTTTTCTACATACATACATACATATGCATACATACCATCACGCCGCTTCCCTCGCGGGGTAGGCAGATAGGATCGAGCGCCACTTCCTTCTATCTTTGCATACATCTTTCGCTTCCGTCACTGTCATACAATTCCTCATGCATGCTCTCCTGTTCAATGTGCTCAACACGTGACCGTCCTGTAGGATTTGATTTAAATGATCTTGCCATTTAATCCTCGGACGTCCACGTCTCCGAGCACCATTCCTCTCAGCCAAATATTTTTTATCATTTTAAATTTTCTAATTTACACCTAGATTATTTTGCATTGCTGGTAATTTAATGTGTTATTAATTACACTGAAAATTTTTTGCAAATAAGATATCAAATGGTCATTGTTAGTCTTAATTTTAAGAAGTTTGTGTTGCGCATTTTAATTTAATTCAGCATTGAAGAAGCCATACACATTAGAGTAGATATTGTTATCGACTTCGAAACAAAATAGTTTTAAGTATGTAAATAATAGGCTTTTTCATAATTATAATAATAATAATAATACGTAATATTGATAACCTGCCACTGCTTATTGTATTCTATAATTAGCTTGGAGAAAAAAGTCGATATTTCTAGGTCAGACCGAACGTGCTATGAATCAGTGGTGTGTTTTCATCACATACAGAAAAGCAACGCGTTCCTGCAAAAAAATACAATGCAAATTAAACAAGTCCAACATAATTAATTTTATAAAGACGATATTTTCCACAAACGGTTCATGGTGATCAAACCTAAAATAACTTTATATTGAGTAGATTAACATTTTAATTTTGTGCGTATTAGTTTTCAGAGAAAGGCTACCCCTTTAAAAATTAATGCTCATCTCTGATATAAGTTTCTGTGATTTCTCCGATTTCGTTAAAAGGCAAATGCTGGAAGAGATGTTTTCATTAAATCCGCCCACAGCTGTACACAGTTTCAATCGTTCCACTATTGTATTGCTATCCAATAAAAAACGATATTTATTTTAAAGTTGATATTTTCAACCGACGGTACTTGGTGGAAATTCATGTTGAATTAATTAAAATAAAACACTTATTAGTAGTATATCCACGGTGACTTTTTATTGGACGCGAGCCGGCTTTCAAGAGCTTCCGCTCTCATCATCAGGCTGGCGAAAAGATGATGAGAGCGGAAGCTCTTGAAAGCCGGCTCGCGTCCAATAAAAAGTCACCGTGGATATACTACTAATAAGTGTTTTATTTTAATTAATTCGATATTTATTTTGTCGTCAACTTGTAATGTCTTCACTTTGCGCAAGTCTGATGATGAGGACGGGAGCTCCTGAAAGCTGGCTCTCGACTTATAAAGTTACAGTAAAAGTACTTCATAAGTGTTTCATTTCCGAAAAATTTCATTGATTTTAATCTTTCCAAAAATGCAGAAACATATTGGGGAATTATCGATTTTGCGATGATTTCAATTAAAAAAATAAATAAATAGCTTTATTTAATTGTTTAAGGGTGTTTGTGTTCACACTGTGAAAATTCATATTCAATAATTTATAAACAATCAAAACACTGTTATATTTTCACCATATTTATTCAAACTCTAACGTTTTCGCCCACTTCAATGGGCATTCTCAAGAGTACTGAAACAGTAAAATGTCCCCTACAAAAATTGAAGGTGGTCACAGAGGGGGGAGAGGGGTGGGTGGCTTTATATTTTGTTAATATAGAAATTCGGTGAATCCCGGATTCGATTGCAATTGAATTGATTTTTTATAACAAGGTTCAACTTTTAAGGAGGTACCTAATTCGAATGATCTCACTATTTCCGAAAAAAATGACCAATGAAAATGTCTAGTGCCGCTACTGTTGTATGAATATTAAAATTTAGGTACCTACTTATTGTACATATGTAGATATAATGAAAGTACTTATTATGTATAATGATATTTTTTGTACTTGTGACCCGTTTGATAGTGACTACTTATGATTATAGGAAATATGATATTAATCTGATGCATAATGTGATTTTAACAACAACTACAATATTAGGAAAATTACTCTGTACAGGTGTTGCCTTCTATGATTATGTACCCAATTTACATATATGTACATTGTAGGTTCTAGTGATGTAACGAATTTGTGATTTTGGATATTCGCGAATGCGATTAGCGAATGTCTACAATTTATACAATTGCTCAAACATTATAATTTCTTACCCCCCCCCCCCCCGTCGCCGAATTTTCAAAATGGTATAGGAATTAAAAATATTTCAAAACTCCTCGGTTTTCTTAAAGGTTTTTTTTTCTTTCAGTACCTTTTTTACAATGTACCGGGTAAGTACCCGGTACTTTTACCGAATTTCCGATAATTTATTACCAAAATAATATTTGCAAAATATTCGCATATTTTTTTGCGAATACTTTGAAATCTGCAAATATTCGCGAATGCGAATACGAAAGTTCGTTACATCACTAGTAGGTTCACCTTAACAAAGTTACGACTTTGTACAAATATGCAAGTATATAGGTAATATTAATTTTCCCATCGAATGAATAGTAATGTTAATGTTATGAATTTTTTTTGACACAATTGGATGTCGGGGACTGGATTTTTTACTTACTAGAATTGTAGATGTCAAACATATTTTGAACTACTACAGATTAATCATTCCAACTGATCACACTCATCCATAGTCACCCTTTTTGAATAGGTATTAACTAGGTAGGTATGTTGTATATGATACACATACATATGTGAACTTCCTTAAGGAGTGCACAACACAGAGTTTCGACGCTTATGAATCGACTTTAGGCTTGGTTAAGAGTGTGATCAGTTGGAATGATTAATCTGTAGTAGTTCAAAACATGTTTGAATAGTAATGTTTTTACATTATGTTTTTAAGGTGTTTAAGTATTTTGGTACAATCAAGAGAGGGAGTGACCGAAGATACAATACATCCGTCTCATTAAAAAGCGATTGTAATTCATATAGAGGCACAAAAACATTAGTAGGAACGAAAGTTTATCATTACGTAGCGCATGGTTGTTATGGACAGCACTATAAGACAATATGAGTCCAATCCAGCATCCAGAATAGTAAAAAATGTAAAACAGGGTTATCCAATTTCTTGCTTTCGGCCACATCAAATCAATATGAATCCTTTTGGGGGGCCACATATTAAATAAAATCAAACCAACTTACAATGATCTAACTCAAAAGTGAAACCCTACTATTTTAGGTCTCCGATTTTCAAATTTCTTATATTTAACAAATTTTTAAAAAGTGGAGACATTTTTAAAACCAACATTTTTTTCTAATTTTCCTTGCATCCCCACATTTCCTCTCCTCCTCCGTCACCAGAATTTAAAAATAGTAAAAAAAATGAAATCCTTTGCAATCTCTTTAGATTTGTTAAAGAATCTTCTTCTTTGTTGTCGGTCCCTCAGTGCTGAGGATCGTGGCCATCATTTTTATAGGTGTGGACGAAATGCTTCCAGCGACTTCGATCCTCCGCTCTTCGTAGCGCCTCATGCAAGGTCCCCCCCGTTGCCCCCTTCACCTGCTCACTCCATCTCATTGGTGCGCGCCCCCTTGCTCTATTGCCCTCCACACTTCCACTCAGAACAAGTCTCTCCAGGTTGTCTGGTCTTCTTCGTGCGATGTGCCCAAAGTACTGCAGGACACGGCGCATGCATATGGTGGATAACCGTTCCTTTATATTCAGTTCTTTGAGGATGGACGAATTTGTTCTATGTGCTGTCCACGGTATGCGCAGTAGACGCCTCCAGCACCACATTTCGAAGGCATCTATTCTAGCACGTTCTCGAGATTCGATTGTCCAGGTTTCGGCTGTTAAGGAATATTTAAGAAAAAAAAATAAAAGTTTATTCTTATATATAAAAATCACCCAAATGCTTGTGATACTGAATCAAGTATTGAATTATAACTTTCACCTAGATTTTAAACTATGGTTTTTTTTATATCGTGTATGAAAAAGTCTCACATTGTGTTTTCTTTGATTTCAGAATAATGAGCGCGTTACATAGCAGTGAGGAAAAAATCAGTGTTTAAAATGTAATGTGAACTATAGCATCAATATAGAATTTCCTCTTAGAAAAATAAACAAATGGAAATATTGAATCTCAAATCTACACTTTTGTTTTGTGTGAATTTTGTTTATTTATTTTCAGTTTGTTTTGTTCAGTGATTATTGTATATCAGGAAAAAAGTGTTTCGTTTTTCAAAAATATCTATTGTGGTCAAAAAGTGTTCGTTTGGATGTCATCATGGGAAGGTGATTTCAATCGAACTTTCATCAACAGCTTCAATTATCCAGGTATGTGTTATTTACTTTTTAGTGTAACAATTAAAAATTATTTATTTATTTAATAAACAGAGGACGAGTTATTTATATTCCATATGTACTGAAATTGTTTATAGAAATGATTTATGGTAAAATTTTGCCTATTATACTACTACTACTACAATTATATCATCACAGTATATTCCAGAAGTGGGGTAGCCAGTAAACCAGCTGCATGTAATAAACATATATTATAAGCTGTCCTCTCCGTGCCATATTTTTTTTATCTAAAAATCAGAAAAGCTTACCAGCTCATCGATGAACTCATCTTCCTCTTTTTGTTCTGTTGGAATTCAGGGTTTGTGTTTTCAAAGGTTTTTTTCTTGTGACATATATATAGATTCCCAACTGGTTCATAAATAGATGATGACGTCCCATAGGTTTCTTGTGGAAATCGAGTCCCTGAAGCGATAATGCTTAATAATTTATTTAACGTGATGTGTAATGAAAAATTACCTCTTACAAAATACTCGAAAACATTCGAGTGAAGTGCGAGCCATTTTCTTTTTCAATTCTCAGCCTTGATAGTGTCAAGGCTGAGAATTGAAAGTGAAAGTTAGTAATGCGTGCATAATTTAACATTATACCTAATGTAAAACATTAGGTATAATGTTGTGACAAAAATCGTTTGACACATTCGCATTTCAGGGTTAAACACCATCGAGTATTTTAAGCACTTCTGTATTTTTGACATTTAATAAATTATTGGGTAGGTAGGTTTGTGCAGTTATAGTAGGTATATATTATGTATGTTTAAGTAAATAAAGATATTTATTACTATTTTGTCGCGGCGATAAAACATTTAGTACATAACAGTCGGGTTCGCTCATATAATAATATTATGTAGGTAGTACATAACGACTTCAAACGAAAATGTTATAGTTTATTGCTTATATTAAATATCATGATTTTCTGTTAGTACATAATATTAGGGCTTTTAGAAATTTAATCTAGAAGTTTTACTACCTACATAGTACTGGACATGTTGAGTGAATGTGTGATGAAAGGGGACGAAGAGGATGTATTTATTAGAAAGAGAGGGTGTGAGAACTACGTGGCTTGATCACGTGGATCAAATTCTTAAAGACGGCTGTGTGTTGAGTTAGAGATAAAGGCGTGCATGTATGAGAAACTGGGTGAATGTGGAGGAAACGAAAGCAGTATATGTAAGGATAGATCTAAATGGCGTTCCGTTTTCTCTGTCTACCCCACCTGGGAAACGGCGTGAGGGTATTGATAGACAGATAGTTTCATTATATTTTTTAAGTTTAAGTTTGAAGTTTTGTAGTAAAAGCTTACCGGCAGAGTATGGAATGAGGTAACAACGAAAGGTGTACAATTTGAGCTTTGAAGCACAATAGTTTGTTTGAAAAGATCCAGCATACATTCAACATTCTTTGTCGGTGTACGGATATGCCACTCACCTAGCATTTATCTTATATTTGGTGATACAGTATCATTACGGCATCTACTACAAATTTGGATGTAAGAAGTTTGTAAAGAAATATTTTTAAAAAATTTTTTACACGCTAAGATAACCTCACCGCCTAATTCAAGATGTTATATAAAAATAAATGAATAAATGCCGTGGAGATGCGTTTACTGAGAAGAATGGTTGGTTAAACGTTGCGAGATAGAGTGAAGAATGAGGATATAAGGAGAATGAGCGGATGTGAGAGGAGTGTTGTGGACAGAATGCATGTAAACAAGTTGAGATGGTTTGGACATGTTGAGCGAATGCAAGATGAAAGGATGACGAAGAGGATGTATTTATCTGAAAAAAGGGGTGTGAGGAAGCGCGGACGTCCAAGAACCACGTGGCTTGATCACGTGGACCAAATTCTTAAGGACGGACGCGTGCTGAGTAAGAGAAATCGACGTGCATGTATGAGAAACTGGATGAATGTAGAGGAAGCGAAAGAAGTATGTAAAGATAGATCTATATGGCGTTCCGTTCTCTCTGCCTACCCCTCCTGGGACATGGCAAGAGGGTATAGTATTAGTAGTATAGGTACATAGTATATAATAATATTATGTTATTTGCGATGTTCTACAATAATACCCGGCCTATAACGGAATACTAAAAAATAATACAAAAAAGAAGGGGAGAACTATTCCTTACCAGGAACTGTGTACACAGAGTTTATAAAAATATATTTTTAATATGTTATAAACCATCATGAATACGTATTTAAACTGGCTATAGGTAAACAAACGTTCTCGTGCTAAACGTAAGACACGCGCTTTCTTATAATACCTAGGTACATTAGTGTTGTGGAATTCTCAAGAAATAATTATTCGAGAAATTTACCGAGAAATTTCTCGGTAAATTTCTCGTAGTAGCGAATTTTCCGAGAATTTTTTTTATTTTTTATTTAACAGTATAATAATAATAGACACTTTATTCAATCAATCAATAACAATGTACAAATGTTGAGACAATTTATCACCAATATAGCTACAATTAATTATGGAAACAAAAAAAAATTAGGTGCCTACATAGAAAAAAGTGCTAACAACTGATAAAAAATCTTGATGGTTGACACCCCACATGCCCACATTTAAGTTAAAAAAAAATTGCAGGTACTTACATGGAAAAAAAGTGTTAATAACCTCTGATTTGGGCCTTAATCAGCCTCACAATTTTTTGGATCAATCTGGTTGGGTGCGAAGTATACTGGGCGAAAGGTAATAATACCACTAAGAAGAATTATGGAGAGAAATTTCTCTTCCATCAGAGGAGAAATTCTCGGAGAAATTTCTCGTTCTCTGGAGAATTTTCTCTTCTCACATAACTAACCTACATAATATCTACATTTTTATTAAACATACTTACCTAATATTCTCTAACGAAACAAAATATACCTACTGGATTATTATGGAATACAGTTACAATACATAATAATCGAAATGAAATCTGTTCGCATGTTTATCCGGAGTAACAATCTTTCTGAGTTATAATTGAAAAGACATATTGTTGTTATTATTTCTGCTTAAAACTTATCTGATTCTTTAAAAGTTTGAGAATAAAATTTGAACTCTCTTTTATTTTGGGTTAAGTATATTTATTTTAATTATTATTCAAATTTACAAATAGTAAAGCTCACTTTCGTGTATTGTTTGTGAGTTTTTCTAAAATGACCATTTTTCCTTTTACTTCGTACAAAAATAAAGAAAATGGTTGTAATTAAACATACCTATATAATATTAAAATATCTTTTATATTTTTCATAGTACCTACCTTATACATATTTATAGTATCTACCTACTTGGAAAAAAATTGTGAAAGTTCATTTTAATAATCACAATAAAGTTGTTATTTTCGAACGACGGTTCTTGGTGGATGTTCATTTAAAATAAAATACTATTACTTTCGCTATGAAAAATATTTTCATATCTCTCCCCCCCCCCTCCTTTACTCTCCCATTACACGCCTTTTTACCAATGAACCACTACCTGCTCTCAATACTATGCTACACACTCCTCCATGGATCCCGGACACATTATATCTATTATATTTGTAAACATGTGTAATTTTTCTTCCTTGTTAGTCCACAGACTCGTGGGAGATGGCGTGATAAATAATTTATAAACCATCCGGTTCGCGCCAGACATCTCATGTATTACTTCTGATACTAAACTTATACCAACTAATAAAATGAAACAGTTTATATTTAGACATACATAAATACATACATTCTATAATAATAGCAATGTTATTTCCACTAGCAAGCAGCTGGCGGTTATTTATCTGCGACAAATTTTATTTTGGATAACATTAAGATGGTACTGCAAACAAACATACATACACACACGAACACAAATATTATTATAAATAATAATAATTTTATGTTTACTGAAAATAAATATAGAAAAGTTGAAAATTTGAAATGAAATTTAATTTAAACTCTTGCGGAGTCTTTGACAAAGGAACAGTGTTTTTCTATTTTATTTTTATTGTGTTTATTATTGTATAGCAATGAGATATTTTTGGTAACTTGCTCAAAAAATATACCTATAACAGAAAAAAATACGACAACATCACAACTGAACAAATATAGTGGCTTTGAACTGAAATTGGTGGGGTTGGTGAACATACCATGGGCAAAGTACACATAAGCCAACCTAAAACAATTCGTTAACATCGGAACACCTTCCCTGTTTTCTACTGAGAGGAGTTTGCACAGTCTGATTTCAAAATATTATTTGATCTAAATCTGAGAAACCTGAACCTGGAATATTTAACAATAATGTGACCTGCGTTTCGACATTTCATGTGTTTATCAAACTAAAACTAATACAAGTAAATTCAAAAAAGGTTGGTTTGACAAAGACATCGAATATCGACACTCTGATCACTTTAATTGAGTGTTTGTTTATAACTGTATTTTCAATCACTTATAATTTTATTTATTTAAATAACTTTTTCTACGTTTGAATGTTATGACGATCTGGATGTTTATAGGTGCAATTAGTGTGCTGGCTACTTGAGATAAGGCTACTTACATATATATGTAGATAATCTATCGACATGGTTCAAAGTATGTTAACAGTTCTAATAGTTTTTTCAATGAGTGGTTATCAAGCTTACGTTACAAAGCTAAACTATCACTTTGATGTACGTAATTTTCATAAGCTGTTTCATGACAATCGCGGCGTGTACATGTAAAATGATGCAAACTATCGACCATCTGATAAACGAGTGTCACACATACGTATTTACATATTTCAAGGACTTAGGCGCCTTTACGGACGACGCCATCCGGTGGCTGCGAAATTTGGAGGTCAAATTGTAAGCGACCATAGTAAGAATGAATGAATTATAATCGCGAATGAATAGTGACACAAAACGTTTTTCATTTGACATACCTACATTTATTAGAATGTATAAACAAGACATGTAATACCTTCGTGCTCTTATTTTACAGATTATGTACATAATTAAATATGAAAATTATGAAGATCCCGTAGTGAATTTTCCATTTGCTTATATAGTATAATAATAATAACAATAGACTGTTTCTTAATAAGCAATGAATGTAAACATTTCACATGTGTAAACCATAAAAGTTAAAATATAAACTTTTAAGGCACTCAGTATATAGATCCTGTTGTTTCTTTACCTACTTCTTGATATTTATTTATTTATTCTCCCTTTTTTGTACATTATTTACAAAAAAATCATAGAGAAATATATTCTTTTTAAAAACCTACACACAATATACAGGGGGTGCGTTTTGTCGCAAAGGTGTGGTCTCTTCCAACTAACCCAAACTGCTTATTTTTTAGCTCATTATGTGTATCTGTGAACTTATATATAATCTATTCTGAGATGCCATTCGAGATTTGCCTTCCAGTGTGGGTCAAATTTCACGTCATTTCCGATATGGACTAACTGTAAAAAAACATGCGAATTACACCTCAATGCCAATTATAGTGAAAAACATTTTTAAATAAAATATTTAAACTTGAATCACTATGTTTATTTGTTACATTAATTTAAAATTACGCTATCGCGATTTCAGTGCACTTGCACCATTGACGAGCTTTTCAAGACTATAGCTATATATTCCTGCCTAAACATAGTGATTCAAGTTTAAATATTTTATTTAAAAATGTCTAGAAATTGTTACATAGTAAATGCCTCTAAAATAAGTGAAATAGTGAAAAACATTAAGGTTGGGTGGCATGTCCCATGATTGAATGTTAAAGGTGTGACTTGTCTCATACGTATTTTTTACAAATATGTTCCTATGTGCCTTTTACAGGACACTGAAATATGAAGGAAATTGAGAATCCTTTCCTTGCCAATAACTCTACGAAGCAAACAACTTTTCTTATTTCATTCCTGCCTAATTTTACAAAAGCGAAATGTTCCTAAATGTAAGAGTGTAAAATATTTAACATTTGTTGTTGGTGCAATGAATATTGAAGGATACATAATGTCATGTTAGTTTAAGATTCATTAAAGATACCGCTTAAGTTGGGTGTCTTGGATAACCACAACTTGGCACAATGTATAAACTACCAATGTTATTAATACTGAATATGTAACTACTATATACCTATTCTATAATAATAATAACAATAACATATAGATACCTACAAGAAACATTACATGTGTCGTTCCCTTTCATACTATGGGATGTGTAGCTATCCAATGTTAGTCGAATACTTATGTACATACTTTATAAATCTCTTTATAAATTCGCCAAAATATTTTTTAAAGAATCTAGGATTGTTAACCGTCCTTAGCTTTCTCAAATATATGTATTAGGTATGTTTATAGCCGTTCTCAATTTACGATTTTTAAACACACGAAGTATGTTTACAAAGATATAATCGATTTTAGTTTCAAGATAGCGCGTGCCATTTTTAGGTTAGGAATTAACAACATAGAACTAGCCTGGGACCAAGCGACATTATTGAAATTTTGAAATTCTACAAATTAGGACTGAATTAGGTATGATTTTGTAGAAAATTTGAAATCTGAATGAGCGGAATAATTTACTTAAAAAGTTCTATAATTTCAACACACAACATTTCTCATGACTCGATAAATACTAGAACTTTGTAGCAAAAAGTAAATAGCATTGACACAAAAGTGTTGAACGGAACACACTCATTTCCAGAATACGCGTCTCCAAGTGAATAGGAAGGAGAACGAGCCATGTAAAATCAAAAGAGTTATTGTTTAAAATAATTTATTATTATCTACACACAAAGATTCTTAAGTCGCATACTAAGAAGACACCAATGCAAATTGTGTATCTAAATCTTATGAAAAGGGTCTTAGTAAACATAGGAACATTATCTGTTATCTTTATTGCTTCGCAGCACCTTATAATATATTGGAATAATATTAGGTACCTACCTATCTATGTAACAATCTCTATTACTTTAGCAGTAACTACCTATCGCAACAACACGTAGTGCGTAATGGAGTTTTGAAAATTTAACATAGGTATATTTGGTACTTTGGCGTGTATCGATTAATCTATAATGGCATGGAAAATGTAGGTACCGTAGATATTAGACTCTTGAGAAAAGTATGAATCTAGGCACATATAATAAATAGTTTTACGCTCAAGTGATTATCACTCCAATGCCGATACGTTAGGAAGATTGTTCTTGCTGAAATTAAATATTATTTTATCAAAGATAGAGTTTTTGGAATCGTTAATATTTAAAATAAAAAGTAGTCTGTAGTCCGACTATCTGGCAATAAATTGAAATATTATTGGCTCTATTCCTTCCGTTGGCGACCTATTCAATCTTCATATCTCATGCGTTTTGCTGAGAATGAGAATATTTAGGAAATATTTGGGTTTTCCTATATAAAACTTAGGTATATACATTTTTAGGATGGTATGTATATTCAAAAAACTGTCCTACTACTAATATACCTACCATTACGGCATATCCCACAAGAGAGTCAGCAGACCAGCGGGTAGCCAGCAGACTAGCCGCATTTAACAAAAATACAAGCCATCCTCTCCGTGCCAACAGAAAGTAAATACATTCAGAATGGTTGGCTCACTTAATTGCTGAACTTAAGCTGTGAAACGTCATTATTTTTGCGATCATCAGCCTTTGACAGCACACTTTTTGAAATAAACATAATTCGACCAGATTCTATATTAATGCTTTTTTTTCATAAAATTTCTCAAATAAAAATATTTTAAATTAAACAAATTAGACTTTTTTGAATCAGTGCATATATCTATTATTAAATATAAAGGGAAAAACATATGTATTTTATTTTTTGGTGGTAACCTTATGAAAGTCCATTTTTATTAATATTAAAATGAATGATCTATAGTTTGTGTGTTCACATTGTGAAAAGACATTTTAAACATATTTGATATCATATTTGTTATCAATAAAACACTGTTTTACTTTTCACTATTAATTTATTATTACTCAAGCGCTTTCGTCAAGTTAGCTTGACATTTTCAAGAGAACTAATTACAAGAAAAAATTTTTTTTTTTTTTTAAAGTCACATGCAACAACAATATTTTTTATATGTAGGTACCTAAAAACAGAAAAGAAGGGGTAAGGAAGTAGGAAGTAGGAAGTAGTTTCCTACTTCCTTACCCCTTCTTTTCTGTTCTTAGGTACCTACATATAAAAAATATTGTTGTTGCATGTGACTTAAAAAAAAATTTTTTCTTGTAATTAGTTCTCTTGAAAATGTCAAGCTAACTTGACGAAAGCGCTTGAGTAATAATAAATTAATAGTGAAAAGTAAAACAGTGTTTTATTGATAACAAATATGTTTAAAATGTCTTTTCACAATGTGAACACACAAACTCTAGATCATATTTGATATCAATTAAACACTGTTTTCAAACTAACTTGACGAAAGCGCTTGAGCAATAATAAATTAATAGTGAAAAGTAAAACAGTGTTTTATTGATATCATTAATATTAAAATGATTTGTTTGATTATTATTGTGGAAATTGTTTATATATATGTATCATGTAATAAGGGCTTTTTGCCGTAGAATGAATAAATAAATAAATAAATTAGTAAAAACCCTATATATATAATATATATGCCAACAACTCGACAAAACGAGTATCGTGAGCGCTTCAGTTTCACGGCGGATCTGTCTGTGCTGCATCCACTCTGCTGTGCCATCTCAGATGACTAAATAGGCCAATCTGAGACAAGCACACTCTGTTGCATTTGGGACATGGATGTTCTCCCTGTCCTAATAAAAACCCTATAACCCCTCAAAGCACGAGCTCTGCTCTATTTTGAAGGTAAAAAAACCATATAATATAAAGATTTGTATAATTGTGCTTATTGTACATTTGTATGTGTTTAATATTATCTCAATAAAATATTTGAATTTGAATTTGATTAAGTTAAAACACTGTTACTTTCACTGTATAAATTTTATTTTGGCAGAGGCCTTTCGGACTTAGTCCATCTTCAGTGCCGTCAACTTAGAAACTGAAACAAAATACAGACTTAAGCTAGGTACTAAGTAGGGGAGAAACATAATTATTTAGATATCATCTATCATCAAGAAGGTAGGTAGGTACCTACCTTCTTGATGTGATCGCAATTAATTCACTATTTTGGTACGTTTGTGGGTGTTTTGTTTAATTAGTAATTTTGATTGAGATGTTTCGGATATTTTAAGCGCAGTTACCGTTATTGTAATTGCTGTTTTATCCCGGAAAATGTGCATCAACTTAACAACAGATGCCGATGATGCATCGTTTACAATAAAATAAAGCAATTAAATTCATCATAACAATTATAAATTGTTGTTCAACAATATCCGTTATAATAAAATATATTAACAGTTTCTATTAAGTTAGCAGTTAGTATATTATGTCGACTGTCGAGTTCCATTCCTCAACAAGTAGAATAATATCTTATAGTCGAGAAATCGTAATTTTTGTAATTTTGGTATATTTACATATGCTCAAAATACAACGGTAAGTGAACTAATTTTTAAAATGAAACACAATATATAGTTATTCCACTATTGACTTAATTTATTTTTGCGAGCCGGCTTTCAAGAGCTTCCGCTCTCATCGTCAGGCAAAAGTAAAGTGAAGCTTCATTACAAGTTAAGTACCTATGTGACAAACAGAAAACAATAGGTAAAAATTAAAATTAAAAAGATGTGTTATTATCATGTATCGTCAACCATATTATAATAATTATGAGCCGCTGTGGACGGACTTATGTCAAACATCTCCAGCATTTGCCTTTGTACGAGAACGGGAAAACCACAGAAAACCCTTATCAGAGATGTGCATTATTATAGAGGTTGCCTCCTCTAGTTGAACTATAATTAAGAGTGTGATGTATTTATATGATATGAGTTATAAGTTACAAAATTATTTTTACAAAATTATTATAAAAGTAAAATTTTAAAAATTATTGATATGAACTTCCACCAAGAACCGTCGGTCGATAAATTAAACTTTGGTAAGTGAACTGTACTATACTATGATCGCACTGTTAAAGACATTGTTTTCTTCTCTTCGTTCCGATCAATAGTTATGGAAATATTTATTTGTGGAATTGAAAATTTTTCTGCCCACATCACATGGGACACGGCATTAGGTATAGATAGAAATGGAAAAATGATGCATTTATTTTCATAATTTAGTATTTAATATATAAAGAGAACCGAGCATTTTTTTATAATAACTTAAATTCAATTACTATAAATTATTGATCCCAAAAAAGGCGTCTTTCGATTTTTTTTTAAAAGATGTATCTGGGTTTTGTTATAAACCCAAAAATAACAATATACACCTTTCACAGTAAGCTAAAAGCTTGTCTCGTGAAAGGGGAGTTTGCCGGCACCTAGGATCTAACTACGGACCTCCTGTTCATGAGGCCGAGACTCTTTGTACGTCCAGGCTGCCGACGAACTCAAATTTATCAGGTCATTTCGTTGATAATGACAGACTTATCGGGTCATTAGATATATTGTCAGTCGAAAGACGGCTCTCTTGTGATAAAAAAAAATATAGTAGAAAAAAACACTTTTTTCAAATTACCTTATTATGAAATTGTACTATGTGTGCACATACACAGATAATATATTTTTTTATACTTAGTTATTTTTTTATGGCATTGATTGTGTGTATTACAAATTATATTAACATTTTTGAGTTATCGAGCTATGGAGCTGAAGAGACAATATTATAGGTAGGTATTGATTAATTATTTTATTAAGGCTATTGGTCAATAAAGATAGCACTAATAAAAATTATTCTTGATTGTTTTTATATGCACTGAACTCTGCCATGCAATAAATAAGCAATAAATTCAAGTGATTCAATAAATTTTATATCATTTTCACTGAATTCCCACATAAATATTCAAGCATGTTCATAAATGCGAACAACATAATAAACGTATTGTCATTCGTTAATGTTCTCATTGTTTGCTCTTTACGACCTCTTAGCTGTTTCTATTATGTTAACGACAGTAGGGCATCAGAAAATTTGTAAGAAGAGGTGACTCGAGAAGTGTTAATAAGAGGGGCAGCTGTTTTGTGCTCTGTACTCTTAAGAGGAACGTCGAGAGGTGAAAAAAGAAGAAAACAGTTCCTATAGCGTGATGAAATGGCAAAAGAGAAAAAAATAACGTTTTCTATACAAAGTTACATAAGTACCTATTCTTTATGTGAAAAATATTAGTACCGATTCTTTTATTTGTTAACTGTAGATAATTAACAAGGTGCCTACTCAAATGTACAAAAATAAATATTTGGTTCAGAGTTTCACTTGTATAAGTTGAAGTTAATTTGGTCACATCCAGAATCGAATAAAGTTTTGGAAAGGCTAATCTAGAACGGTAAAATTTAGTGTTGGCAGGTCGCAGCTTAGGTGGACTGATGATATGAATCTAATCGTCAGTGGTAATCGGATGGTTCGATGAAAAGAGTACACCACAATTTAATATCAAAATATAGACATCATTATTCGTTACAATGTGACAATGTGTCGAACATGGCTAAAATACTGGTGCACAATACCATTCTGGTACCGTCACTTACGTATGCAAGCGAGACATGGACGTGGTTGAAGAAGGACGAAAGTGGAATAAATGCAGTAGAGATGCGATCGTTGAGAAGAATGGTTGGTAAAACGCTGCGTGATAGAGTGAAGAATGAGGATATTAGAAGAATGAGCGGATGCAAGAAGACTGTTGTGGACAGAATGCGTGTAAATAAATTGAGATGGTTTGGTCATGTGGAACGAATGAAAGAGGAAAGAATGACAAAGAGGATATACTTATCTGAAAGAAAGGGTGTGAGGAAACGCGGGCGTCCGAGAACCACGTGGCTTGATCACGTGGATCAAATTCTCAAGGACGGCCGCGTGTTGAGTAAGAGGAACCGACGTGCGTGTATGAGGAACTGTATGAATGTGGAGGAAGAGAAGGAAGTGTGTAAAAATAGATCTGTTTGGCGTTCCGTTCTCTCTGCCTACCCCACTTGGGACACGGCGTGAGGGTATAGTATAGATAGTATAGTATAGTTATTCGTTATACTTGTGAAGTTTGTCATTCAATAAATGTTTGTCATTCATTTGAATTTCAAACTATTACTACTACTATTAATATAAATTATCACAGCATACCTATCCCATAAGTGGGATATGTCAAACATTAAATATTATAAACCGGTACTTATATCACATGAATTTATTCCCGCAATGGTGTGATAAAGTAATTATATCTGTCGTGTGCCTAATAAAATATTTGGTTACGAAAATTAAGTCATTAGGAATACTTTTAGGGTAATGATATTTATACTTATTATATTATAATGTGCATAACGTGTTTATGTCATATAATTTATAATTAGCCATTCATACATTGAGTGATTGTTATATATTTTTTTATTAACAGATAAAGAATAACTTTTTCATTACCATCAGTATTTTTTCGACCTTAGATTATCGTTCTTCCTCTACCGTATTATATAATGGCATTAATGATTTTCGTCATTTTATTTATAATTTATTCTTTACTGTTCATTGAGTATTAACAAACTTACACAAAAATTCATTAAATACTATAAAATATTATCAATTAACAGAGGGCGAATCACAAAGGTGTGATTTCTTCAACCCAACTTCATGTAACTTTTGCAAAAACCTTAAAGGAAGGGATAGAGGAGGTACAAAAGAAAAGAGTAGGTATAGAGAAGAAAAGGGACTAGGAAACAACCGTTGCCAAATTTTTAAACTTTTCATTATGTCATCTCAAAATTTCATGGGAATGTTATTAATTATTTTCATGTTCAGCTCATGAAACAAGGCTTATATAACCAATTCGGAAATTTGCAAATCTTTGTCAATTTTTGTTTCCAAAATAGAATTTCGTGGCGTTATGGATTCTTCAGTTTTTCGTCTGCAATCGAAATAGCTGAATTTCTTTCCCTTTCTTCTACTCCTTTTCTTTTATGCACAGAAATCACATTTAGTTATATTTTAGTTTTCTTACTTTTCATTCCTATCAGGTTATAAGCTATTTTTTTCTTTTAAATGGTTGTTTGGAAGACGTTGTTCTGCAACAAATCCGCAATTCGACAGAACACTGATTGTATTAGGTATGTGTAAATATTGTATTATGTGTAAATAGATTAAATTATTCTGTCGATAAATATTCATTATTTTTAATTATGGAATCGTAAATGGATAAAAAAAATATCAAAACCTTTAACGTCAGTATACGTTTTGCTTAGAACCAATAAATAATAAAACTGTTTGTTTATTCTGTATGTTGTGAATGATAATAAATTCTAAGTTCTTAGAAGTTTTATATATGAAATGATGTGTTAAACCTCTACCATCGTAAAAATGTTATTACATTTCCCATACATACTTATTTGTTTTGTGTCTATAACATACGAAACTATTATCTAATAATTTACATACATGGATTTCCCGGCTGCATTCATAATAGTCAATTGTTCTTCTTATTACAAATTGATATAGTGTCTATTATGAATTATTATCGTGGGTAATAGATAATGGACCCTTTGGATGTATGAAGGCATCTACTACTTTAATTAATGCAATCACGTCATCACCTGTTTAATTAATTGGTGTAATTATTTTATTTATTTATATTATTATTAATGTTCATACAAAGTTGTGACATCATAAAAATGTTGCAATGGTAGCCTGTTTACTGTGAGAGTACCTATCTACATAGATTGAAGTTGTATGACAAATTCAGAATCATTGACTGTAAGGTTATCGAAGGTGTTTGGGAAAAAGGCTTTCAACAATATTAGTAAAATTTTGTAGGAGAATCAAAAAGTTATAGGATGAAGAAAATGACTAATTCTAGTCATTTTTATTTTACCATCTAATTCTTATGTAGTTTTTATATTATTTCATAAAAAATCAACAGAAAATAATCAGGAATTATCAAGTTATAAGCACAAAAAATCTGATTAAATTCTTTGTACTGACAGACTAAAGCAAAATGTAGAAGAGATATTTAAATCGCAAATTTGAGTTATGCGGTTTGCAGCCTTTTACCTCGCCGTAAAATTATATCTGGATGAATTATTTTGATATTAATAATGAAACTCGTGCTGTTTGAGTCCTTTATCCTATTCGATATTTGCAATTAAGTCCTAGCAAAAATAAAATAAAAATGCTGATTTAGTTTCTTGTACTGACAGACTAAAGCAAAATGTAGAAGAGATAATTTAAATCGCATGTTTGAGTTATGCTATTTGATACCTTTTATCTCGCCGTAAAATTATGTCTGGATGATATTTTTTGGTATTAATAATGAAACTCATGCTGTTTTAGTCCTTTTTCCTATTCGATATTTACAATTAAGTCCTAGCAAAAATAAAATATTTAGCTTTTTCTATAAAAAAAACTCGACGTTTGGGGATTGATTTCTTTTACCAGAATGTGTACAAGACACAAATGATTGAACCAATCAGAAGTAGATATGGTACTCCAATCGAGGTTTCTGATTGGTTTTGTCATCTGCACCCAAATCCGGTTAAACAATAAAAAAAATAGTAAATATTCTTAACATTGATTGATTTAAAAACATAAAACCAATTTTGCGTAAATTGTGGTTTGATGCCTTTGTCCTGAGCACAGTTCAATTTTTTATAGCAATTAAAAATGTAATCCCGTAGCTTTGATGGGAAGTGCATACCTTTATAGGTAAAAGAGAAAAAAAAATACCTACTCGTACTTTTCGTGAGTTTCCACACCCAAATAAAATCAAGTTCATTATAATATCGAATGATATCTAAAAACCGTTCAGTTGCCAAATAATAAGAAATAATATTTAGTTCGGTGGTCAGAATAAAAATTTGTTTTTAATTATATATTTATTATAATATAAAGTATAAAAGAAATGTTTGGTATAAATTTAATAATAATAATTATATTCAAGAAATTGCTTATTACTAAGGGATATTTATAAGCAATGTTTACCAATAACCGATATGTTTATATATAATATATAATGAGTTACAATCCATTGGATTGGTCTGCAACGAGTTTGGTTTTTCTTCTCCATTCGTCTCTATTCTCCGCCAGTCTTTTCAGCTCTACGTATGAGCCACAGTTCATATCACTCTTCAGTTGGTCCATATATGCGTCTCTTGGTCGGCCTCTGCCATTTGTCCCGTCGGTCTTACCCTCCGCGATGGCTATGAGTAGTCCTGGGTGCCTGATGTTGTGGCCAATCCAGTTAGCTCGTTGTTGGCTGATTCTCTTAAGGAGTTGCCTTTTTTCGCCTACCCTGGTTAATACTTCTTCATTTTCGACGTGCTCCGACCAATGGATCTTAAGCATGCGATATGTTTATTTACGATATTTAGATATTTTATAAGTATTTTTTGCGATACTTATCTCAGTCTGTGAAAGGAATTTGATATACTGAAAATATGTTTTACCGATTATTAGCATTTCAGAAATGGTTTAAAGTACTTGCATGGAGAGGTAATAATAAAGTTGGTTTTCAGGACAATATCACTGAAAGAATTTTCATTATACATATTATTATATCATATTTATTGTCAGTTCATAATAATTGAGTTGATAGCTATTATTAACTAAAATTACTCTATAAATATTAATATTCCTATACTTCGAGTTTGTATTATAAAAATAAAAAAGTCCGAAGTATATTAAATTGTTTTGTTCAAATACAACGGTTTTTGAGTTTGCTGATTTTAAATCCATCCACGGAATTAATTATTGTTATTTTTCGAGAAAAGATGTTGAAAGATTTACATACATACATACATACATACATACCATCACGTCGCTTCCCTCGCGGGGTAGGCAAAAAGAATCGAGCACCACTTCCTTCTATCCTTGAATACATCTTTCGCTTCCATCAATGTCATACAATTTCTCATGCATGCTCTCCTGTTCAATGTGCTCAACACGTGACCGTCCTGTAGGATTTGATTTAAATGATCTTGCCATTTGATTCTCGGACGTCCACGTCTCCAAGCACCATTCCTCTCAACCAAATATATCTTCCTGGTCATTCTGTCCTCATTCATTCTTTCCACGTGCCCAAACCATCGTAACTTATTTACATTCATCCTTGTAACCACACCAACTTTCATTCCACATTCCTTTCGTATATCACTGTTACGCACACTATCTCTCAGACTTTTACCACACATCCTACTCAACGTTTTCTCAACTATTGAAAGATTTCGTATCGACTATTTCTATTACTTCTATCCCATCACGGAGTATTACATAAGTGGTGTAGCCAGCGGACCAGGCACATATACTTAACATACAAGTTGTCCTCTCTGCGCCAACAAAACATTCAAAATAGGTGATATGTCTCATACGATGAATTCAAGATAAAAATGGCTTTAAAATGAAAACCTGCTTTTTACAGGGCACTCAATAACCTAAGGAAAAGAGGTCTGTCAAAAGCAGATGCTCGAAAAATAAAGCCAGTTTATTTATTAGAATATTTTTCATTTATCCTAATATTCAAAATTTAATTAAAGGTATCATAATTTTACATTGTTTGGAACGAATAACAATTTGCAGGTCATTGAGCTCTGGAGTGAATCGCCACAAATTCAATAAAAGTGTCGCTAAAAATGGAACAAAATCATTAAAAATATCTCTTCATTATAAAAGTGTGGTTTTTCAGTAGTACTATAAATATTTGTTATAACTACCTATCATGACTTTTGTATTGTCCGTTCAAAACCGTAAAATATTAAAGCACGTATAAGGCATTGGCGTACTCTTCAAACATGCAAAATTTCAATGCATGCCTTAATAATAATAACTTATGCACGACTACCTCTCCTATCGTTAAGATATTTTTTCGTATCCAACCTAGGTAAACACAATATTTGTTTAAATGAATTTATTTCTAAAGGATAAAACGATACCTATCTCAATTTATAATTCTTTTTTGTATATTTTTAATATACCTAATCCGTAACTTTTTGCGTATTTTCCATTATGGTATGAAGTAAACACTTAACTTTTTTTTATAAATACACACTATATTTTATAAATGAGTAGACAATTGTTTCAATTGTTCAACAATTGTCTACTCATTTATAAAATATAGTGTGTATTTATAAAAAAGTTAAGTGTTTACTTCACACCATAATTCTTTTTTGTCTCTGAAATATTTTTGGATCCATCTTTCACTGAATGATACAAAGTTTTACGAATACAATACTGATTGAATTATAATTTGTGCTACACCGATCCGGTTCTTTGAGTCCAATCACCTCATTGAACCTTTTTCTTCATTACTAGGTACATATTTTTATTATTAGGTAAATATTGAACTTATTTTAAAAATTTCAACCTGCACTAAGACCATAACAGTTTTTGGCCAAGACGATCTCCATAGGAAAAAACAAAACAAAATCAAAAGTGGGAAAAATTTTTTTATTACAAAATACAACGTAGGTAATACAATTACTTACTAACACTTACGTGAAGCCAACTCGCACTTACTAAATGACTTGACGCACATAAATGATGGACTATTTTTATTATTTTTTAAATTGTTTTGATTTATTGTAATCAACTGACGATAAAAAAGTTGAATTTTTTTGGTATTGCCCCTAAACAGACCTTAGTCTAGTGGAGCAAATTATTCCATTATGTTATTCTTTTTGTTTGTTTGTGTTAACTGTTTTGAAACAAATATATGCCAACAACTCGACAAATCGAGTATCGTGAGCGCTTCAGTTTCACGGCGGATCCGACTGTGCTGCATCCACTCTGCTTTGCCATCTCAGATGACTAAATAGGCCAATCTGAGACAAGCACACTCTGTTGCATTTGGGACATGGATGTTCTCCCGCAGGTGGGCCTTGGTGTCTTCTTTCATTTGGGATGTAGCTATATGTCAATTTTCTCCACTTGGTGCGATCAGTAGCGTCCTGTTCCCAGGTGTGCTGGATATTGCTGTCCTTCAAGATGGTATGAAGGACGTCTTTGTACCGCTTACGTTGGCCACCTTGGTTTTCGTGAAACAAATAAATATCTAATAATATAAAAACACGACCCATGCAATAATGCAGTTCCGTTACTGGTTCTAGAAACGTATATATTATTAGGTTTACTAGTTCCTATGTATATATAGTTATGTAGGTAGGTTCGTATGATTGTCCTATTATATTGGTTGAACGCAAAAAGAGGGCATGATAAATGAGAAAATGGAATGGAATGAAAATTCTTGAACGTTTTGTATTATTATTATTAATATCAAGAATTGTCATATGAATTTTATCTTTTGAATTCTTGCTTAGTAGAAACTACGTCAGTAGGTACTTTGAATATAATATATCTACATTTAATACGCGAAAATTTTTGATCAACAATGTACCTATGTTTATCTACATAAAATTGACAATATAACGAATCTGATCATTGAAAACTTACTTAATTACTTATACAGCTATTCCTGTCCACTGCTGAACATAAACCTCCCCCATATATCTCCAGACTTCTCTGTCCTGAGCTTTCTGTACCCAGTCACCAGCGATTCTACTAATGTCATCTGACCAACGTGTTGGAGTCTTCCCCTACTCCTTTTATCTTCACGAGGTCTTCACTCCACCACCCTTTTTGTCCATCTTTGATCATTAAGTCATTCATTATAAAATACTTTCCAATTATAAGTATTATTGAAGACTAATTTGCCAGTGAAATGAAGTCGGCAGCTCCAGCAAGAGAATTCTAGTCCTTGATTTCTTGAAATTATATTCAACACTTCATTTTTTTCAATACCATCATGGCGTGTTTTACAACTGGGGTAGTAAGTAGACTTACTGCATGAAATAAAAATGCAGGTTTTTTTCTTGGTTCAATAAAATAATATGACATTCAGAATGGCTAGAGTTCTAATATTTCAAATTAAAAAATCTACGAAAAATGAAATCTATCAGATACATTTACAATTATTGATGCATTGAAATGTGTTGCGGATTTTCTACAATTATTTTTTTCTTCGCTAATTGTTTTGTTCTTTCTCCACTTAAACTGAAATAATGAGAGTTCTAAATAATAAGAATTCATGCCGATTTAATTTAACAAGGTTTACAAGTCTTGCAAATTGCATTGCACAACAATTAAAACTGCACTTCTTTGGTGAGACTTGTTTGAATCAGTTTTACTCCATAAACTTATCACTCTTATAAGAATTCTTTGAAATAATATTTTAAACAAGTTGTTTGCATTCAACAGAATTGCTAATAAGCTTTTTACATTCAACTACTTTTAACGATGCTAAAGTTTGAATACATAAATAAACAATTGCAGTACAAGAAGGACAGAGAAGATTTTACTTATAATTTATTATGTCTAATTCATTTCAAGTTGTTTGAATAGGAAGCCTGCAGGCCCTAACGAGGACTCTTTATTATAAATGTCAGGTTGCAACGGTTGCAGGATTCAATGAAAGCTTTATTTTCTTAAGCTGAAAGGATTGTTATCAACATTATTTAAAACGAAAGATTTAGAGTAAAGAAGCTTATTTAAGTATTGGTATTATTATTACTTTTTTTAATATGAATTTTTCATAATGAATGAAACTGCGTTCAAAATCACTTTTATAAGGTGCTTGGATTCTGTAATTCACTTTGTTTTTAAAAATAAATAAAATCATAATATTTTTTTTTTACCAACAATATAGGTCATAATATCCATGACTTCTCATATCGCACCATCATGCCATTATTATTATTATTATTTGGATGATTTGTTTGTTGATGAGTTTTAAAAGAGGACTGAAGACACACCTTTTTGCTGGGAGTTTCGGGTGATGGATACGATAAAAAAAAAAAAAAAAATATCTGAATAAATATTTGTAAAGCGCCGTTTTGTGAAGAAAATCCACCTCAAGGGCGCTCTCATATCGCCATATCCTACAAGAGGAATAACCTAAGGACTTTCAGCACTTAATGAACATGCAGACTATCTTCATAATACCACACGACTACAGACGTCTACATAATATATCAGTATTGAAGTAGAAGTAGTCGACAGCTTGATGGTTTAGTTTCGAACTTTTTGTCAAGAGATCTCTAGTTTCAATTTCTTCCGTTACTGAGCTAATCTACCTTAACCTTTGATTTATTTTGTATTTGCATTTGTAAAAACGAAGACTCCGTGTACTAAGTAAGATCTAAAGTTTTTACTTTTTCTGTATTATTTTGTTTCCAAGGACTTCACAGAATGATTTATTATTTACTTAAAATGCTTAGTTTGTTTCTCAAGAAAATATTGAAAGGAAGATGCAGCGTTTAACTGAAGGAATAATATTAATGCCCTTTCAAAACAGACGGTTCTTATAATGATAATAATCTTGAGCTGTTCTCTACCATGAAAAAATAAAGTTTTTAAACCAAGTAATTCATCAACATGAAAATTGAAGAATTTATTTCTCAAGAAACAGAATAAAATCCTAAAGTGGTCAAATTTCAAATAAGTTGGGAGAATGTTACAAAAGTCTCCATTTATTTTCTGTTTCTTTTTCCTTGTTTTTCTCCTTAAAAATCCTTTTAAAAGTAAAGGCAGGAAACGAGATTTCTTCACATAGAGCGATTTTGTGACAATGATAGGTTCACTTATTCTTACAACATAACATTTATGCTCTAATATCATTGTCCTAAAAAATGTGTACTGTGAAAGAGGGTCATTCAGACCATAATGAAGCTTGTTGATAGAAGCACCTTTAGTGCTTTTTATCTTCAATTTTAAGATAGGCTCAAGAGCCTGCAGAGATTTCTTCAAAAATGATGTCTTTTGTATTTTATAGCAAGAAATGAAAAATATTCTATAACATTTCTCTTTTCTGTCAGTTTTTGAGTGCCCTGTTAAAGACAGGTGTTTGTAATAAATCAAGTTTTTACACATTTTCAGCAACGAGGTGAAAAGTAGAGTGCCTCGCATCCTGAATATTTCTTTTATTAGCACGGAGAAGACGGCTTCATGGCATGTATAAAACATGCAGTTATTCCACAGGTTACCCAGCTTATGAGAAATGTTGTTATGGTTTGAATGGCTGAATGAATGCAAATTTATTTTTAATTAAAAAAAACTCTATAATTGGAAGGTTTATCATTCCTATATTATATTACATTTCTTCAGATACGTATTATATAAAATCATGTTGAAAAAATATTTCACTCATTTTTCACGAACAAAAAAGTCCCCTTTTTAGTTACTTAAACGAGAAAAAATCTGGCAGAACCAGATGCTATATTTGCAAAAAAAATCTTTTAAATGACCAAAAAGAGTTTTATAACAAGTTTCTGAAAAAAAAATAAGACAGTTTTTCTTTTCGACCATGTTACGGAGCCATTAATTTCAGAAGTGCGATTAACTTTAAAGACTTAAATAATAATGATAATATTATTTGAGTGTTTTCTTTGTGAAAAAAGGTTTATTACCACTATTAGTAAAGAAAGAGTGCTTTAATAAAAGAATGAAATTCAAAATTATGATTTGGCCTAATAAGTTTTTGAATTTTTCCTTCTGTTTTGTTCATTCTTTTAATTTGTTTCCCTTTCTTTATTTCCATGTTTTTATAATGAGTTACCTACTTTTTTATGAAAAACAAATTATTACCCAGCTATTGGTGTATCTAATATATTTTAAGACCCTCTTTTTATCTGTTTTTATAATAGAATGTATTGGAAAAATTGAAGTAGTAAACTTTTAGTAGTTTGAAAAATGCAGAGAGCAAAAATGCTCCCCTTCTAACGATGATATTTTTTGTACCATGTATTTGGACATCAAATTATGTATTTATCTATTTTTATCTCCTGCATTTGGGGTAGCTAGCGACTTAACTGTGTGCAATCTCGTTCATACATAAGTCACCTTATTCATGTTATAAAAATACGACATTTATCATAGGTGGTTTATTTACGCTGGATTTTTTCTGAATAATTTCTCCCGAATACTTATTCTTTACAGGACACAATTAACTATTTATCTATTCCACTTCAGCACCTCTCATAAATGCGATTACCAATGGATAAACCGAATGTAATAAATATGCCAGTCATCCTTTATATACCTACCTATAAAATGAATTTATTAAGGATATCATTAATTTAGCTAAATATTGGGCTAGTTATAATTTCTTATGTCGTATTTTGTCCCTTGTCAAAATTTTGACTAGTTTCCAATATTTTCTTTGATTTCTCTTAATCAAAAACGTGTCAGCCCTTGACAATATATTTCACATTAATATATTCTAGTCACGTGTCTGTACTATGAACCCATCTGCCTTAAAGTCCTATTTTAGATAATAACATATGAACAAAGTTATACGATACATTTTCAAGAATTTGTTCGTTTCTATATCATCAATCATTTTCAGAACATGTCCAAACTCGTTTTAGTAGCAAACGTTGGCTCAGTTTACTGAATTTTTAGCTTGTTAAAGAATACTTAAGTACCTACGTAATACATAATTATTCTTCGATTTATTCTAGTTGGGTCAGAAATTTGTAGCATTTAGGTACTTCCTCCAAAGATCCCTGTAATGGTAAACCGATTGCTTCAGATTGAGATTTTGCTTTTGAATATATTTTTGTAATAATTTACAGACTCTCGTAAACAATATAGCTATAGGGTTTACCATTACTGCATTTTTTCAAACAATCAGATTTCTGATATATAAAGTATACCAATAAACGTTGCATGTGAAAATTCCTGTTAAAAAGCTTAGCCAATCAGTCGTGAATCAAATACAGAACATACTTATATGATACTTGTCAACTGCAATTTGTTCTTGCACTTTTCGGTCGGTTATACTAATATTATAATGAGGAAAATTTGATTGTTTGCATCGAATAGGCTCAGAAACTACTGAACCGATTTGAAAAATTCTTTCACTTTTGGGAAGCTACACTATCCTCAGGTGACAAAGGCTATATTATGTTTTCAAAAAAATTAGGGATCCTTACTAAAACATTTTCTTCAAATACCTATCTACCCGTACGAAGCCGGCGCGGACCGCTTGTTCAGAATAAAGGTTTTATGAACATAATATTTGATATAAATATCAAAATGATTTAAGATATTTTTTAAACTTAATTGAAGCAATAAAGATAGGCGAGTAAGAAGTAATAAAAATAAATCCATTATCTTTTTCCAATATCGTAGGTAATTTAACCCAATATTATCGATAATATTATTTTGTAACAATATATGTACAAGTACATACACACAATCCTTCATTGTTTTTTTTGTCCGCTATTAGGTACTACTGAGCTTGCTTGCTTCAATATAAAAAGCTATAATTAAATCAATTTATCATTCCCGAGTCATTTACTTCAAAACGAAGTCGTCCGGGAGATGGAATGTGCAATTGTCAACAACTCGTTTGTCATTTTGAGTGTTACATTATTAAAGGGGAATTTAGAGAAATTGCAATGGCTATAAATAAAATTTCGCTTCGTTTGTTATGAAGTAGATTGAGAAATTCCAGTACAATTAGGTAGGTAGGTACTTTATTTATACTGTACTCGGTTGGTATATTTATGAAAATATTTTATGCAGAATCTTCTGAAACGGAAATAGGGTAGGTATTTACATTCATACACATACACACATACCTACCATCACGCCGCTTCCCTCGCGGGGTAGACAGAAAGGATCGAGTGCAACTTACTTCTATCCTTGCATACATCTTTCGCTTCCGTATTCTCTCCTGTTCAATGTGCTCAACACGTGACCGTCCTGTAGAATTTAATTTGAATGGTCTTGCCATTTGATCCTCGGACGTCCACGTCTTCGAGCACCATTCCTCTTATCCAAATATATCTTCATAGTCATTCTGTCCTCATTCATTCTTTCCACATGCCCAAACCATCTTAACTTATTAACATGCATCTTTGGAGTTACACCAACATTCATTTCACATTCGTTTCGTATATCACTGTTACGCACACGATCCCTCAGTATTTTATAGTAATTCACGTTATTTTAAGAATAGGTATCTATAATTCTATATATATTTTTACGCCTTGTAGTTTTTTTCAATTTTCTCTGCAGCTTAGGATAGTAATCTCCGTGTTTTTTTTGTTTATGACGATTTTACAATCATGGCATACCTTCTAAAAAGTATGTACAAGTAATTACTTTAAAGTATGGCATATTATTGAAAACCCTCTAGTGTCTGTTTATTTGTATAGTTGTCTGTAAATAGCTTATTGTTATGTAGGTACATATTTTTTTATTTCCAATTTTAAGAATCTTCTTTTGAAGTATTGACAATAGAATCAGAAATCTATTCGATCAAATTATTATCCCTTATAATATCTTGATTTAGACATTATCAAAACACGTGGTAAGGATTAAGTTTAAGGAACATTGTGGTAGATAAGCATAGTATATAATAATGGAATAAACCTCTTAAGCAATTACCAGAGATAAATCTAACTTAGTATTTAAATTATCTATGAATCTATCAATTTCGTGCCGTTTATTTAGATGACAATTAAAATCATAGATAATTAATGAGGAACATGATTGTTTTCTTTGTAGGTTTACACGTGTTAATATGGATAACGTTAAAATGTACCTATAAGTTGAACTTTACAAGCTTATTGTACATAGCTACATACAATCACATACATCCATACGTTTATGTATAATTAAAAGTTTAACTATTTCTAATTACGTTTTAACTATTTAGATTTTATTATGGTTTTGAATAGCAATGGGTTTAGTAAATTATTATGCTGAATATAATATGTAACATCACTGCTAATATTTTGCGACGCTAGCGATTACTATTAAGTTTTTTTTTATTTTTTATATCCACGGCAAAAACCTTTATTTTACATGTTGTATATTAAATAATTTTAACATCGATAAAATTGAAACAAAACATACATAATATGCAAATGACAAAGATATTTAAAATTGATAAAGTCTTTTTAAAAGAAACAATATAAAAGATATAAAAATTAAAAATAAAATGCATACAAGTAGAGAATATAAAAATTTAAACCACAATACAAATATATAAAATATCAATAATTTTTAAAATGAAACACAATATATAGTTATTCCACTATTGACTTTATTTATTTTTGCGAGCCGGCTTTCAAGAGCTTCCGCTCTCATCGTCAGGCAAAAGTAAAGTGAAGCTTCATTACAAAAATGTGACTAACAGAAAACAATAAGTAAAAATTAAAATTAAGAAGATGTGCTATTATCATGTATCGTCAACCATATAATAATAATTATGAGCCGCTGTGGACGGTCGGTCATCTCCAGCATTTGCCTTTGTACGATAACGGGGAAACCACAGAAAAACCCTTATCAGAGATGTGCATTATTATAGAAGTTGCCTCCTCTATTTGAACTATAGTTGAGAGTGTGATGTATTTATATGCTATAAGTTTTAAGTTACAAAATTATTATAAAAGTAAACAATGTGTTTTTTTAGGTGAATGTATACAGATTTTGAGAGTGAATTTATACAAATGGTCAGAGAGGATGAATGGATTTTAATTATACAAGATAATTAATTGTCAAAATTATTTTTAAATATTCGATGATTTATTAAAATAAACAGCAATCAATGTCCGGCGGTTCTGCATCTCTGAAGTCATTAGGAGCGTGTCTATGTGAATACACAGCATACATTGATATTACAACGACAAAACAATATTACACAAAGTAAAATGCTCCCTCCATAAGCAACCAAATAATTTATTGTTTCATATTTCAAATTTGTGATAACTGCAAATGCATTCAATTTTTTAACAGTTAAATTAAATTTATAAAATATATTAAAATTGGATAATAACAATAAATAAATTAAAAAAAAAAACTGATAATGCGCCCTTGTGGTGGTTTTTACCACAAAACGGCGCTCAATAAATTGTCCAGATTATTAATATTACTATTATCTATCCTTAACTTTTGACAACAAACTTCAAATTTGTTTTTTGTTTTATTTTGTATAGAAATGCAAAATAAAACAACATTCTCTACCGTATAATGAATAGCTACAATAATAAATTTTGTGACATTGACATGTTCGCTCTCAGCCCTAATGGCTTCAAGATGTCTATACTGCGCAAATTGCGAGATGATGTGCAGGATTAATAATCTAAAATTGTTTTTTGATGCGACTATCCTTCTGCATTACGATGAGTTTCCTCCCTTCC